>JALJEV010000213.1:0-11473 GCA_026586105.1 Hylodesmum podocarpum
ATTACAATCAAAGCCAACACCAAATTTACCTTTCAACCGGATACCAACCTAAATTCCAACCAACCACCACTAAATGCTCCATCAAACTCTAACATGAATCCTACCCAGAGAGAAGTTTCGTCCAATCGAGAACATGTTCATGTTTATGCAAAGAAAGACTAATCTATGTTCACCAATCAGAAGCTTCTTAATAAGGAACTTAGAATCACAGATTGGTCACTTCTCCAAAGAACTCTGAAAGAACTCAGGAAAGCCGCAAGTGACACTCTGATAAATCCAAAGGAGCAAGGTGTAAATCCATTACCACAAGGATGTGGCAAGGCACGCGGGAAAGGAAGTCGAAGAAGCAAACAAAGGAGATATGGTGGTAAGTAAGAAGTCAATACTCGCGAAAAATGATAGGCAATCGTCTCGCCTATACCTCTCAATGAAACTTGAATGATGAATCACCTAGAAAAACAAAGAGACAGATCCTAGCGTAGGCTGGGTCGACGGAACATATTTCACCATACTGCAAACTCCCTATCCGCAAAGGTTAAAGAAGGCCAATGATGACAAGCAGCTTGCTAAGTTCTTCGACATCTTGAAGAGCTTGAGAATTAACATTCCATTTTCTCAAGCACCGCAAAGCATGCTCTTCTTATGCTAAATTCATGAAGGAGATTCTGCCTAATAAGAGGATGCCGCTGGATGATGAGACGATAGCCATGACAGAGGAGTGTAGGCCATCATCCGGAGGAAGCTACCTCGAATTGAGAGACAGAGGCCCCTTCACCATTCCTCGCTCCATAGGAGAAGTTTCGTGAGGTAAAGCTTTAATAGATCTAGGAGCCAAGCATAAATTTAATGCCTCTTTTCAGTGTCGCAAAGAATTGAATATAAAGGACATGGACATCCAACCCACCATGATGACGCCGCAATCGGTGCATCGCTCCACCAAACGTCCATATGGAGTAGTGGAGGACCTTTTGGTAAAGGTGGACAAGTTCGTGTTCCTCGTCACTTTTGTAAAGGAAATTGACATGGAAGCCGAGGAAGTTCCAATCATCTTCGAAGAAGAATTTTTAGTAACCCAAGTAGTCTTGGATAGATGTAGCACAAGGTGAATCATCTTGGAGTAGATGAAGAAAAGGTCTCTTTTTTAACATATTTGATGCCATGGTAATTTCACAGACATAAGTCGTACATGTATGAGTGTTGATGGAAACCAATAATAGAAAATGCTAGGATTTTTAACTAAATGCGAAGAGGAAAATTTTGATTCCCCAGTTTTGAAAATGAAAACCAAGAAGTTGAGAATTTCATAGCTGCACTAGAGACCAACACATCAACACCATCATGCGTTGAGCCATCGTACGAAACATCGACGAACATCTACTATGGCAGACGAAACAGAGATCGTACTCAAGAGTGAACTTAAGCAACTTCCTTCTCATCTTAGGTATGCTTTTCTTGAAAAGAATGACACCTTCCCATGTGATCATTAGCAATTCTTCAATAAAAAGGAAGAGGATAAGTTGCTTAAAGTTCGAAAGAATACAAATCTCGCTATCAGGTGGCATTTCGATTTGAAAGGTATAAGTCCCTCATTTTGCATGCACAAAATCCTCGCTTGAGGACAATTTCAAACCCGTGATACAACCTCAAAGGCGTTTAAATCCTATCATGACTGAGGTCGTACACAAAGAAGTCCTCAAACTACTTGATGCCGGAATTATTTATCCTATTTCTGGATAGCTCATGGGTGAGTCCAAGGCAAGTAGTTCCCAAGAAAGGGGGCATGACCGTAATTACAAATGAGAGGAATGAGCTAATCCCCACCGTAACAATGGATCGGTGAGGATGTGTATAGATCATGTACGGCTGAATGAATCAACAAGGAAAGATCATTTTCCTTTACCTTTTATGGACCAAATGCTTGAAAGGCTAGCTGGTCATGCTTATTATTGTTTTCTAGATGGCTACTCCGGTTATAACCAGATTGTAGTAGACCCTAAGGACCAAGAAAAACCGCTTTCACTTGTCCTTACTGGGTCTTTACGCATGTACCGAATGCCATTCGGATTATGTAATGCACCAGCTACCTTTCAAAGATGCATGATGGCCATATTTGGGGACATGGTTGAAAAGTTTATTGAAATTTTTATGGATGATTTTTCGTTCTTGGGTCCACCTTCGAAACCGTTTAGAAAAATCCGACTCAGTGTACTTCGACGATGCCAAGAAACTAATCTTGTTTTGAACTCGGGAAAAATGCCATTTCATGGTGAAAGAAGGTATCGTCTTAGGACACAAAATATCTCGTTAAAGGTATAGAAGTGGACAAAGCAAAAATCGAAGTGATAGAGAAGCCGCCTCCTCCAGTGAATGTGAAAGGAGTGAGAAGTTTCTGGGTCACGCCGGTTTTTACGTACGATTCATCCAGGATTTTTCAAAAATCTCGAAACCATTGTGTGACTCGTTGGTGAAGGAAGTGACCTTCAATTTTGATGAAAACCGTTTCCAAAGAGCTCTCGCACTTTAAAAGAAAAGTTTGCACAGCCTATCATCACGCTCCGTATCAGAGCTTACCTTTTGAAATTATGTGTGATGCTAGCGATTATGCACAGAGCCGTACTCAGACGTAGAGGGGAAGGAAAACTTGTAAGAGTAATACTACGCTGCGTAGTGTCGATAAAGGTTTCTAAGCTAATTACTCAACTACAGTAGGCGAATCAAGTTAGCTATACATTTTGCTCAAACAAGTTCAACCAGACTTATCGTCAAAATAATGCTGTACACGGTAACGCCATGCCTTGAAGTACCTTCCGATGAAACACGAGAGTAAACCAAGACTAATTCGCCGGGTTCTCCTCTTACAAGAGTTTGACATTGAACAGAGATAAAAAGGGAGAGAGAACCTAGTCAAGTGATCACCTTTCAAGGTTAAATCACAAGCACAATAAGGTATCGATATTCCTATTTCTCGAAACCTTCCCACGAACACTCTTTGCCATTTCTAATGCTCCTTGGTTCAACGATATCGCGAACTTTAAGGTTTCCAATTATATTCCACCCGGCTTGTCTCATCAACAAAGAAAGAAACCGTTCTCGATGCTAAATATTATGTTTGGGATGAGCCATTTCTGTTCAAGTGGGTGTAGATGGACTCCTTAGAGATGTATCCCCGAGGAAGAGGTTAACTCTGTTCTCGTGGCACCGTCATAATTCCCTAGCGAGGTCATTTTAATGGGGAAAGGACACCAAAAAGGTTTTAGCAGAGTGGATTGTATTGGCCATCCATTTTTAAAGATGCAAAAGTCTTTGTACAAAGCCGTGACGTGATGTCAAAGAACTGGAAATATTTCTAGAAGAGACGAAGGACCTCTGAACAACATTTTAGAGATAGAGGTCTTCGATGTGTGGGGAATGGATTTCATGGGACCATTTCCTCCATCATTTTCCCACACATACATCCTAAGTAGCTGTTGATTATGTGTCTAAGTGGTGGAGTGCTATTTCGGCCGACGAACAATGACTCTAGGATAGTAGACGCTTTCATCCATAGGAATATTTCTTCAGCTCAGTCCCTAGAGCTTCATTACTCACGCAGTGCCCATTTCGCAATAAACACTAGAGAGAGTCCCTAAGAGGCCAGGTGCAAAGGCATAAAAATTGCAACAATCATTATCACCCCAACCACAAGTGCTGTGAGCTAGTGAATAGGGAGATTAAAAAGATTTTGTGGTTAAACCTAAGTCTGCCCTAAAAGATTGGTCAAAAAGACTAAACGATGTGTTTTTGGGGTATTACAGACAAATTTTATAAGACTTATCGCATGACACCATTTCAAATGGTCTATGGAAAGGCATGCCACTTGCCCGTGGAACAAGAGCATAAGGCATTGGGCCTTAAAATACCTCGGTCGACTCATGGCGGAGAATACGATACCAACTCCTTGAGGTTTGAAAGAGCTTAGGCTTCAAGATACGAAAATGCCAAGATTTTACAAAAGAGAGAACAAAGCTATGGCATGATTGTAAGCTGTAGACAAAGAAATTTACCCACTGGACAACTAGTTTTACTTTATAACTCTGGGGATTGCAGGTTGTTTTAAGGAAAACTTGTAAATGGTCCGGTCCACTTTGTAAAAAGAAATATTTCCACATGGTGCAATTACTCTAAAAACTCGGATTCCGGTGAATTCATGAACTGAGCTATGAGAGAGTTAAACCATATACGGGAGATAGCGTAAAAGGACAAGGTCTCTTGGTGGAACTTCAAGACCCTCATGACGGGGGTCAAGTCATATGTCAAATGACATTAAAGAAAGCGCAATTGGGAAAGTAACCTACCGAATTCGAGAGAAGCTTTTTACGCTGACTTCTCCTTGTGATATACTTGTGAAGATAGGCTTAAGAGTTGAGGAAAACAAAAAAATAAAATAGAATTTGAAGATTAAGGTAGAGTGTAAATGATAAGATACGGTAGAATAAAATACATGATTTTCAGTGTTGATAGTTAAACAAGTAGATATATTAATAAACACTTGAAATTAGGAGTGTTCTTGAGTTGATAAGAAATAAGAGAGAGGTGAGGTGTTATATCAGTTAGTGGGAGATTTTTGAAGTTTCGTCACGATACCTCATTCACGACGATACTAAGGTTTCGTCGATATGGTATGTGTGTTCTATCTTGCAGCAATGCACGATACTAGGTTAGATCATGGCTATCAGTGTTCACACCTGAGCGATCTTATCGAGTTCGTCCATGCTTGCTCCGACGCTTTAAGCCTAACACTTGTACATTCTAAAGAGAGCAATCCCACTTTCTATCGATTCCCCGATCTTTCACACTCGCATTGCAAAGTAATTTTTAGTGATTTCTCCATTTCTTTCAATTTTGTTTCACTAATATTTTCTTTGTTGTTGTTCATTTTGACCATTGTGAATTTCGGTGATGTCAGAAAGTGTCTTTATCGGTGCCAATATACAGTGGTAATTGATCGAGAACCTTCAAGATTATGACTTGTCTTCAACAAGATTTATACTCTATTACTTAATCGCTTGACGTATGATGTTTATATGCTCATTTTTGTTATAACATACGGAGGTTAATTAATTAGTAGCTAACATTGATTTTAGCTTCAAATAGGACAAGTTGGTATATTCTAAAATTGTAGACTCGTACCAGGCTCATGATTAAAGTCGCATGTTCCCAATTATTCGGTTAGATATCAGATGAATTTGTGTACGACAATTTTCTCGTGATCGACATGATTGATGAATTTAGCAATGTTAAAGCAATTATTAATCCGATATAATTTGAGCTCTCCAACATGTATTCCTATTCTTGAGTGTCATACCAACTGGCGTTTTGTTTTAACCGCTTTTTTTACTTTCGTCGTAATTTGTATACACCAATCGTGATTAATAACGATAAAGTGTATAATTTTCTTTTCTTTGTAGCTCGAGCCAAATAAGCCTTAACCTTCAAATTATCCATTGCTAGCCCACCTGAGCCTGAATTTACCGCTTTCTTTCTTGGATACTTGAGCTCATTACAAGCCTATATAAGTGAAAAACTAATGGTCCCACCACTTCGGAACTTAAGGAAGTATTGGTTTCTTTGCTTAGGCGATAGGATTCAAGATTAAGTTTGGGGTTGGGGTAGAGGATCATGTGTTGTTGACTTGAGGACAAGTCAAATTTCTAAGTTTGGGGTTGAATGTATCGCTCAAGCATGATCAAGTGCATCTAAGCATTGTCCGTCTAGATATCATGAAATTGCATCAACATATAGTTTAGTGATAATCAAGATTCTCAATTTCATGCATACTCATACAAAAGTTTATTTTTCGCCTTAGGCCGGCAATTGCTGATACCACCAAGAAAAATAATAAAGAGAAAAAACAAGAAAAAATTGAAAAGAAAGAAAAAGAAACAAGGGAGAAAAGGAGAACATAATGTTCTCATCAATTGCAGAGAGTATCGTCAGAAGTATCGTCATATGCTCATCCGTAGTTCACGACTTAAATCATCGACTGAAGGCTCAATTTATGACCGGCAATGTGACTTAACATGAAAATAAAGAAAAACAAAAGAACTAAGAAAAAGAAAGTTCAAGAAAGTAAATGAAAGAGAAAAAAGCAAATAATAAAGTAAAAGAAAATAAAACAAAGTGGTTTCGTGGTCATACTTCTTCACCGCCCATCATTTTTTTCTTTCGTCTGTCCATCATTTCTTTGTTTCGTCCGACCATATTAATTCATGCATATCATATAGGTTCTAACTTTTACTCTTTAAGTTCCTTTGATTTTTAACTAGTACCTTTTCTTTTAACCCACCTTTACCTAAGCCTCTATTACAACCCCGAAAGACCTTTTGATTGTCTAATTTCTACTTGAAGGCAAAGGGGAGATTTCGGTAGGTCATTGCAAGTTTATGGTAACCTGACTTGATTGGTAATAATATTGAGAGAACACAAACCCAAACACTTGAGAGCTCGAGGGCAAACACTTAACTCGGGAAGAGGATTGTTTGATGTCAATTTCAAATTACATACGCTTTCACAATCTACTGATCGCTTATGTGTGATGAACTGCATAATCTCGAGGATGTTGAGTTCATGTTCAACTTTCTCGGGAGCATTAGAGATGACTTAGAGTCAAGAACCGTACAATGAATTTTCAAAGCTGGTCAAGCTGAAAGCTTGTTATACTATGCTTATTGACCCGTAATGATGGGAATTTATGTTTTGTTTCGAGGACAAGCAAAGCTTTAAGTTCAGTTGTGATGTGCTAAATTATACATGTTTTCCAAGGTGTTTTCACCATTTCCATCTAATTTCAGTATGTTTAGTCATAGTTTAAAGTAAAGAAACAAGAAAAATATCATATTTGTCTAATGTTAATCTTGATTTAGTGTTTTGGTAGTTTTATAGAATTTTCGTATTTTTAAGTCATTTTATCCTCTTTTCTTAAGTTAATCATGTATCGATCAAGAGAAGATAGAAGCTCGGGAAGGAAAGCCCATCGAACATGAGACGAACAAATCCCATTGAAGCAAGAAAGTCCGTCCAATCTGCAAAATATGAAGTGCAAGTGGCAACTCAGATCGTCCGTGGATGCGACAACAGACGTAACAAGCATCGTTCTCTGACGCAACCGCATCGTACCAAGAGAGTAGAGCAAACCAAACCTCAAGTCGAGCATCCAAGGCCGTTAAAAATGGTATCGTCCGAAGAAACGCGCCAGGGCGCACTCATGAGGCGCCTTCATACCCCGCTATGGCCAAAAGATGTGCGCTAGGTGGCGCTGCTCATGCCATCCTTACTTATCCAATCGCGCCGTGGCGCGAGTTCACTCAATACAGGGCGCTGCTTTCAGACTTTGCGAAAGCTCGACGAAAGATCTCACGCATCTAAGAACACTTAGCATGAAAGATCAGCTCAATTTGTGCACTTCTCGAGACTTGCGCGAAAGTAAATGAAAGTCGTAGTCATCTCAGATCGCTCCGAGGGTGTTAACGAAAAGTATTGTCTCAAGGGAATCATGATCAAGGTTTCATCGATTTAAAGCTGAGCTCATCGCATCGAAACCGAGCACATCGATTTGAAGCAGCCCATCGATCTAAACCAGCAACGCATCTAAAGATGACAGACGCAAGAACTCTTGTTCCGTCTCGATGGGTTGTTCGCCTATACTTGATTCATCTAAGTTGTTCATCTACGCTATTTCACCTGGCGAGCTATTCCGTCCTGGTGCATGCTTCTACGGAGTCGTTTCGTCCATACCTCAAGATTTTCCAAGTCACTGCCTGGCGTTTACTGCGCCTGGAGTAGCTGTTCGCACTATTTCATACGATGAAGCAAAGATAGCATTTAAGCCAAGACAAACGATACGTAGCAAAAAGACATATTTAAGCAAAGACAGATGATATGAAGATTTCATCGACGTAAGCAATAACTTGCGCATAAAGCTTGCTACGTCGTCAATCAAGCAAGTTTATGCATTCAAACCGCCACAATGCACTGACGTAATTCCAAGAAATGGGGGAACACTTCTTCACCTATAAAAGAAGTATTGGGCGCCAAAATAAGGGGATTCGAATTGTAAAGATCCATAACTAACATTTTCGCCATTCGTTTTTCCTTCTCTTGCAAGTTTCTCTCGCTTTTTCTCTTCTCCACTTTCATTCTCCTTTCTCCCTCCATCAACCTTGAGATTCCCGAGCTCGTGAGTTGTGAAAGCATAATCAAGCAATTATGGAGCTTCTGCGTGTTTGATTTCTGCTTTTGTTTCTTTCTTTTCTCATTTCCATGTTAAGCTAAATTCTGCAGCATAGGAATGGGGATGTTGATTTCGTAACTCTTGTAATGAATTCCTTCTCATCATTCAAGCGTGATTTCACCTAATTGATTGATCTCTTTCCTCTACTTACCGCTTATTCTTGAGATTTCATGAAATTCAAATAGAGATAGAGATATTAATGTTTGATTGAATTGAACTATCTTGAGAATTTGTACTCGTAGATCAACTATGAGATCGAGAGATGAATAGTCAAGAAGGAGAGGAAATGTATCACTATAGTAATGGTACTGAGTCTAGAGATGAACTTGCATATTACATGAGATGTTGTAACGAATTCATCTCGTTCGCTTCGAATGAATCTCTGTTTTCGCCAAGAGATTAGTGGATGATAAGAGGCATTCAAAGGGACTAAGACCTAGTAGATAGGATTAGTCTACGTATCACGAATTCTAGTCTCCAATCGAGGGGAATTTGTCGGATTAACATAAGAAGTAGTTACTTGAGGAAGGAATCAATCGAACTCAATTCCCTAACCGTATTTCATCATCTCGTCCTGAAACTTCATTTACTTCGCTTTACTACTACAAGATTGCTTTATTTTACACAATAGCTTATAGTTTTATATACATCATTCATTCCCCGATTCGCTCCGATAGCAAAGCGATGTTGAGCATTTGGTAATTCACAATCGGCTCTCGTGGTTCGACAACCTTTTCTCACTATTTCTAAACTTGTAACGACTCGGTACACTAGCCGAAAGATTGACAACACATATACATACTTTTAATTAGTCAACAAATTGAGCCATGCTTCAAGTTAAGCTAGGTTTTCAAAGCACCTTCATGTGTTTCATCAAGATTATACTTATAGAACAAATTTGGAGGGAGAAAACGTGCAAACTCGAGCTACAACGGTCAATGTAATTGATCCCAAATGCATGTAATCGATTACACTAGCCGTTAGAACCCTCCAATTTGAATTTTCCAGTGCATGTAATCGATTACCACGAGCATGTAATCGATTACATTGAAGAGAGGAAACCCTAAAAGGTGAATTTCAAACCATGTAATCGATTACACTGGGATGTAATCGATTACACTGTAGAGTTTCAAGATGTAATCGATTACATCAACCATGTAATCGATTACACTAGTAGAGAATGATCAATGTAATCGATTACACCAAGCTCAGACGATTACATCGCTGAAAATGGATTTCCAAGGCTTCTTTTCAAACTGCTTTTCTCAAATGGAAATCAAACATTCTTCACATGATCAATTATACACTAGTTTTACATATCTCCTCGGGATCTTAAGCAAAGAATACAACACATATATGCCTATACTCAACACACAATACATAGTTATATCCGCTACATTCAACTATGGAAAACCGAAAGATATGATTTATCAAAAAAACCAAAACACATAAGAGACACAACAACATTCTTCAAGCTTCAAGTCTAAATAATCTCTTTTATTTTGAAGTAACAAATCAAGACGCCTGAGGTTTTCCTTAGAGAGTTAGATATGTGTTGCTCTTTTCGAAAATCTACATATGTTAGAATTCTGAAATATGCATATGCACCTGCTAAATCAAACTAATTATCTAAAAAAGTAGCGATGATGATTCAAATACAAATATAGATCATGACTAATAAATCATAAAACAAACCAAATTATTTAATATCAAAAGCAAACAATTTTAACATAAGTTCGGGAATCAATAAACAAGAAACTTCAAAACATAAGATCTCCTAAACAATATTAGCTAAACAAAACAACCTATCAAAGCTACTCTCAACTCAATTCTCAACCTCTATCTAGTATATCTCCAACTATTTCTCATTTGGTATATATCAAAACCAAAAGAGAGATACAGAGAGTCACGATCATCACCTATCATCATCTGTTTGGTATGTTTCCATGTGATGGTTTCATCAACATTTCATGTCAAGGAAACGCAAATTTTGATTC
The DNA here is from genome assembly GCA_026586105.1 of Hylodesmum podocarpum. NCBI lineage: Eukaryota > Viridiplantae > Streptophyta > Magnoliopsida > Fabales > Fabaceae > Hylodesmum > Hylodesmum podocarpum. The sequence continues at coordinate 10,267 of JALJEV010000213.1, forward strand.
CTTTCCAAGTCTTTGATTTGCTTTCCTAGATCCTCTTGGCGCTTGTCCATCTCTTCCAACCTATCTAGGACAATGGACTCAAAACGAGACTTAGTGGTGTACTCCTCACCAGCCGAATCTCCATCATCATCGAAGGAGGATGTCGTGGTTGTTCTGTTGTCGTGGTCTGGTCTTGTCATCGTTGTTGTTGTATTTCCCTCTCTAGATACCCAAATCTCGATGTCTTGGTCAATCTCATCTTTTTCAAGCATCATGTCACCAAGCACATGGATATCCCTTGCCAACTCTCTCGTGCTCATTGGAGACATCCACTCGACATCTCTCAAGAACACGTGATATGAACAGACTATAAGGGCACTTAAAGTCATGGAATTTCTTACCTTGGTCATGTTGTCCATGACAACTTGACTCCCAATCAATCCAATTCCATTCTTCAGGGCATGCCATCAAGAAGTATATCTTCTTCCATAAGTCGAGCATGATTTGTACCTCTAGCTACCAATACCCAAGAAATAGCATAATGAAGAAGACGGTCGTCGCTGTTGAGACCACCTATGCCAAAGGTCTTCCTCATACCTCTTTCTTTCCTCAGTAATTATATCGCCTTCCCAAGACTCAGGATTCCTCAACATGCTCATGTAAAAAGCATCCTTTCGAAGTTCAAAGCCTTCCTCAACCGCATTTTCCAAAGTAGGAACTATCCCCTCATTTGTTATTCCACCGAAGTTCGAAAACAAATCGTGAGTCGAACAATACTCACTCCTTTAACTTCGCATAAAATCCTTCCAGGGTGATATTTCGCATTGAATAGAATACTCTTACCAAATCGTGGTAAATGTGACTCCCTTAGCCCAACGAATTTCTCCAAGTTCTCGATCTCTAGAGCATGGATTGAAAGGTAAACCCTTCATTGTCTAAGCCATCTCAAGTCCACAATCTTGGGGGTACGAGTTCTCTCGCTTGTAAAATCAGCCAAGAAACGAGGCTTGTTCCTTCCGAGGTGAACCATGGGTCAGTGACGCACGGATTCTTCAGAGCCTTCCTTTTGGAGGAGGTTTCTTGTCTCTTCTTAGCACGTCTTTCTTCTTGAATATCACTGCTAGCCCTAGCTTTCATCCTTTGCCGCTTCCTTGTCCGTCCATGGTCTCAAGGTCAAGATGAATGTGGGATGCAGAGAATGAAGCGCCGTGAGAGATTAGGGTTTAAG
>JALJEV010000219.1:0-382500 GCA_026586105.1 Hylodesmum podocarpum
TAAGAGAAAAAGAACTTATTTTGCGCTTGGTACCCACTTCCTCTTGGGTCCATGCATGTTAAGCATGTGTTTCTTTCTTAATCCATTTCTATTTGCCACTGGAAATCCCTTTCTTTCTAATCATGCAGTTGTATGATTTATGTCCTGGTTTCATGCAATAGGTACAAGTGAATTTAGCATGTTTAATGTTTCCAGATTTCATGTGAACATGGTTTACAGAAATGTTGAGTTCCTTTAGCTTAGAAATATCATTTTCTAACTCACATATTTTCTGTTTTAACATGGATACTTCCTTTTTCAGTACTATGTTTTCTTTTTCAAAAACTTCATTTTTGATTATAAAGCTCACAAAAGGCAGAATGCAATTCATCATATTCATCCTGTTGGACTTGAAGCTGAAGAAGTCTTTCCTAGTTTTAGTTTTGATATACTTGTAATTTTGATCTTTATGATAGATTGTATATAGGATTTTAAATGTATTGATTGTTATAGTTTTAGGCTTTGAGTGTGGTTTTATTCAATCTTTTCATAGAGAATTTGTTTTAACTCTTGTAAGATGAGCTAGAGTAGTTTTGAACCCCATTTTATTTTGAAAAGAACTAAAAAAACTTTGGTTTTAAAGTTTTAAGCTTAAATGTCGATTACCCTGAGGCTGTAATCGATTACCAACAGACTTAGAAAACAGGGGAACTCAACTTGCCTGAGTAATCGATTACCACTCCATAGTAATCGATTACTTCGTGCTTGAAATACAGGGAAGACAAAATTTCTCTAGAGTAATCGATGACCAACATCTCGTAATCGACACATAATAATTCCTCTCAAAATGGTTTTGAAACCGCTTTAAATAGAACTTCTTCATTTTGTTTTCAAGAGAGAGATCTTTTTTAATGTTTTAGAAGAAAAAAAAAAGGAAGAGAAATAAAACACCGGTTTAGAAGTTCTCGAAACCTCTTCAAAGATTTCAAAAAGATTTTCTCAAAGAGATGAATAATGTGTGAAGGAAGGATTGGATACATTTGGTTATCATCGTGATCAGAGCATATACACAGGTGTAATCTTTACTGATCTTTATCTTTTGTTTGATATTTTTGTTTTGGTTTGAAAACTCTAAAGAGAAGGTGTTCTCTAGAAGAAGAGTTAAAGGTTTTGAGAGAGGACTTCAAAGGAGATTCTTGAAGGATTCAAGAATTGGAGAGATATGTTCTTAGTGAAGAACATAAGAGTGTTTGAGTATTTGATTTGTTTTGTGTCTCAGGCAGAAGTGATTGTATTGAACACAAGATTGTAGTGGAATACCAATTGCAACAGATTGTTGGGTTGGGACGGATATATAGTAAAGCCAACCAAAGATAAATCTCTATCTACTCTCTTCTCTATACCTTAACTTTACTTTCCATTGATTTCTTGCATTATATTTTCCTCGTATCTTTTTGCTGTTATATCTCGGTACATTGCTTATAATATAGATAAAATTGAATCGGAGAAAAGCGAAAAGATTGTTGAATTAGGGAACTTGAATCTATTCACTCCCCTCTAGATTCATATAGGACCAACAATTGGTATCAAGATCTTTAACTAGTAAATCAATCTAGTAATCCTTGTTAGTTCCCTGGAATGGCTAGTAATCTTTTCCCCTTCATGAAGGAGCTTCGATAAATAGACCTCCATTGTTCTCATGGTGATAACAATCCATTTTGGAAAGTTCGCATGAAGATCTTTATGGAATCTATTCAAGAAGTATGGGGCAGCTGTGTGGTAAATGACTACAAAGTTCCAATAAAAATAGAAAATGGAAAAGAAATAGAGAAACCTTTTGAGGAATGGGATATGGATGAGATTAGAAGGGTTGAAAATGACGCTAAGGCCTTGAATATCATACACTCTGCCTTGAATTCTGATGAGTTTTTCAGATATCACCAGACAACAAAGAAAAGAAGCATGAGAGCTTATCATGGTAACCCATGAAGGTACTCTTTGAGGTGAGGAGAGCTAGGAAGAACACACTCATTCAAGTAAGATGAGACATTCAGAATGTTCCAAGGAGAGTCAATCATGGAAATGCAAAAGAGATTCACACACATCATCTACCATCTCAAAGGACTTGGCAAGAACTTCATTGAAGAAGAGGTGAATGTCAAGATTCTAAAATCATTGAACAGAAAGTGGCAACCTACAGTGACAACCATAACTGAATCAAAGAACCTTGTTGCTATGACAAGTGCTGAATTGTTTGGAAAACTTAGAGAATATGAAATGGACATGACACGAATGGCGGATGAGGAGCAGAAAGACAAGAGCCAAAGGAATTGCTCTCAAGATAGATCATACTGAAACTGAATCTGAATCCTCTGAAGACGGAAATGATTCACAAGAAGACCAAGTGAACTTAATGGTGAAGAAGTTCAGAAAGTTTATGAAGAACAACACTAAGAAGAAATTTGGTCAACCCAGAAAAGGAGTCAAGAAGCAGGATAACACTTTAGTCAAAGTAACTTGCTATGAATGTGGAAAGATTGGGCACTACAGGTCATTGTCCAACCTTGAAAAGAAGCAACAACACCTAAGTGAGAAAAGCCGAGAATGAAAGAAATGCCGTAAAAGAAAAGAAGAAAAAGAAGGCATACATAGCTTGGGGACGAAGGCTACACATCCTCAACATCCGAAAGTGAAGATGAGGAGGCGAAGTCTGTGTTGATGGCCAAAACATCCAATGAGGTATGTGATATGAACTCAATTATGGATGATTATGATGAATTGCATTCTCGCCTTTTGTGAGCTTTATAATCAAGTCGAAACTTTTGAAAAAGAAAACATAATTCTGAAAAAAGGAAATATCCATGCTAAAAAAAAGAAAATATGTGAACTAGAAAATGATATTTCAAAGTTAAAAGAACTCAACATCTTTGCAAACCGTGTTCATATGAAACCTCGGAAATACTAAGCATGCTAAATACACTTGCACATATTGCATGAAACCTCGGACATAAATCATATAACCGCATGATTAGGAAGAAAGGGATTTCCAAGTGGCAAATACAAATGGATTAAGAAAGTAACCTGTAGCACTAACATGTATGGACCCAAGAGAAACCGGGTACCACCCACAAAATAAGTTTTTTTTCCTCTTGCAGAAAGCCTGAACAGCGTAAGCTCAATTTGGTACTTAGACAGTGGTCGCTCAAGGCATATGACGGGTGATAGAAGGAACCCGAGCACCTTCACACAAAGAGAATCGTGGTCTCGTTGTATACGAAGACAACAACAAAGGGAAAATCCTAGGCTACGAGATTGTTGGATATAAGGCAAACACAAGTGATAGAAGATGTATTGCCGGTCGATGGATTGAGGTTCAATCGCGAGCATAAGCCAACTATGTGACAAGAACTACAGAATTGCTTTTGATGATGAACATTGTCTCATCAAGAACAAAGACTCGATGAACTTCTCATGATTGGCAAGAGATCTAACAACATTTACATACTGGAAGTAGATCATTCTTCTCCTTACTCTACATGTTTAACTTCTAATGATAATCTGTCTTGGCTATGGCATAGGAGAATAGTACACATTGACACATTGCATTTGAATAAGCTTGTTTCTAAAGAGTTAGTTTTTGGTCTCCCCAAGATTAGATTTTCCAAAGAAGGACTATGTGAGGCTTGTCAAAAGTCCAAGCAGGCAAAAACATCTTTCAAAAATGTAAAACATGTTTCTACAAATCAGCCGCTTGAACTCTTGCATTTAGACTTATTTGGTCCATCTAGGATAGATAGTATTGGTGGAAATCTGTATGGACTAGTCATAGTAGATGACTATTCAAGATTTACTTGGGTTTTGTTTATCAAGAAAAAGGATCAAGCCTTTGGAGTTTTCAAGGTACTTGCCAAAAAGATTCAAAACAAAAAGGATTTGAAAATCAAAGCTTTAAGAAGTGATAATGGAACTGAATTTAAGAATTGCTTTTTTGAAAGGTTTTGTGAAAAACATGGGATATCACATTTTCAGCTCTAGAACTCCACAACAAAATGGAGTGGTGGAGAGGAAAAACAGGTCCCTTATAGAACTTAGGAGAACCATGCTGAATGAGCATATGATGCCTAAACATTTTTAGGCAGATGCTGTGAACACTGCATGTTATGTTCTCAATAGAGTCTCTATAAGACCCATTTTGAAGAAAACCCCTTATGAGCTTTTCTATGGAAGAAAACCAAACATTTCTTATTTCAAAGCTTTTGGATGCAGATGTTTTGTTTTAAACAATGGCAAAGACCCTATTGGAAAGTTTGATGCAAAGGCTGATGAAGCCATTTTCCTTGGTTATTCAAACACCAGTAAAGCATATAGGATCTTTAATAAAAGAACAATGTGCATTGAAGAATCTGTCTATATTAGATTTGATGAAACTAACACTTTCGAAGGAAAGATTTGCATGATGATGAAACAAGTGAAGAAAACATAGACATCGATAACAAGCATCAAAGAAACTCAACCTGACCTGTGCGAACAAAAGAATGGAGGACACCAGGAACCTATCACTTGACAATGTCATTGGTGACATCCACAAGGGGGTAACTACTAGATCCTCAAAGAATTTGTTTTGCTATAATACTGCTTTTGTATCTCAGGTAGAACCATCCTCCATAGAAGAAGCCTTGAACAATGAATTTTGGATCATGGCTATGAAAGAAGAACTCAACCAGTTCAAAAGGAATGGAGTTTGGGAACTTATTCCAGACAAGGGCAATATGAACATCATAGGTACAAAATGGGTTTACAAGAACAAACTGAGTGAAGAAGGAGTTGTGGTCAGAAACAAAGCAAGACTTGTGGCAAAAGGATACAATCAACAAGAAGGGATTGACTTTGAAGAAACCTTTGCTCCTGTTGCAAGACTTGAAGCTGTTAGACTACTCCTGGCATATGCTTGCATCAACAATTTCAAGTTATACCAGATGGATGTAAAAAGTGCATTCTTGAATGGTTATATCAATGAAGAAGTCTATGTAGCTCAACCACCCGATTTCATAGATGCTACTTGGCCTACACATGTCTACAAACTTCATAAAGCCTTGTATGGGTTGAAGCAGGCCCCTAGGCAATGGTATGACAGACTGAGCAAGTTTCTCATATCTAAAGGATTCCACAGAGGTAAAGTAGATAATACTTTGTTTATTAAGGACAAGTCTGACTACATTCTATTGGTTCAAATTTATGTTGATGACATTATTTTCGGATATTCTAACCAACAACTTTGTGAAGAGTTTGTGAAAGATATGCAGGAAGAATTTGATATGTCTATGATTGGAGAACTGAGTTTCTTCTTAGGACTTCAAATCAAGCAAATGGAAGGTGGCACTTTCATACATCAGGCTAAGTACACTAAAGAACTACTTAAGAAATATGATATGACTAATTGCAAAATGTCTAACACACCTATTTCTACTAACACTTATCTTGAGACTGATGAAGCAGGTGATGAAGTTGATACTACCTATCTATAGAGGTGTTATAGGATCCTTACTCTATCTTACAGCCAGAGGGCGATATCATGTTTTTCGATGTTTATGTGCTAGATTTCAATCTGCACCTAAGCAATCTCATTGGCTAACAGTGAATAAGATTCTTAAATACCTAAAAGGAACAATAAGTTGTGGACTATGGTATCCGAAAGGAACCTCACCACTACTTGTTGGTTTCAGTGACTCTGATTTTGCAGGTAGCAAAACGGATAGGAAAAGCACTAGTGGCACATGTCACATCTTTGGAGAATGCTTGATATCTTGGAATAGCAGAAAGCAAGCTTGTGTAGCACTATCAACTGCAGAAGTAGAATATGTAGCTGCGAGAAGTTGTTGTGCTCAAGCAATTTGGTTGAAACACCAACTTGAGGACTTTGGGCTAAAGATAGATCACATTCCCTTGAAATGCGACAACACAAGCGCCATAAGTATCACAAGAAATCATGTACTACACTCAAGGACAAAACACATTGAAGTCAGACATCACTTTATTAGAGATCACATCGAGAAAGGAGATTGTAACATCGAATTCATAGACAAGAGAATCAATTAGCGAATATATTTACAAAAGCATTACCAAAGGAAAGGTTTTACAAACTTAGATCAAACCTCGACATATTGAGTGAGGAACATCTAAACTAAACCTTCTTACTTGATTACACTTATCCATAACTCTGTTTTTGTGAAAAAATTTTCAAGAAAAACCTTCTTCTGATAGAAATAATCGATTACCAATGGAGGATAATCGATTACTTCGTGTGAAATTCATTCTGGGAAGAATTTTTGGGACTGAGATAATCGATTACCACGACCTGTAATCGATTACCGAAGCACCAGTTTTCAATATTTTGTGAAAAACCCCTGGAGTAATCGATTACCACGAGCAGTAATCGATTACCACAAAACATGTTTTTTTAATGGTTTAGAGGAATCCACTGGAGTAATCGATTACCAGTTTACAGTAATCGATTACCACGACTGTTTTCTTGTTTTTTCTTTCTTCCCTCTATATAAGAAACTGAGATAATCGATTTCCAACTGCTGGTAATCAATTACCTTGTTCTTGGGCTAATCTTTTGGGCTTTGTTCTCTCTTATAAGAAGTGCAGGCGTGACTCTTCAATACACCACTCAACTTCTTACTCCGAAAAACCCTTCATCTTCTTCCTCCAAACCCTAGGTTTTCATTCTCTCTCAACAATGAAAGAACAAGGTAAAGGTAAGAGAATCAAAATGAGGGCAAGTCGCTACACTCAAGAAGAGATTAAAGGAAAGAAAAAGGTGGGAGAATCCTCCAAGAGGAAGAAACCTACCCCCTGAAAAAGAACCGGAAATTCCTCCTCCTCCACAACCACAAGTATCAGAAGTCAACCGGTGGTTCACTTCAAAGGGACAAGAGACGCGGTTCAATCTGGACTTTGCGAACAAAGGTCTAGTTCCTCCGAAGATACTTGACCTTGGATGGCTTGACACTCAAAGTTTCACATTCCAGACTTTCCTGAGGCAACAGCATTTGGAGAGGTTTGTAGGGATGAAAGGATTCATCTATCCAGATTTGGTTCGAGTTTTCTACTCCAACCTCAAACCGAATATGGAGAGGATGACTGTGACCTCTGAAATCAAAGGTATCAAAATTTCCCTAACCCCTGCACACTTTGTGGATATTGCTGGGATTCGAAAGGAAGGGGTTATAGCACATGCAGACAAACTCAGAGAGAAAGGGTTTGATTTGCAAAAAGATTCCTTCTTTATGAGCCTTCTGAGGAATCCTCAACACTGGGAAGAGGAAAGAAATTCTAAAAGGGCATTGGGCAAGAAAGTTACCTATGACATTGGTGGCCTCACAGCAGATGACCGGCTACTTCACTACACTGTTTGCTGGATCTTGGCTGCTAGAGGAGCAAACCATGCCTAGTTGACTGAGGATGACATGATCGTCATTGCTGCCTTGAAGAACAACATTCAAGTGGATTGGACTCACGTTATCATGGACAACATGTTGATAACAAGGAGACTACTTGACAATAAGTGTCCTTACTCTCTTTTTATTTCTAGACTAATTGAAATTTTTCAGATAGACACTACTGATGAAGCAAGAGAATTAGTCAAGGATGTTCATGTCATCGACGATGGAGCACTGAAAAAGATGAGACTCATCAAAACCGATGCTGGATGGATCACAAGAGAAGAAGCACAACAAGAGCATGAAGAAGCACAACAAGAGCATGAAGAAGCACAACAAGAGCAAGAGGAAGCACATCATGAAGATATGGATGAAGACAATTCTGGAGAGTACATTCCACGATCTCGCTTCGAATCCATTATGATAGACCGAATGGATGAATTGGAAGCAACCGTCAACAAGCGCATTGATGATCTGGGAAAGCGACAGGATCTACATTTCCTAGAAATGAAGGACTTGATGGAAACTATCATGGAACGACTCAACCAGGATGATGACGACTCAGATTAGTAACTTCATCTCTACTTCTCTCTTTTGATTTGATATACCAAATAGGGGGAGTAGTAGTATGTAGTTAGTGATTTTAGTTGTTTAGTCTTTAGCCTTTTAATATTTGATTGCTCTGCTTTTACTCTGTTTTGAACTGTTTTTTTTTTTTGAAAAGTTTTTAAATCTGTTTGTACCTAGGCACCTGACTTAGGGGGAGCAGGTTAACACATTTGAAACTATTATTGGATGACTGTAATAGATAGATTTAAATTTCTGCAAATGATTGTCTTTATATATCTCTGAAAATTGATATTTTTGACATGAGTTGGATGATACATATAAAAAAACACACTAACATTGCAGAACACATCAAAGCCATCATCTACATAAGGGATCACTACACAAGATTTGGTACATCAAAACCAAAAAGGGGGAGATTGTTGGACTTGAAGCTGAAGAAGTCTTTCCTAGTTTTAGTTTTGATATACTTGTAATTTTGATCTTTATGATAGATTGTATATAGGAGTTTAAATGTATTGATTGTTATAGTTTAGGCTTTGAGTGTGGTTTTTATTCAATCTTTTCATAGAGAATTTGTTTTAACTCTTGTAAGATGAGCTAGAGTAGTTTTGAACCCCATTTTCTTTTGAAAAGAACTCAAAAAACTTTGGTTTTAAAGTTTTAAGCTGAAGTAATCGATTACCCTGAGGCTGTAATCGATTACCAACAGACTTAGAAAACAGGGGAACTCAACTTGCTCTGGAGTAATTGATTACCACTCCATAGTAATCGATTACTTCGTGCTTGAAATACAGGGGAAGACAAAATTTCTCTAGAGTAATCGATTACCAACATCTGTAATCGATTACCACACCAGAATTCATCTCAAAATGGTTTTGAAAATGCTTTAAATAGAACTTCTTCATTTTGTTTTCAAGAGAGAGATCTTTTAATGTTTTAGAAGAAAAAAAAGGAAGAGAAATAAAACACTGGTTTACAAGTTCTGGAAACCCTCTTCAAAGACTTCTAAAAGATTTTCTCAAAGAGATGAATAATGTGTGAAGGAATGATTGAATACATTTGGTTATCATCATGATCAGAGTATACACACAGGTGTAATCTTTACTGATCTTTATCTTTTGTTTGATATTTTTGTTTTGGTTTGAAAACTCTTAAGAGAAGGTGTTCTCTAGTAGAAGAGTTAAAGGTTTTGAGAGAGGGACTCTCAAAGGAGATTCTTGAAGGATTCAAGAATTGGAGAGATATGTTCTTAGGTGAAGAACATAGAGAGTTTTGAGTATTTGATTTGTTTTGTGTCTGTGCAGAAGTGATTATATTGAACATAAGATTGTAGTGGAATACCAATTGCAACAGATTGTTGGGTTGGGACTGGATGTAGGCCGAAAGCCGAACTAGTATAAATCTCTGTCTACTCTCTTCTCTATACCTTAACTTTACTTTCCATTGATTTCTTGCATTATATTTTCCTGTATCTTTCCGCTGTTATATCTCTGGTACATTGCTTATAATATAGATAAAATTGAATCGGGAAAAAGCGAGAAAAAGATTGTTGAATTAGGGAACTTGAATCTATTCACCCCCCCTCTAGATTCATATAGGGACCAACACATCCATAATTGAGTTTGTATCACTTACCTCACTGGATGTTTTTGCCATTAAGCATAGATTCGCCTCCTCATCTTCACTTTCAGATGTTGAGGATGTGTAGCCCTCATCCCAAGCTATGTATGCTTTCTTTTTCTTCTTTTCTTTTCTGACATTTCTTTCATTCTCAGATTTTCTCACTTCAGTGTTGTTGCTTCTTTACAAGGTTGGACAATCTGATCTGTAGTGTCCAATCTTCCCACATTCATAGCATGTCACTTTGACTGAAGTATTATCTTGCTTCTTGACTCCTTTTCTTAGTTGACCAAATTTCTTTTTAGTGTTGTTCTTCATGAACTTTCTGAACTTCTTTACCATCAAGTTCACTTGGTCTTCTTGTGAATCATTTCCGTCTTCAGAGGATTCAGATTCTGTTTCAGTTCGGTCTACTTTGAGAGCAATTCCTTTGGCTCTTTTGTCTTTCTGCTCCTCATCTGCCATTCGAGTCATATCCATTTCATATTCTCTAAGTTTCCCAAACAGTTAAAAGCACTTGTCATAGCAAAGCAAAGGTTCTTGGATTTAGTTATGGGTCATCACTTGTAGGTTGCCACTTTCTATTTAGCGATTTCAGAATCTTGACATTCACTTCTTCTTCAATGAAGTCCTTGCCAAGTCCTTTGAGATGGTTGATGATGTGTGTGAATCTCTTTTGCATTTCCATTATTGATTCTCCTTGGAACATTCTGAATGTCTCACACTCTTGAATGAGTGTGTTCTTCCTAGCTCTCTTCACCTCAGCAGTACCTTCATGGGTTACCATGATGAGCTCCCATGCTTCTTTTGCCGTTGTGCAAGCTGATATCCTGAAAAACTCATCAGAATTCAAGGTAGAGTGTATGATATTCAAGGCCTTAGCATCGTTTTCAGCCCTCCTAATCTCATCTATGTCCTAATCCTCAAAAGGTTTCTCTATCTCTTTTCCATTTTCTATTTTCATTGGAACTTTGTAGTCATTTACCACAGCCTGCCAGATACTTCTGTGAATAGATTCCATAAAGATCTTCATGCGAACTTTCCAGAATGGATAGTTATCACCGCAGAACAATGGAGGTCTATTTATCGAAGCTCCTTCAGCGAAGCATAAAAGATTACTAGCCATAACAGGGAACTATGTAGGATACTAGATTGATTTACTAGTTAAAGCTCTTGATACCAATTGTTGGTCCCTATATGAATCTAGAGGGGGGGGGGTGAATGGATTCATGTTCCCTAACCTAATTTTACCTTTTCTCACTTTTTCTCGATTCAATTTTATCTTGAATTACAGGAACGTATCAGAGATATGAACAACGGAAAAACAAGGGAAAATTGTAAAGCGAGAAAACAATGAATTAAAAGAGATAAGATATAGAAGAGAGTTTAGACAGAGATTTATACTGGTTCGACTTTCGGCCTACATCCAGTCCCAACCCAACAATCTATTGCGATCGGTTTTCCACTATAATGATTCTGTGTTCAATACAATCACACTGCACAAACACAAAAAACAAATCAAATACTCAAAACTATATGTTCTTCACCTAAGAACATATCTTGATCCTTGATCCCTTCAAGAATCAAACTTTGAGAGTACCTCTCTCAAAAACTCATCAACTCTTCCAAGAGAATATATTTCTCTTTAGAGTTAAAACCAAAAAGATTAGAAAAGATAAAGATCAGATAGGATTACACCTGGTGTGTATGCACTGATCAACAATATCATCCAAACAATTCAATCTTTTCACACAGCTTTCATCTCAAGAGAAATCTTTGAAACTTTGAAGAGATTTCTTGTAGAAACTAGTGTTTAGCTCTTCCTTTCTTTCTTTGAAAACTCAAAAATATCTCTCTCTTCGAAATAATTCAAAGAGGTTTCAATTTAAAGCAGTTTCAAAATCATTTGAGATGAATCTGGTGTGATAATCGATTACTGGATTGTGGTAATCGATTACTCCAGAGAAATTTGCCTTCCTTGTTCCTTCAAGCACGAAGTAATCGATTATTATGGAGTGGTAATCGATTACTCGAGCGGTTTGGATTCTCTGTTTCTTCGAATCGTTGGTAATCGATTACAGCTCGTGGTAATCGATTACTTCAGCTTAAAACCTTTTAAAACTAAAGTTTTTGATTCCTTTTAAAACAAAATGGGGTTCCAAAGCTTCTCTAGCTCAAATCACAAGAGTAAAAACAAATTTTCAATGAAACGATTGAATAAAACCAACACTTAAAGCCTAAACTAAAACAATCAATACATTTTAAACTCCTATATACAATCTATCATAAAGATCAAAAGTACAAGTATATCAAAACTAAAACTAGGGATGGCTTCTTTAGCTTCAAGTCCAACATGTTTTGATTTCGTTTTTGTGTTGCTTATTGCAGAGTGAATGTAAAAGAACACAAAAGGGATCATTTGATAGTGGAAGACCGATCGCAACAGTTGTTGGGTTGGGACTGGATGTAGGCAGTGGGCCGAACCAGTATAAATCACTGTGCACTCTTCTTCTTCCTTATACTCTTTACCATTTACCTTACATTGCTGTTATCATGGTTTATCTTCTGCAATTTGTTCGGTAATTAACTCGGTAATTGACTCGGTAATCAACTAAAACTGGAACAGTTAGATACTGACATTGATTACGCTGTATATTGATTACTAACGTGTTTCTGATTATTCCTTTTGGTATTTTCGCTGTGTATCTTTGATATTTCCTGTTTATTTGTCTCATCTATTGATAGGTAATCAAGAATAGTTTTGTTTGAATTAAAAGGAATTAGAAACTCGCGAAATTGGCCTATAGTGGAACTAGAATCTATTCACCCCCCCTTTAGATTTACCCGTAGGGACCATCAATTGGTACCAGAGCTTTATCTAGTAGGTTGCTCTAGATTTTGATCCATAGTTCCTTAGAATGGCCGGTAATCAATTACCAATCGCTGAAGGTGCCTCTATTAACAGACCTCCTCTGTTTTGTGGTGATAACTACCCTTTTTGGAAAGTGAGGATGAAAATCTTTATGGAGTCTGTACATAGAAGCATTTGGCAAGCGATTGTGACTGATTTCAAGGTCCCCACATACATAGAAAATGGGAATGAGATTGAAAAACCATTTGAGAGGTGGGAACAAGAGGAAATTAGGAGAGCTGAAAATGATGCAAAAGCTTTAAATATTATACATTCTGCTTTGAACTCATATGAATTTTTCAGAATTTCAGCTTGCAACACAACCAAAGAAGCTTGGGATCTAATAAGTGTCACACACGAAGGAATCGCTGAAGTACGAAGGGAAAGGAATAATACCTTGATCCAAGAGTACGAGACTTTCAGAATGGCACAAGGTGAGTCCGTGATGGATATGCAGAAACGTTTCACACACATCGTGAACCATCTCAAAGGACTTGGTAAGATCTTCGTTGAGGAAGAAGTCAATGTGAAGGTGCTGAAATCCTTGAGCAGAAAATGGCAACCAACTGTCACAGCAATCACTGAATCAAAGAACCTAGCCTTGATGACAAGTGCAGAGTTATTTGGTAAGTTGAGGGAGTATGAAATGGATATGTCTCGTATTGCTGATGAGGAACAGAAAGATAAGAAAACCAAAGGTCTAGCACTCAAGATGGAAGACATAGCTAGTGAGAGCGATGCGTCAAGCTGTGGTAGTGAGTCTGAACAGGAAAATATGAATCTCATGGTAAGGAAATTCAAAAAGTTCATGAAGAGGAACAACGATAAAAGGAGATTCAACAATTCCAGAAAAGGCTTCAAGAGGTATGATGATTCGTCTTCAAAGGTCACGTGTTATGAGTGTGGAAAGGTAGGTCATTACAAATCGGAGTGCCCCAACATGAAGAAAAGTAACAGCAGTGAGCCTAGAAGAGTAGAACATAAGGAACGGTCCAAGAAGGACAAATTTCGCAAGAAAAAGGCCTACATTGCGTGGGAAGAGAATGATTCCTCAACCTCTAGTGGGAGTGATAATGAAGAAGCAAATTTGTGTCTCATGGCTAATCCAACATCCAATGATGAGGTAAGTGATTCCGATTCATCTACTTTTGACTATGATGAGCTGCAAACTGCTTTTTGTGAACTTTACAAGGAAGCGGAAAAACTAGGCAAGTTGAACAAGGTTTTGAAAAACAAAATTACTGATTTGGAAAATGATATTTCTTTTTCGAAAACTGATGTTCAAAGTTTGAAAAAGGAAAATGATGCCTTGAAACTACCCTGTTCAAAGTGTAAGTCTTTTGATGCCTCTTTGAAAAAGAATAACATGAAGTTCTTTGCATTTAGACAAACCAGAACTTTCCCATGTAGTTATTGTATGAAATCTGGACATAACTCTTATAATTGCATGATTAGGAAGGAAGGAATAACTAGTGGGTTGTTTAAATGGATTAGGAAAGATAGTCACAGCTCTAACACTAATGGACCCAACAAGTCTTGGGTACCAAAAACAAAGTGATATCTTTTTCTGTGTAGGTATGCTTGAGAGCCAAACACTCAACTTGGTATTTGGATAGCGGCTGCTCAAGACATATGACTGGTGACAAGAGCAATTTTATCTCCTTCAAATCAAAAGAATCTGGTTCAGTAGTGTATGGAGATAACAACAAAGGAAAAATACTTGGTATAGGTGTTGTTGGAGACAAATCCAACACTGTGATTGAAGATGTACTGCTCGTGGAAGGTTTGAAATTCAATCTTCTGAGTATTAGCCAACTATTCGACAAAGGTTATCAAGTATCATTCAATAATGGTTGCTGCAAGATCAGTAGCAGTGACTCGAGTGAAGTATTAATGGTCGGTAAGAGACATGGTGAAGACAGTAGTAGCAAACCACAAGAACAGCAAGATCCACCAACCATTTCTCATGATCTGCCAAGAGAATGGAGGAAACCAAGGAATCTCTCTCTTGACAACATCATTGGTGACATCCACAAGGGAGTATCCACGAGATCCTCCTATAATATGTTCTGTGATGATTATGCTTTTGTATCTCAATTTGAACCCTCTTGTGTTGATGATGCTATAAATGATGAATTTTAGATGAATGATATGCATGGGGAGTTAAATCAATTTAAAAGGAATGACGTTTGGGAGTTAGTATCTTTTAATAGAGATATGAATCTAATTGGAACAAAATGAGTGTTTAAGAATAAGCTAGATGAGAATGGAATTGTGGTTAGGAATAAGGCAAGACTAGTAGCTAAGGGTTATAATCAACAAGAAGGAATAGATTTTGATGAAACAAATGCCCCTGTTGCTAGATTAGAAGCTGAAGAGTATTACTTGCTTTGCTTTTGCATTCATGATTTTAAGTCAAGCATTTGAGATGGATGTTAAAAGTGCGTTCTTAAATGGCTACATCAACGAGGAAGTCTTTGTTTCACAACCTCCTGGTTTCACTGACTTTAGTTACCCTGAGCATGTATACAAGCTAAAGAAGGCCCTCTATGGTTTGAAGCAAGCCCCCAGACAATGGTATGAAAGGTTAAGTAAATTTCTTTTGTCAAAAGGGTTCGACAGAGGTAATGTTGACAAAACTCTTTTCATTAGGAGGAAGTCTAACAGTATTTTATTGGTCCAAGTGTATGTTGATGATATCATTTTTGAATCAACTAATCAATCTTTGTGTAAAGAATTTGTGGCTAGCATGCAGGGTGAGTTTGACATGTCTATGATGGGAGAACTCAAATTCTTCCTAGGATTGCAAGTCAAGCAACTGAAAGAAGGAATATTTATACATCAAGTGAAGTACACTAAAGAATTGCTGAAGAAATTCGACATGGAGAGTTGTAAGATCTCTAATATCCCTATGTCAACTAATCTCTTTTTAGATAATGATGTTACAGACGGGAGTGGACCAAACAAAGTACAGAGGATCATTGGATCACTCTTGTATCTCACAAATGCAGGACGATATAATGTTCGGTGTTTGTGTTTGTGCGCGATTTCAATCTGCACCAAAACAATCACACATGATCATTGTGAAGAAAATTCTGAAGTACCTCAAAGGAACAACGAACTGTGGTTTGTGGTATCCCAAAGGTACGTCCCCTACCCTAGTCGGTTTTAGTGATTCAGATTTTGAAGGTTGCAAAACAGATAGAAAGAGCACGAGTGGTGTATGTCACTTGTTTGGAGAAAGCTTAGTCTCATGGTACAAACAAGAAACAAGCATGTGTTGCTCTATCAACGAGCGAAAGCAGTATGTTATCTTTGCGGGTCATTGTTGTGCTCAAACCATCTGGTTGAAGCAACAACTTGAGGATTTTGGACTAAAGCTTGATCACATTCCTATCAAGTGTGACAATACAAGTGCCATCAGTATCACGAAAGAACCGGTTTGCACCCAAGAACAAAGCATATTGAGGTGCGTCATCATTTCATAAGGGATCATGTTGAGAAAGGTGATTTGTGATGTGGAGTTCATTGAAACGGAGAACCAACTCATGAATATCTTCACAAAGCCTCTACCTAAGGAGAGATTCTTCAAACTTAGAACCAATCTTGGTATACTAAGTGAGGAACATCTCTCATGAATTCTCTAAGTATGGTAAGTTGGATCAATCATGGTGCTCCAACAAGGTATGAGTTCATTACATTACATAGTCATGACCAATACTCTTTCAAAACATGTAAAATCAAGTGTTTTCAACATTTCTGATATAGATAATCGATTTCCTTTTCGTTTCAATCGATTACCTAGCTTGATTTCAAATTTTTTGAGGTATTACTCTCTGGAGTAATCGATTACCTCACCTTGGTAATAGATTACCGCGATACAAAAATTGTTTTTTTTTTCAGAAATTGGGCCTCTGGAGTAATCGATTACCATTCCAAGTTAATCGATTACCGCGACCCCTGTTTTCAACCCAAAATGGTTACTCTTTGGAGTAATCGATTACCACGTATAGGTAATCGATTACAGCCATTCTTGAAAAGGGTTTTCAAGTGTTTTTCATGGATTTGGGCCTAATCGATTACAATTTCTTAGAGTCCAATACTTTGTTCATTGAATCTAACCTCAATTGTGGAGTTTTTATAAGTGATTTTCAGGTTTTGGGCTTCATTCTACACATTTCACAAACCCTAAAAAACTTTTTCTCTCTCTAACTCTAAAAACCCCCTTTCATCTTCTCCACCACCACCATCAATGAAAGAACAAGGACGAGGCAAGCGGATCAAGCACGTACGTCACAAGCCTAAGCCAAGAGTTTCGCCCCGATCAAAGAAGGGAGATTCCTCCTCCAAGAGGAAGGAACCCACATATCCAGGAGAGGTCGTGGCATGCCCAATCAACCCGTGGTTCACATCTACTGCACAAGAATCACGTTTCTATGGAGATTTCGCCAACAAGGAACTCGTTCCGGTGAAGATTTTGGACCTCCGATGGCTGGATGCATAAGGGTTCACATTTCACTCTCTGCTTCGAGATCAGAACCTTGAGAAGTTTGTTGGTCTGAAGGGTTTCATATACCCCGATCTGGTGAGAGTTTTCTACTCCAACCTCCGACCACACCAAGCCACCGGAACGGTAATCTCTGAGGTAAAAGGCAAACCCATGATTCTTACTCATGATATATTTTTCTGTTTTGCTGGATTTAAAGATGAAGGTATACGTCCTACGATTGAGCACTTGCAAGCACAAGGAATCGAGCTTCACAAGGACTCTTTCTTCATGAGCCTGCTCAAAAATCCCGAAATGTGGAAAGCTGAAAAGGCTGCAAGGAAGGAGCGTGGGAAGAAGATAACCTACAACACCGGCGGGCTGAACGCCGACGATCGTCTTCTCCACTACACAATTTGCTGGATTTTGGCTGCAAGAGGAGCCAATCATGCTCAGATCAATGAGGAGGATATGGTAATGATGGCAGCATTGAAAAATGGCATTCAAGTCGATTGGGCACATGTTGTGATGGACAACATGCTCAAGACGAGAAGGCTATTTGATAACAAATGCCCCTATTCTCTGTTTATTTCACGTTTGCTTGAGCATTTTCAGGTTGATACCACAAATGAGAACAGAGATTTGGTGAAGGACATTCACATCATTGGAGACAAAGCGTTGAAAATGATGCGTTTGACAAAGACTGATGTTGGATGGGTGCCAAGGGAAGAAGCACCACAACAACAACAAACAGAAGCTACAACCAATCCACCTTCTGATGATGATGATTCGGCGGCTGTGAAGTACATCCCTAAATCCCGTTTTGAATCAATTGTCATTGATCGGATGTGTAACATCCCAAAAATTTAAATATAGTTTAAAAGAGGTTGTTTTGTAACATTCAAGAAATTTAAAAATAATTAAAAAATTATGAAATTTTGAAAATACTGTAGCAAATCACTGTAGCTGCCGACATTACTGTATCAACCGCCATTACTGTAGCAAACCGCCATATTGTAGCAAACGCCATATCATCAGAGTAGCCGCAAACGATCTTGTAGTTGACCGACATTATCAGAATGCTGAAATTATTGCCGAAATTACTGTAGCACCGCCTTAGGAAGGTTATAAATAGGGCTTAGAGGTTTCAAATGAAGATACAACCCAAAGAATACTCCTATATTCTCTCAAACTATCTTCTCTACAAAAAATCTTTCTATACTTTCTCCACCTTAGGAAGAAATCTCTCTAACCAAGGAAGAAGCACGTAAGAAGATAGGAAGCTAGGAGAAACCAGTAAGGGGAGCTGTCCTTATCATACTCTTCTATTCTTTGTTTTGTTGTTACTTTCATTATATTTCTTTAGTTTTTCGGATACTAAGGTGCGAAGATAATTCTTAGTATGCTCGTGGTTGCGGTTTTGTCCGATCTTCCACATCGGAAACAGAATTATTCTTGTTACGAGGAAAAGTGTGGTCTTGTTTATTGGTTCTTGATGTTTCCTTGATAATTCTTGGTGTTTCTTGTTTCTTGGTTTCTTGATTTATTGGTGTTTATTGGTGTTTCTTGGTGTTGATTTCATATCGAAATATGTCAGGTTTTGAGTTGGATATGAATAAGTGGTGACATGCATGGTTGCATGAAATTGGTGATGGACTTGAATTGCTTAATGACCGATTTGAAATGCCTAGTGGAGAGGCAATATTCTAAGATTGCTTGGTGAATAGGCAATGCTTAGAAGGTTTTGAAATGAATATGACCTAGTAAAGAGGTCAAGATTTAAAATGTGATAAAGGTCATTATACAATTCAAGGTCCTAGAGCATGTTGCATGGTGTTTTGGATAGTAGTAGACCAAGTCCGTAAGTTATGGATTCCGTCGTGTGAGTGGAATACCGTGGACTAGAGGGGGTTCTCTTGGTGGGGAAATTGCCCTGCTCATGATGATCACATGTTGCGGGGGAGGTCCTACCGGGACACTGAGGGAACTCGACAATTACGGAGTGTCTACCACTGGTGGGTCCGGAGGATGTGAGGACCGAGATGCCCAGGTGCTATTTTCGGTGGATGGCGCCACATTGCATGTTGAGTAAATAGGAAAGTACATCGTGAGGATACATGCATCATATAGGAATAAGAGCATGCAGTAGTGATTATGTGTTTTGATTCAATACATGATTATTGTGATAAATTACTGATTCGTTTTATGGTTGATTGGTGGTTTTACCTTGTGAATTGAATTAATGGTTTGGACACAGGTTTTATATCAATAAATTACTATTTTTAAAGAAATTGAAGAATATTATATATGGTTTAAAGAATATTGGTTTTATGAATATTTTCACTTAATTTCAAAAGTTTTACTATAGTTAAAATTATTGTTTATGATTATTGTTTAAGGAAAGCTCACCCTTGCACTTTGTGTTTTTAACACCTGTGATGATCTCGAACAACGTTCGGGGGAGCAGATTTGCAGGATTGAGAAGTTGTCACTGTTTCGCAATGGTTGTTGCTACTATCTTGTTGTGAAGATGCTTGCTATGTTTTGCATGTAGAAGTGTTGAGTAAATGTTCTAAGGTAGTAGAAAGGTAGTTATGTAAAATAATAATAGGACAAAGTTATGTAATCTGGTTGTAATGAACTTTAAAACCTATGTAATAAAAGTGTTGTTTTCTAAATCTCTCTTTTATCTACTATATCATTAACCACTTTAAATTACAAAATATAAGTAAAATAAGTAAATAAGAGGGGGGTGTTACAGGATGGATGAGCTGGAAGCTACCACCGCCAAAAGATTGGACGAGATGGAGGCTGCAAACAATGCCCGCTTCTTGGATCTCAAGGAGCTGCTGGAGTCCCTTCATACTCGTCTTGATACTCTCTAGTATTCCCTTCCTATCACTTCTCTCTTTTGCTTATTGATATACCAAATAGGGGGAGAATGTCTATAGGTTATCTTAGATAGGGGGAGTTAATTGATCATATTTCTGGCGCTGTTGGGTAGAATTGTGTTAGGCTCTGCTCTGTTTGAACTTTTAATCTCTATGCAACATTTGTTCTGAACAATTTGGATATTTGGATTTGAACAATTCGATTTGGTTGTAATATTTTGTTTTGTTAATCGCATTATGTTTTATATTCCGATTCTGTTAGTTTTAAATTTTTTCTGGTCTTGGTCTATGATTGTGAATTGAATCATATCTTATATTTCTATATGGATGACTCTATTTGCTGATTGATAGTATAATGCTCTGATTAAGATAGGTTGTACAATGAATCTGCAACGCATATACTGCATATTTGGAAATCTCTAACAATTGCAGGATTCTTAGAAGATCAACACACATCCTAAACTTCTAGGAAAACCTTGGTTGAGATTTGGAACATCAAAACCAAAAAGGGGGAGATTGTTGGACTTAAAGCTTGAAGGTGCTTTGGTGTCTCTCTTGGTGTTTGGCTTTTGATGCTATGTAATTTTGGTTTTCTTAGATGAAATGTAATTAGGAGTTTCCTATGTATTGATTGCTTAGTTTAAGCATATATGTGGTTGTTCTTTGTTTGAATTCCCTAGAGAGCTTGGCAATCTTGTGTGATTTCTCATGTATCAAATGTTTGATTTCCCTCTCTAAAATATTTTGAAAATGTCTTTGGTAACCAACTGAGGTAATAGATTACCAACAGAAGGTAGTTAACTACCAACTGCAGGTAATCAACTACCAACAGTAGGTAACAGAGTGTGGGAATGCGTTTGCCACTGGAGTAATCGATTACCCCCTCGGGTTAATAGATTACCATGGGCCAAAATCACCTAGGAAATCCTTGCACACTGGTTTAATCGATTACCAGCTTCTGGCAGTCGATTACCCCTATCAGAAAGTCATTAAGTTGCCTAAATTTGGTTTTTAATTGAACCTATAAATACTCTTATTTCGAAAATCAATAACACTTCTTGGAATACAAGTTTTAGAAAAGTTCATACACTTTCATATTCTCTCTAAAATGAGTTCATCATCTTCTCCAAGAAAGCCATAAAGAACTTCAAGAGTTCATCAACAAGTTTTCATAAAAAGGCAAACTTGATTCTTATACCTGACTGGGTGGCATTCATAGAGTTTATAATTTATGATCAGATCTACACTCCAGGTGTTCTCTAAACTGATCTTTTGTTTACCCATTTTTGGTTTCTGGGTTATTACTCTAGGAGAGAGGTCTCTCTGGATAGAGTAAGGATATTTGAGAAGTGTTTTCTCAAAGGTTTGATCTTGGGTGTGCCAAGGTCAGGGAAGAACTGTTCCTTGGGTCAAAGGACAGGTTTTTGGGTGTTTTGATTTCGTTTTTGTGTTGCTTGTTGTAGAGTGAATGTAAAAGAACACAAAAGGGATCATTTGATAGTGGAAGACCGATCGCAACAGTTGTTGGGTTGGGACTGGATGTAGGCAGTGGGCCGAACCAGTATAAATCACTGTGTACTCTTCTTCTTCCTTATACTCTTTACCGTTTACCTTACATTGTTGTTATCACGGTTTATCTTCTGCAATTTGTTCGGTAATTAACTCGGTAATTGACTCGGTAATCAACTAAAACTGGAACAGTTAGATACTGACATTGATTACGCTGTATATTGATTACTAACGTGTTTCTGATTATTCCTTTTGGTATTTCCGCTGTGTATCTTTGATATTTCCTGTTTATCTGTCTCATCTATTGATAGGTAATCAAGAATAGTTTTGTTTGAATTAAAAGGAATTAGAAACTCGCGAAATTGGGCTATAGTGGAACTAGAATCTATTCACCCCCCTCTAGATTCACCCGTAGGGACCATCACTTGAGCTTACTATGATTAGGGCGGATTGTCAAGAGGAAAAGGAAGCTACCCTTGCAAGGTTTACCTATGGATTGAATAGGGAGATCCAAGATGTCTTGGAGCTTCAAAGCTATAGAACCTTGGAGGAAGCTATACATAAGGCCGAGAAGATAGAAACTCAAGTAAAGAGAAAATTCACCATAAAGAAGTCCTACACTAGTGGATCCTCAAGTTGGAAAGAGAAGCAAAAGAAGGAAGGTTCATTCAAGCCTACTTTTAAGCTTGGCCGAGAAGAAACCAAAGGTAAAGAGGTTCCTAAATTTAATTCTAAGTCATCTAACATCAAGTGTTTTAAATGTTTAGGGCATGACCTCATTGTTTCACAATGCCCCAATAAGAAGGCTATGGTGATGATGATGGATGGAGGAGTTACAAGTGAAGAGTCTAGCCACTCTTCAAGTAAGCATGAAGGAGAAAGTGCAAGTGACCATTCTAGTGAAGAGATGGTCGAGGAAGGTGACCTCCTCATGGTGAGAAGGATGCTAGGAAGTTTCTACCATGAACTTGATGATACTCAAAGGGAAAACATCTTCCACACAAGATGTAACATAAAAGGGAAGGTTTGCTCTTTAATAATTGATAGTGGTAGTTGCACTAATGTGGTAAGCACTAGGTTGATAGAGAAACTTAGTTTTAAAACTTCCCCACACCCCAAACCCTATAAATTGCAATCGTTAAGTGAGAAGGGTGAATTGGTAATGGATAAGCAAGTCTTAGTTGCATTTAGCATAGGGAAATATCATGATGAAATTCTATGTGACATAGTTCCTATGGAGGCAACCCACATGCTATTAGGTAGACCATGACAATATGATATGCATGCTTTACATGATGGTGTAGCAAATACTTACATTTTTTTCTCATGTTGGCCACAAGGTACATCTTAAGCCATTGTCACCTAGGGAGGTTATAGAAGACCAAGTGAAGATGAAGATGAAAATGGAGGAAGAAAAGAAGGCCTTGGCCGAGAGCCTTAAGGAGATTACCAAGGTTACACACACTTCCAAGAGCTTGGCTGAAAGCTCCAAGAGGACTTCCAAACATGCTACTCCAAGTCCTAAGCCTAAAATCAAGAAAGAAAAGACTAAGAGTAGTGAAGACACAAAAGGGAGTTTTCTAATTGAGAGAGGAGAGGTTAAGAGGGAATTCCTAGCTAGGAAATCTATGTACTTATGTTTACCTTCACCTTTAATTTTGAGTGCTACTTGTATAGGTGATCAAAGTGCTTTGGATAACTTGCTAGAAGAGTTTGGAGATGTATTCCCTAAGGAGATACCTCACGGCCTACCACCTTTGAGGGGGATTGAGCACCAAATCGACCTCATCCCGGGTGCACCCCTCCCAAATAGGCCAACCTATAGAACATCACCCCAAGAGACACATGAGATAGAGAGGCAAGTGCAAGATTTGCTAAGCAAAGGGTGGGTGAAGGAGAGCTTATCTCCATGTGCTTCACCCATGATACTAGTTCCTAAGAAGGAGGGTACTTGGCGCATGTGCATGGATTGTAGAGCCATAAACAACATCACTACAAGGTATCGTCATCCCATCCCTAGACTTGATGATCTCCTTGATGAATTGCATGGTTCCACTATTTTTAGTAAGATAGATCTTAAGAGTGGATATCACCAAATTAGGATGAAAGAAGGGGATGAATGGAAAACAACCTTTAAAACTAAATTTGGTTTCTATGAATGGCTTGTCATGCCTTTCGGTTTAAGTAATGCACCAAGCACTTTTATGAGATTGAAGAATCATGTCTTAAGAGAATTTATTGGAAAATTTGTTGTGGTATATTTTGATGATATTCTTGTGTATAACAAATCTTTCCATGATCACTTAACTCACTTGAGACATGTATTAGGAGCTCTTAGGACACAAACTCTTTATGCTAACAAAGATAAATATGTGTTTACCACAAACAGTATTGTGTTTCTTGGCTTTGTTGTGAGTTCTTTAGGTATGCAAGTGGATGGAGAAAAGGTCAAAGCCATCTAGGAGTGGCTGACCCCTACATGTGTAAAAGAAGTGAGAAGCTTCCATAGCCTAACAAGCTTCTATAAGCGGTTTGTCAAAGACTTTAGCACCATTGCTTCACCATTGAATGAGCTAGTCAAGAGGGAAGTACCTTTCATTTGGGAAGAACCTCAATAACTTGCTTTTAATTTACTTAAGGAAAAGCTTTCTAATGCTATCTTATCTTTGCCAAATTTTTCACTAACTTTTGAGCTTGAGTGTGATGCTTCAAATCTAGGTGTTGGTGCTGTTTTGAATCAAGAAGGCTACCCTATAGCTTACTTTAGTGAGAAATTGAAAGGAGCTCAATTGAATTACTCTACCTATCAAGGAGCTATATGCCTTGGTGAGATCCTTCCAAACTTGGCAACACTATTTGATTCCCAAGGACTTCATTGTGCATTCGGACCATAAAGCATTGAAGTACCTCAAGAGCCAAGGTAAACTCAACAAGAGGCATGCTAGGTGGGTGGAGTTCATAGAAACTTTCCCTTACATCATCAAGCATAAGAAAGGGTCCACAAACATTGTAGTCGATGCCTTGAGTAGGAGGTATACCCTTCTTTCTATGCTTGAGTCTAAATTAATTGGTTTTGAACATGTAAAGACCTTGTATGCTAATATAGTGATTTCGGCCTCATGTACCAAGAGTGTGTCAAGGGTGCTTTTAAGGTTTTTTTTAGGTACAAAGATTATATTTTCAAAGGACATTGTTTGTGTGTGCCTATATGTTCCTTAAGAGAACTCTTGATAAGTGAATCACATGAGGGAGGGATCATGGGTCATTTTGGGATAGATAAGACTTTTGCTATATTACATGAGCACTTCTTTTGGCCAAAAATGAAAATCCAAGTTTCTAAGTTTGTAAGGAGGTGCATCACTTCTAATAAAGCAAAGTCAAAGCTTTCTAACTATGGTCTTTACATGACCTTACCCGTGCCTATTTCACCTTGGCTAGACATATCCATGGACTTTGTCCTAGGGTTGCCTAAGATCAAGAGAGGTTCGGATTCCACCTTTGTTGTGGTATGTAGGTTTTTCAAAATGGTTCACTTCTTACCTTGCCACAAGACGGATGATGCTTCTCATATTGCTACCTTATTCTTCAAAGAAATAGTAAGAATCTATGGTGTGCCGCAAAGCATTGTAAGTGATAGGGATGCCAAGTTCCTTAGTCACTTTTGGAGATCACTTTGGGGGAGACTTGGTACAAAACTCCTATTTTCTACTACTTGCCACCCCCAAACGGATGAGCAAACGAAGGTAGTCAATAGAACTTTAGGATAATTACTTAGGAATTTTGTGAAGGATAATATCAAGACTTGGGAGGAGTGTCTACCGCATGTAGAGTTTGCTTACAATAGAGTAGCTCATTCTACTACTTCTTTATCTCCTTTTCAAGTTGTATATGGTATTAACCCACTAACCCCTCTTGATCTTGCTTGTTTACCTCTTGAGATTAATGATGATAAGAAAGGAGTGAAGCATGCCGAGAGGATTCAAGAGCTTCATGCAAAGGTTAAAGCAAGAATTGAGAAGAAGAATGCACAATATGCCAAGGCTCACAACAAGAACTGCAAGGCCTTTGATTTCAAAGTGGGAGACTTGGTGTGGTTGCATCTTAGAAAAGAGAGATTTCCAAACTTGAGGAAATCCAAGTTACTCCCTAGGGGAGATGGACCATTTTAAATAATTGAGAAATTAGGCCCTAATGCTTGTAAACTTGACCTTCCATTAGATTTTGGTGGAAGTAATTCTTTTAATGTATGTGATCTTTCACCTTTTGTAGGTCTTGAGGAGGATGACAACATGGGGACAAGTTGTGTTTTAATATAGGTCCATATACTCCAACTCTAGAAGTCAATGATTCTAGAAGAGTTACAAGGTCTATGCTCAAGAGGATACAAGAAGAAGAAGAGATGAATTTGACTCAAAGTCAAGGTCAACAAGAAAGTCAACAGACAACTCTTCAAGGAGTTTTCTTGGTCAACAAACCTTGTAATAGTCTTAGGATCATTTGAACTTGTAATTAGGATTTTGAATTAATAATTGACATGTACTTTGGGATGTGAATGCCACAGCCATGTAATAGCTAAGAGGACTAATATTAGTGTTCATTTGAGAGAGAGTGGCGCACACTCTCCCTAGAGAGAGTGGAGAGATTTTTAGAGGGAAGTTAGTGGCAATTCCACTAACTCCATTCAAACTTGGCCATGAGATGAGATCTCCATCAAGGGTGGAGATGGAACCATGGGAAGCATGTTAAGGCACAAACACAAGAGTGAATTAGCACCATTTGATCATGATTTAATCAAGAGGCTAATATTCAAACTTGAGTCACATTTCTCATGCCACTCAAGGTTGGATTTCGGCCTCATGATCTAGATCCAATCAAGAGGTGGAAATTCAAACTTGAGAACACATGTTCCATGCTTTGCTTAGCTTCATCGTAGCCATGTGATCACTTCTTGATCCAAAGGTAATGAGCCTTGATCCATGTGAGGTGCCTCACAAGGCTTTCCATGCGTTGATCAAACTCATAATCCAAGGGTTAGCATTTGAACCTTGATTAGCAAGTGTGGTGCCAATTCTCCTGGTATAAGTAGGCGATTTTCTGAATTGTAAACACTTTTGATGAATTTTAGAAAGAAACATATTGCTTGAGAAAAAAAGTTTCTCTTCTAGGTTTCTTGAGAAAACCTTCTTGAGTCTTATCATGGTACATTCTCCATGTGGCGATTCTACCTAGAGCTTATTGCTATGCATGACGCTCCATCATCTTCTTACCTTCACCATTTTATACCTTTCCTTCTTCTTTGAGTTCTAATTTCGTAATTACATCCATAATTCCGTGAAGTTCATGCTTGAGAAGTAAAGATTGGGCAAAACAAGTGAGACTTCCATGGAAGGCTTATATCATTCTAATTAATCACTGTTCACATTTCGAAAGAATTTGTTAAAAATTTAATTATCTTAAACTTGAAAATACTAGAAAATTTAAAATACTGTCCATTGAAACTAAATTATTAATGACTTGAGAACTTTGTGATTGGATCCATGATATGACTTAGGAATCTGATTAACTTTTTCAGAAAATTTTCTTTAATGTACCCAAAAAGCATGCCTAACGTTCTTCATGAAATTAATGTATACTGAACTAACAAAATATTCATAATATAAATTGAATCACGACCTATTCAGAATTTTATAAAAGAACTTGACAAAAGACATAAAAAAAATGTTAGACTAGTTAAATGTGTGTCAACCCCAAAATCTGTACATTAAAGGAAAGATAAATTAGTGTAGTGGAGTACGTATAACACATCTTTTCCCATGTTAATTTTATTATGTATTCGTTACAAAGCTTCCATGGCTTTTCCACAACTTCGAGTGTATCTTCATCATGCTTGTATAATCTTTTCCCAATCGTTGTCATGATAGGGTCAAACTCTAGACTAATAGTAATTAAAATTTTCTCGACAATTTTCTTATCAACAATAGTTTCCCAGAAACTCTCATTTGATTTACGATTTCTTTAACTTTAGAATAATTATCTTTGACAGTTTCAGACTCTTTCATCTTCAATAGTTCAAAATCTCGTCTTAGAGTCTAAAGTTGAACAACATGTACCTTGTCGTTTCCTTGGAACTCCTCCTATGATGTAGCCCATGCTTCCTTTGCACTTGTAGCTCATATTATTCTTAGAAAAATTGCGTCAAACGCTGCTTGTTGTAGAGTTAATAATGTCTTTGCATCTTTCTGTTTATTCTCTTTCAAATCTTTTCTTTGAGCTGCATTGAAAGCTGTAATTTCTACAAGAGTAGTAAATCTTTGTTCTACAATGTCCCATAAATCCAGGGAGCAAAAATATGTCTTCATTTTTATGCTCCAAAAGTAATAGTTTTCGCCATTAAAAATAGGGACAATGATAGATGAGGGTTGTAAGGTGTTATCCATAGCTAAGAAAAATATAGGAGTGGGTTAAAAGAACAAGGGAAATATTTATAAGTAGTTGGGAAAATTTTGGAACAATAGGTGAATAATTTAATTATGCCCAGTGTATGATCGAACGTAGCTCTGATGTCACTAAAAGTAATTAGGTTGTGAGAATAACTTGTAGCAATGACGTTGGCTGATTCGTAATGTGGTGACCGCTAGTAGAAGGTGGCTATAGAAAATAATTAATAATGGAAGAGAGATTTTGTATTAGAATTTATATGTATATTCAAATATCACAATACATGCCTATTTATAGGCATTGGTTTCCATCATATTAAATTATTTATTATTTTCTAGATGTTTCATGATACTTTGGTATCTAGAATACTATAGTTTTTACAAGGAAAACTCTAGAAGTTTGAACCAATATTTTAAAAATAGTAAATCACCTTCTAGAAATTTGTAGAATTTCCTAATACTTCTCCTTGATGAAAATTTATCCAACTCCAATCATTGTGCGCAGTTTTTTGAATCTTGATGTTGGTAATGCCTTCGTGAATATATCTACTACTTGTTCTTTAGTCTTGCAATAATCAAGCTTGATCTCCTTAGTTGTCTTTGCTTCTCTGATGAAATGATACTTAATTGTTATATCTTTTGTTCTGTTGTGATGCATTGATTCTTTACCATTGCGATAGCTGATTTGTTGTCACAGGGAATTGTAGTAGACCCATTTTGATTTTCGCCCATTTCTTGTAGTATTCTCCAAAGCCATATAGCTTGACTTGTTGTTCCTGCAACTGCTACATACCCTGCTTCTTTTCTTGATTATGCAACTGTTGCTTACTTCTTTGATGCTCAAGAGAAAAATCCTGAACCAAGTGAAAAAGCAAAGTTGGAAGTTCTCTTCTCTTTTGTTACTTGTAGATATCTTGGAATTATTTTTCCTGCTCCAAGATGTATTTGACTAGGACTCTGCATGAATCAAGATAAGAGAGTGGTAGCGTACATGATATTCAATTGTAACACCCTTCAACTTCTCCATCTAAACATTATAATTTCTCTACGGTAATTAAATACACCATTTGATAAACAAACCAAATCTTATTTCATAGAGTAAATTTTTTTAAAGTAAATTTCTACAACTGTATATTTCTTATAAAATAAAAGTCTTAAACTTCTAACATTCCTATATAACCGAAATTACTCAAGCACGAGAAAAGGAAAATAATAACATCATGACGTCTTCAAGAAAATCGGGTTCTCTTCTAGCATACGACCTTTGCATCTCCAAGCAACTGCTCATCTGTTCGCCCGTTCGCGGGGTCATCATAGGTGTCAACCACAGACCCAACCACATGGCTAACTCATAATTTAATGATAATAATAAATAAAAAAAAACAAGAACAATACACACAACAGATATAAAGAAGACATGAGAAACTCAATTTAAAACTCATCACAATAATTATGTAACCCAATATGATGTGTATTACTCACAATTCACTCTCATTTCATGTAGTACCATGAAAACAACTGAGCGATGCTAGGAGTATATGTCACCTCTAACACTCTCACTAGAATACTAGACAATTACAGTCAGGGTAACCATTGTTGCAATATGAGTCACTTCCCACTCATGGTGTGATGCAAACCCATGAAGATTGTGATGAGGTCTCCACGGAATTCAAAACATGAGTGCCCAATCTTCATTCACCAAGGGATCCTTCACTCAAGATCATGATATAGCTTGCGGAATAGGCTATGTATGCCTATGTAACTCACGGTTAGAACAAAAAAGAAGAAGAAATCAAAAATCGATTGGTGTTTAGGAGGGGGAAAGCGCCATGAACAAGGTGTTCAATAAGCTTGGTAAAAGAATCGCCACTTGGATCATGGATCCATGATAAGATTCAAGGTTCTTGTAAGAAACTCAAGGAGAGCTCTCTCCTTTTCTCAAGACACAAGTCTTAGAAATTCTCTAATTTCATTCAAATTCAAAGTGAGTCTTACAATGAAATTTGCCTAAGTTATATGACAATTGTGTTAGCTTGGCCATGAGATACTCTAGCCATTTGATCCTTGATGGATTGATCAAGTGATGTTAAGCACCCCTCACTTGATCAATTCAAGAAGGATCTAGAGTTAATCAGATCAAGAGGCTTATAACTCATCTAAGCTTGTGATGATCATGGATTAATTAAGATGGAATTCTATGTCATGGATTAGAAACCAATCCAAAGGCTAGAATACATTCTTAGATGAAAGTCAACACTTAGAAACTTGACTTAAATTTACACCCTTGATTATAGCATAATCTAGTGGTGGAAATTTAAATGAAGTTAGTGGCAATTTCACTAATTCTCTCTCTTAATCCATCCACTCTCTTTTAAGAGAGTGTATTAAACTTGCTTAGTTGGGTCATAAGACACTTAAGCCCATCTTAAGTGGCTTTGACCACACAATAGAAGTCAACATGTCCAATATGTGAGCTTGGCCGAAATTTACAAGTAAAACATAAGGTCCAAGCTTCACAAAATTAAAGCTAAACTAATTACAAAATGCATAGAAAATTACAAGGCTTCATAAGCCCACTTTGTTGACTTTGAGGAGTTGACCATTGACTTTGACTTTGACTTGGTCAACTCTTCTTCAACTTGGGCTTCAATTCTTCTTTGCATTTTCCTTGTAATCCTCATGCTTGGAGATGGTCCTCCATCATGGTGATCGGTCATAATGGAAGATTTCCCTACCGCAAATACCCTCCAAGTCCTAGGCCATTACAATGACCCGTCAGGGACCAACCGTACTAGATCCATTCATCCCCATCTTTTGAAAACATTTTCAGTACGTTTAGAATTCATGATAATCTCTCTCATTTTTAAAACACCATGCTTTACAAGCATGTTCACCAAGGGCAACCTCACTCCTCGCCTATAGAAGGAGACATCCACCCCTTTCACTTTCAAATAATTTCAACTGATCATCATGAACCTAAACGACTCATCAATGCAATGTGACCCACAAAATTAATCTTTCAATCCAAATCAATCATTAAGGAATGTAATTCACGTGTCATTCACACATCATTACAATTGTAATTTATTGCCCACAACAATACAAAGAAGAAAGAATACATTAATGGAAGGAAAAGTAATAACTTGTGGAATCCTAAAGAATCAAAACTCAACCTAAAGTTTTTATTTATTTATTTTTATATTGACAAATGCTTAACCAAAACTCAAATTACCAAAGTCAACCTTCATACCTCGAATGTCCAAATAGTTGGTTATTGTCTAAATTTCTATTACTCTTACTTTAACCTCACACATTTAATCAATCTCTTATCACTTCAATTACAATGCCTCACTCACCAAATGAAGCTTACAATAACCTTGAATTAAAATGCTACTTGATTGTTGAATCAATACAGTTAGTGGCAACTGTGCATATGTCTTCATGTAAGTCCTTCTCGTTTGTCATCCTTATATATATACCTAACCATATCCTTTTATCTTTAATAACATTAATATATTTTCAGCCATCATATTCCTTTTCAATAAACACAACCACCTTTGTAATCAATATATCTATCACAATGGCAAAAACATATTGGCAGCTTTATATTCCTTTAAACTCTACTCAAATCCTATGAGTAATATGTTGGACTTAAAGCCCTGAAGATGCTTAGTGTCTCTCTTGTTGTTTTGGTTTTGATGCAATGTAATTTTGGTTTTCTTAGATGATTTGTAACTATGTGTTTCCTATGTATTGATTGTTTAGTTTAGGCTTGCATGTGGTTGTTCTTGGTTGGAATGCCTTAGAAAACTAAGCTGATCTTGTATGATTTATCATGATTCAAATGTTTGGATTTCCCTCTAAAAATAACTTCAAAAGGTTTTAAATACCAACTAAGGTAATAGATTACCAACAGAAGGTAATCAACTCCCAAAAGTGGGTAACAGAGTGGGAACCAACATTTGGCTCTGGAGTAATCGATTACCTCCTCGGGTTAATCGATTACCTTGAGCAAAATCACCCAGATTGGCTTTGTTTCTCTGGTTCAATCAATTACTAGTTTGGGGTAGTCGATTACCACTATCAGAAATTCATTAAATTGCCTAAATTGGGTTTTTAAATGAAAATATAAATACCCCACTTTCGAAAATATTTTAGAACATAATTACAATTCTTGGAAATACATCTTTCGGAATTACTCTAACACTTTCATAATCTTTCTATCTTTGCTCCAAGAAACTCATAAAGAACTTCAAGGTTCTTCAAGGAACTTGTTTCAAAAAGGAAATCTTGATTGAATATTCTGATTGGTTGGCATTCATAGTCCTCATACGTGATCAGAATCTATACTCACATGTGTTTTCTAACTGATCTTTTGTTTCCATTCTGGAATTGGGTTGATTACTCTAGGAGAAAGGTCTCTCTAGATAGAGTAAGGTTATTTGAGAAGGGTTTTCTCATAGGTTTGATCTTGGAGGTGCCAAGGTCAAGGAGAACGGTTCTTTGGGTTAAAGAACTGATTGATTGGGTGTTTTAATTTCATTTTGTGTTGCTTGTTGCAGAGTGAATGTAAATGAACACAAAGGGATCATTATAGTGGAAAACCAATTGCAAAGGGTTGTTGGGTTGGGACTGGATGTAGGCAATGGGCCAAACCAATATAAATCACCGGACAATCTTCTTCACCCTTATACTCTTTATCTTTTGCCTTACGTTGTTCATTATCATTGATTAATCTCTATTTTACGTTCGGTAATTGACTCGGTAATCAACTAAAACTACAACAGTTAGATACTGCTATTGATTACGCATGTTTATTGATCACTAACGTGTATCTTGATCTTTCTTTTGTGCTATCCGCTGTGTATATTTGATCTATCTTGTTTTTCTGTCTTAAGGATAGATAGTTAATCAAGTATAGTATTTGGTTGAATTAAAAGAAAGTAGAAACGCACGAAAATTAGGCTAATTGGAACTAGAATCTATTCACTCCTTCTAGATTCACCCGTAGAGACCATCAATTGGTACCGGAGCTTTATCTAGTAGGTTGTTCTAGATTTTGATCCTTAGTTCCTTAGAATGGCTGGTAATCAATTACCTTTCGCTGAAGGTGCCTCTATTAACAGACCTCCACTATTTTGTGGTGACAACTATCCTTTCTAGAAAGTTAGGATGAAAATCTTTATGGAGTCTATACATAGAAGCATTTGGCAAACATTTGTGACTGATTTCAAAGTCCCGACACACATAAAGAATGGGAGTGAGGTTGAAAAACCATTTGAGAGGTGGGAACAAGAAGAAATTAGGAGGGCTGAAAATGATGCAAAAGCTTTAAATATTATACATTCTGCTTTGAATTCCGATGAATTTTTCAGGATATCAGCCTGTAACACAGCCAAAGAAGCTTGGGAATTAATAAAGGTCACACACGAAGGAACCGCTGAAGTACGAAGGGCAAGGAAAAACACCTTGATCCAAGAGTACGAAACATTTAGAATGACGCAAGGAGAGTCCGTGATGGAAATGTAGAAACGCATTACACACATTGTGAACCATCTTAAGGGACTAGGTAAGGTCTTCATTGAAGAAGAGGTAAATGTCAAAGTGTTGAAATCCCTTAGTAGGAAGTGGCAACCGACGGTCACAACTATCACCGAATCCAAGAATCTTACCTTGATGTCAAGTGCAGAATTGTTTGGTAAGTTACGTGAGTATGAGATGGACATGTCGCGGATTGCTGACAAAGAGCAAAAGGATAAGAAAGCAAAGGGTCTAGCACTGAAAATGGAAGATACAGCTAGTGAGAGTGATACATCCAGCTGTGCAAGTGAATCTGAACAATAGAACATGAACCTTATGGTAAAAAGTTTAAGAAGTTCATGAGAAGGAACAATGACAAGAAAAGGTTCAACAGTTCAAGGAAAGGCTTTAAGAGGAATGAGAGTTCATCTTCAAAGGTTACTTGCTACGAGTGCGGAAAGGTAGGACACTACAAGTCTGAGTGCCCCAATATGAAGAAGTCGAACAACAGTGAGCCTAGAAGAGTTGAGCATGAGGAACAGTCCAAGAAGGACAAATTTAGTAAGAAAAAGGAATACACAGCGTGGGAAGACAACGATTCCTCTACTTCTAGTGAAAGCGAAAATGAAGAAGCAAATTTGTGCCTCATGGCAAATCCAACGTCTGATGAAGAGGTATGTGACTCTGATTAATCTACTTGTGATTATGACGAGTTGCAAACTGCTTTTTGTGAACTTTACAAAGAAGCCGAAAAATTGAGCAAATTGAACAAGGTTTTGCAAAGCGATATTTCTGATTTGGAAAACAATGTTTATGCTTTGAAAACTAATGTTCAAAGATTGGAAAAGGAAAATGAGGCTTTAAAGCAAACCATCTTCAAAGTGTAAGTCTTTTGATGCTTCTTTGAAAAATAGTAACATGAAGTTCTTTGCATTTAAGCAATCTAGTAAAAACAAAACCTTCACATGTAGTTATTGCATGAAACCTGGTCATAACTCTTATAATTGCATGATTAGAAAGAAATGTATATCTTGTGGATTGTTTAAATGGATTAGGAAAGATGACCACAATTCTAACACTCATAGACCCAATAAGTCTTGGGTACCAAAAACAAAGTGATATCGTTTTCTATGTAGGTATGTTTGAGAGCCAAGCACTCAACTTGGTATTTGGATAGTGGCTTCTCAAGACATATGACTGGTGACAAGAACAATTTTATCTCCTACAAATCAAAGGAATCTAGTTAGGTAGTTTATAAAGATAACAACAAAGGTAAAATTTGGGTATAGGTACTGTTGAAGACAAGTCCAACACCGTTATTGAGGATTTTCTACTTGTGGAAGGTTTGAGATTCAATCCTCTTAATATTAGCCAACTTTGCGACAAAGGTTACAAAGTATCGTTCGACAATGCGTGTTGCATGATTAGTGGCAATGAGTCGAATGAGGTATTAATGGTCGATAAGAGACACAATAACATCTACATTCTTGAACTTGATCATTCATCATCATATCATGCATGTCTTACGTCAAACGATGATTTATCATGGCTTTGGCATAGACGCATAGCTCATATAGATGTTCATCAGTTGAACAAACTTTCATCTAAGAACCTAGTACAAGGGTTACCTAACTTAAGGTTCAATAGAAAAGGCGTCTGTGATGAATGCCAAAAGGGCAAGCAGTCTAGAAACTCTTTTAAAACTAAAATTGTTGTTTCTACTTCTAGATCACTTGAACTATTGCACATGGATCTATTTGGACCCTCTAGGACTACGAGCTTGGGTGGAAACCTATAAGGACTAGTCTTAGTAGATGATTACTCTCGGTTTACTTGGGTTGCATTTATACCAATTAAAGACAATGTCTTTAAAGTTTTCAAAATCATTGCCAAAATGATACAAAATGAAAAGGA
This sequence comes from Hylodesmum podocarpum, assembly GCA_026586105.1. Taxonomy (NCBI): domain Eukaryota; kingdom Viridiplantae; phylum Streptophyta; class Magnoliopsida; order Fabales; family Fabaceae; genus Hylodesmum; species Hylodesmum podocarpum. The sequence continues at coordinate 35,283 of JALJEV010000219.1, forward strand.
TTTGAAAATTAAATCTCTTAGAAGTGATCATGGAGGTGAATTTGAAAATGAGTCTTTTGAAAAATTTTGCGAAAAGTTTGGTATCGATCACAATTTTTCCGCTCCGAGAACTTCACAACAAAATGAGGTTGTTGAGAGGAAAAATAGATCATTAGTAGAACTTGCTAGAGCAATGTTGAGTGAGAATGCGTTGCCTAAATATTTTTGTGCCGATGTAGTTTCTACAACTTGCTATGTTCTAAATAGGATAGTCATTCGACCTATTTTAAAGAAAACCCCCTATGAGCTTTATAGAGATAAAAAGTCGAATATTTCTCATTTTAAGGTATTTGGCTGCAAATGTTTTGTTCCGAATAATGACAAAGAGCCTCTTGGTTAGTATGATGCCAAGGCGGATGAGGCTATCTTTATTGGATATTCTTCAACAAGTAAGGCTTATAAAGTTTTCAACAAAAGAACAATGTGCATTGAGGAATCTGTACATGTAAAGTTTGATGAATCTAACAATCCCCAAAAGCGAAGTGTATTTGTTGATGATGAGGAAGGTACAGGTGAAGATGGCAGTAGCACACCAAAGAAACAACAAGAACCACCAACCATTTCACACAATCTACCTAAAGAATGAAGGAAACCTAGAGATTTATCTCTAGACAACATTATTGGTGACATCCAAAAGGGAGTATCCACTAGATCTTCCTATAATTTGTTCTGTAATAATTTTGCATTTGTATCTTAATTTGAACCCTCTTGTGTTGATGATACTTTAAATGATGAACTTTGGATGAATGCTATGCATGAGGAGTTAAATCAATTTAAAAGGAATGATGTTTGGGAACTAATACCTTTTAATAGAGATATGAATATAATTGGAACAAAATGGGTGTTTAAGAATAAGTTAGATGAGAATGGTATTGTGGTGAGGATTAAGGCTAGACTAGTAGCTAAGGGTTATAATCAACAAGAAGGAATTGATTTTAATGAAACTTATGCCCTTGTTGCTAGACTAGAAGTCGTAAGGTTACTACTTGTTTTTGCCTGCATTCACGATTTCAAGTTGTTTCAGATGGATGTGAAAAGTGCGTTCTTAAATGGCTACATCAACGAATAAGTATTTGTTTCACAACCACCCGATTTCACTGATTTCAATTTCCTTAAGCATGTCTACAAACTAAAGAAGGTTTTCTATGGCCTAAAGCAAGCTCTTAGACAATGGTACGAAAGGCTAAGTAAATTTCTTTTGTCAAATGGGTTCGACAGAGGTAATGTTAACAAAACTCTTTTCATTAGGAGAAAGTCTAACAATATACTATTGGTCCAAGTTTATGTTGATGATATTATTTTTGGATCAACTAATCAATCCCTTTGTGAGGAATTTGTGACTAGCATGCAGGGTGAATTTGATATGTCCATGATAGAGGACTCCTTAGAGAGATTCCAAAGAGTCCTTGTGTTGCCCTTTCTAGCTTCTTCAAGACAAGCAACTTCAACCCAAAATCAAAGGAAGCTTCGGCCAAGCTTCTATGGTGGAGGAAAACCGAGAAAGGAAAAGGTGAAGGGGGTGAGGAATGGAGGAGGGTGGCGCTATGGCAAGCCAATAAGCCTAGGAGGAACCGCCAGAATGGATGATGGAATCCATTGATAAGATTCAAGAAACCTTGCTAAGCAAGACAAGAGAAAACCTCTCTCAAGAAAAGCTCAAAGCTTATTCAATTATCAAATTCATCAAAAGTGTTTTACAAAAGAATGGGGTAAGCTTATATAGCCCCACGGTTAGCTTGAGTTGCAAGCCAAGCTAACCCTAACCTAACTAACTAATCCTAACCGAAAACTAACTAACTAGGCTTAGGATAACCAACTAACTAAAATGAAGCTAGAGAAGTTACATGTCACTTTCCAAGTGACATGTCATCAATCCTTGATCTAGACCCTTGAATAGGGAGACTTGATCAAGGGTTGAGGTTTCTCCTTAAGTGGAGACATGGATCACCACTTAAGTAGAAATCTATTTCACCCTCAACTCTTGAGTTCACTTTAGAATTTCACCCAAACTCAAATTAACTTGAAATTCATTTGAAATTCTAATGTGAACTTTATTGTTCATCTTTCTATTATTTGGATCCCTAAGCCATGCAACCGAAACATATAAGAAAAAGAAAAAACCAAGTACCGTGAGCTTGCCAAGCTCATAACATGGCATTACAAGATTCAAAAGTATTTACAAGAAGATTACAATAATCCTTAGTATTTTTAAGGCCTTGAAGCTTGTAGCATTCCTTGACCTTCTCCAACTCCTCTTCAAGCTTCTTGAGCATGCTCCTAGTGAGTCTCCTTGGAGGAGGTTCTTCTTGTGGGGATAGTCCTCTATCAAACCCTCCTTCTTGGCTTGAACTTGCCCTCAAGTGATTTGGTTCTTCAAGACCTACATCATACAAAGTTAGATCACAAACATTGAAAGAATTACTAACACCATAATCAATAGGTAAGTCAAGTTTAAAAGCATTTGGGCCAAGTTTCTCAATTATTTTGAATGGACCGTCTCCCTTTGGCATCAATTTAGAGCTCCTAAGATTTGGAAATCTTTCTTTCCTAAGGTGTAGCCACACTAAATCCCCTTCCTTGAATTCCACATGTTTTTGGTTCCTATTGTGAATTTTAGCCACTTGTTCATTTCGCTTCTCAATTTGCTCCTTTGTCTTAGCATGCAATTCCTTGATCTTCTCGACCCTATCCCTTGCATTCTTGTTAGTAGTAAACTCAAAAGGTAAAGCAATAAGATCAAGTGGAGTAAGAGGATCAAAACCATATACTACTTGAAAAGGAGAAAGTTGAGTAGTAGAATTCCTTACACGGTTATAGGCAAATTCTACATGAGGAAGCCACTCTTCCCAAGCTTTAAGGTTATCCTTCACAAAACTTCTCAAGAGTTGGCCAAGTGTGCGGTTCACCACTTCCGTTTGGCCATCGGTTTGTGGGTGACATGTTGTGGAGAAGAGAAGCTTTGTGCCAAGCATGCCCCATAAGGTCCTCCAAAAATGACTTAGAAACTTAGAGTCTCTATCACTTACTATAGTTTGAGGAACACCATGGAGTCTTACCACCTCCTTAAAGAACAACCTAGCTATGTTAAAAGCACTATCAACCTTTTTACAAGGAATAAAGTGTGTCATTTTTGAAAACCTACACACCACTACAAAGATACAATCCAAACCCCTTTTTGACCTTGGTAGCCAAGAACAAAGTCCATAGACAAGTCCATCCAAGGAGCATTTGGGCTCGGCAAGGGTTGATACAAACCATGGTTGGAGACTTTAGACTTGGCTCTATTGCAAGTGACACACATTTTCACAAATCGGTTTACTTGAGCCTTCATCTTAGGCCAATAGAAATGTTCTTACAATATAGCCAAAGTTTTGTCCCTACCAAAGTGGCCCATCACACCACCTTCATGTGATTCACTCACTAATAGATCTCTTAAGGAACCTTTGGGAATGCACAAACACTTCCCTTTGAAAAGATAATCATTTTGTTTATAGAAATCCTTGTGAGATCCATTGGTGCATGAATTCCATAGTTGGCCGAAATCATCATCAACACAATACAATGCCTTTATATGTTCAAAACCAAGAAACTTACTTTCAAGCATAGCAATTAGAACATGTCTCCTACTAAGGGCATCGGCTACTACATTAGTAGATCCCTTCTTATACTTTATAACATAAGGAAATTGTTCAATAAACTCTATCCACTTAGCATGCCTCTTGTTCAACTTACCTTGACCCTTGAGGTGCTTAAGAGCCTCATGGTCCGTATGTACCACAAACTCTTTAGGGAGCAAGTAATGTTGCCATACATTGAAAGATCTTACCAAAGCATAAAGCTCCTTGTCATAGGTTGAATAGTTGAGTTGACCTCCCTTGAGCTTCTCACTAAAGTATGCTATTGGGTGCCTTTCTTGCATTAGGACCGCCCTTATACCTATGTTTGAGGCATCACATTCCAACTCAAAAGATAGAGCAAAGTTAGGCAATGCTAATATAGGTGCATGTGTAAGTTTTTCCTTTAACAAATTAAAAGCATCATCTTGTTTAGATCCCCGTATAAATGGAACTTCCTTCTTTACTAATTCATTTAGAGGTGAAGCAATAGTACTAAAATCTTTTACAAACCTCCTATAGAAACTAGCAAGCCCATGGAAACTCCTTACCTCCTTCACACAAGTGGGAACCAGCCAATCCATGATAGCCTTCACTTTACCTTCATCAACTTGGACACCTTGAGCACTCACCACATAGCCAAGGAAGATGTCACTCTCGGTGGAGAAGGTACACTTGTCCTTATTTGCATATAGCCTCTCGGACCTAAGGACTTCTAAAACACATCTCAAGTGCATCAAATGTTCATGGAAAGATTTGCTATATATAAGTATGTCATCAAAATAAACCACAACAAATTTTCCAATAAAATCTCTCAAGACATGATTCATAAGCCTCATAAATGTGCTAGGAGCATTGGATAAACCAAATGGCATCACAAGCCACTCATAGAGTCCAAACTTAGTCTTAAAAGCGGTCTTCCACTCATCACCCTCTTTCATTCTAATTTGGTGATAGCCACTTTTAAGATCTACCTTGGAGAATATGGTGGAACCATGCAATTCATCTAGTAAATCATCTAAACGTGGGATGGGATGTCTATACCTTATAGTGATGTTGTTCACCGCCCTACAATCAGTGCACATGCGCCATGTGCCCTCCTTCTTAGGGACAAGGATCACCGGTGAAGCACAAGGTGACAAATTCTCTTTGACCCATCCTTTCTCCATGAGGTCTTGCACTTGTTTTTGTATCTCATGTGCCTCTTGGGGTGTGCTCCTATATGATGGCCTATTTGGTATGGAAGCTCCCGGCACAAAGTCTATTTGGTGTTCTATCCCACGGATTGGGGGCAAGCCATGAGGGATCTCCTTGGGAAATACATCTTGGAACTCATCTAGCAAGGCATCCAACTTAACTTGTTCACCTACAAAATGAGAACTCAAACACAAAGGGTTTGACAAGCAAAGGAACATACATTTTCTAGCCAAAAATTCTCTTTTAATTTCTCTTTTGTCAAGTAGAAAACTTCCCTTGTTACCTTTACTTAGAACCAACTCACTTCCCTTTTGGCTCTTGGCCTTGTGTCCTTGGGAACTTGGAGTGATGCTTGCTGGATTTTTCCCATGTGTCTCGGCCGAAACTGCCAACTTGCCTTGCTTGGAAGTCTTTGGCCCTTCCTTGGCATGCCTTTTACCCTTCTCGGCCACAATGGCTTTTTGCTCACCATCTCTCTTGATCTTCATCTTGATTTGGTCTTCACAAACTTCCCTAGGGGACAAAGGCTTTAGCATAATCTTTCTTCCACTATGAGAAAACATGTAAGTGTTAGCAACACCATCATGAATAACATTTCTATCAAATTGCCATGGTCTCCCTAAAAGTAAATGAGTAGCTTCCATAGGCACTATATCACATAAAACATCATCACAATATTTACCTATAGAAAACGAAATCAAGCATTGCTTATCAACTACTAACTCACCATGCTCACTTAACCATTGTAGTTTATAAGCCTTAGGATGGGGAGAAGTTCTTAGTCCTAATTTGTCTACCAACCGAGAGCTAACAACATTAGTACAAGAACCACCATCAATGATAAGGGAACAAGTTTTACCTTCAACAAGACACCTTGTATGAAAAATGTTCTCTCTTTGGGATTCATCCATACCTTGGGAAAAGTTGTTGAGCATCCTCCTTACCATAAGTAAGTCCCCACTCTCGGCCTCCTCACAAGAAGAGTGCTCCTCACAAGAAGAGTGCTCCTCACCATGGGAAGCTTCATCCTCACTTGTTGATGAGCAAGAGTCTTCACTAGTCATCTCCCCATCATGCCTCATCACCATAGTCTTTCTATTTGGGCATTGTGAAGCTATGTGCACTTTCCCTAAACACTTAAAACATTTAATGTTACTAGATTTAAAAGAGTTAGAAGAAGAAGGTACCTCCTTAGGCTTGGAAGGCTCACGGTAACTCCTTGGTTTCACCATAGGAGCACTCTCTCTTTTACCTCTATCCCTCCAACTAGAAGAACTAGGTGTAGAAGTTCTTTTAAAAGTAGCCCTCCTTCTAAGTTGTCCTTCTATTCTTTCGGCCTTGTGCACGGCCTCCTCCAAAGTATGATAACTTTGAAGCTCCAATACATCTTGGATGTCTCTATTTAAGCCATGAGTAAATCTAGCAAGGGTGGCCTCCCTATCTTCTTGATACTTGGCCCTCAACAAGGTAACCTCAAGGTCCTTATAATACTCTTGGACACTTCTTGTACCTTGGATCATCCTTTGAAGCTGAATGTGTAGGTCTCTAGTAAAAGAAGGGGGAACAAACCTTTCCTTGAGAGCTTGCCTCAAACCGAGCCAAGAGTTGATCATAGGCCTCCTCATGCGTGTTATGTCTTGTTACACTTGATGCCACCACACTAGCACATAGCCCTCAAACTCAAGAGTAGCAAGGTTGAGCTTCATCTCATTAGTCAAATTAGGATAACACAAGAAAGTTTCGTCTACCTTCATGGCCCAATCAAGGAACCCTTCGGCCCCTCCTTCACCACTATACTTAGGAAGTTTCACCTTAGGTAGCCCTTCATCCCTCCTTGGATCATCACCATAGTATGGCCTCCTTGAGTCTCGGCTATACCTCCTATAATGGTATCCACCACCTCTCTCCCTTCTCCTCTCATTCTCATGTCCATCAAAACCGAAACCATCTATCCCATTTTCTCCTCCATCACTCCCAACGGAAGCTTCATAACCTCCTCTATTGTTCTCTCTCCTCCTCTCATTTTCTTCTCTTCCTCTCCTATCAATTTCTTCTCTTCCTCTCCTATCATTTGCCTCCTTATCTCTCCTCTCTTCCTCCTCTCTATTCCTACTAGACTCTCCACTATGCCTCCTGTCACTACCCATCCTCCTTTGAAACTCCCCCATTCTCTCATCAAGGGTGGTATTCAATCTACTCATCATCATATCCATAATTTTGAGAGTTTTGGGTGACAATTCATTGCCAACACTAGGAGAACTAGCCATCGCTGCAAGAAAAGGTTAGTGTACAAGAAATATAATAGGAATTAAAGAATCTCACCACTCTCTAAGTGTATCCACTCAATCAACTCGTGTTTCGCACTTAGTGGCTTTTTCTCTAATGAAACTCTCTTGCCTTTTTCCTCTCTATCTCTTGGTTCTCACTTAGAAATTATTCTTAAATCAATTATCAAGTTCCTACCAAGCCAATGTGAAAGAGGAACAGCACCCTAGCTAGGCTTAAGAAGTCCAAAGAGACAAATACTCAAAGACAAAACTAGGAGTCCAAGAAAGACAAGCAAAAAAAAGCTCAAAATGAAAGAAAGGCTAATCAAATTTGGAGTAAACTTTGATGAGACAATGGCACATATATGGACAGCAAAGGACATGAAATTGCAGGGAAAACAAGTCCAAAACCGAGACTAAGAGTATGAGAATCAAAGTGGACAAACACACACAAATTCAAGTTAGCCACCGAATTTATACCAAGATTTAGCGACGGATTTCTAAGAATCCGATTAGAGACCGAAAATGAACCTTAATTCTATGATTATGCAACCTTTGAAAAATCAAACCAAATGCAAAATAAGGTTCATATAGTCATAGCATTATCAATGTCCAGCAAGAGCAATAAAACTCAAAGTGAAAATCACACCAAAAAAAAATCACTACACACTCAAGTCCAAAACAAGGTACTAGAAATTCAACTTGGGTGATGTGTGCTCAAAACTAAGTCCAAGGGTGTGTCTAATTGCCAATTCTTTTCACCTTTCAAATTTTTCTCTTGCTATTTTGGTTCTTTTGACTTTGCTTTTGTATGGTCCTTAATCAATTTCTACTCTTTTTGGACCCATACACTTCACTTTTCACAACTACTTCTTTTTCTTTTGTTTTTCTCACTTGTTTCTTTTCTTTGTTTTGATTTTGTATTTTTTCTACACACTATGTATGGCTGGACCGAAACCAATAATGAAGAAGAGCAACCTCCAAGTTCAATTTCTAAAACCCAAAAATACAAATCACAAGGTTCTACACAAATTGGACCTTAAAGAGTGCTCTAGAAGCTAACTAAATGCATGTTCATGTGAAACTTACACTAGAAGCTTCTCTTATCTCATGGAACCCATGTAAAACATGAAACCCAAATCAACCAAGCACATACATCAACTCACGGTTTTGGAAAGGAAAAAAACACAAGGGACTAAACAAAACTACAAGAAAACAAATCAACAAAGAAGCTTACAAAGGAAGTTACTCTAGAACAAAGAATCTTGTCATGGAAGCTAAGGTAACTATGAGTAAAACTTCAAGATAAGCATGTCTAACCATGGAAACCCACAGTTTGAAAGAAAACAATGAACGAACACATGCTTAAACATAAACTAACCGAACAAAAATGGAAACACTCCAAGAAACAAAGACTAGGCTATGGAAAGAAGACATGAAACAAAGAAAATTAAAAGAAAGCTATGGAAACATATGAAACCCATAACTAACCCGTTGAAGATACTCCATTGAAGAAGACAGAAGCTCATGATACCACTTGATAGAGGCCTCCTTAGAGAGATTCCAAAGAGTCCTTGTTTTGCCCTTTCTAGCTTCTTCAAGACAAACAACTTCAACCCAAAATCAAAGGAAGCTTCGGTCAAGCTTCTATGGTGGAGGAAAACCGAGAAAGGAAAAGGTGAAGGGGGTGAGGAATGGAGGAGGGTGGTGCCATGGCAAGCCAATAAGCCTAGGAGGAACCGCCACAATGGATGATGGAATCCATTGATAAGATTCAAGAAACCTTGTTAAGTAAGACAAGAGAAAACCTCTCTCAAGAAAAGCTCAAAGCTTATTCAATTATCAAATTCATCAAAAGTGTTTAACAAAAGAATGGGGTAAGCTTATATAGCCCCACGGTTAGCTTGAGTTGCAAGCCAAGCTAACCCTAACCTAACTAACTAATCCTAACCGAAAACTAACTAACTAGGCTTAGGATAACCAACTAACTAAAATGAAGCTAGAGAAGTTACATGTCACTTTCCAAGTGACATGTCATCAATCCTTGATCTAGACCCTTGAATAGGGAGACTTGACCAAGGGTTGAGGTTTCTCCTTAAGTGGAGACATGGATCACCACTTAGGTAGAAATCTACTTTACCCTCAACTCTTGAGTTCACTTTAGAATTTCACCCAAACTCAAATTAACTTGAAATTCATTTGAAATTCTAATGTGAAGTTTATTGTTCATCTTTCCATTATTTGGATCCCTAAGCCATGCAACCGAAACATATAAGAAAAAGAAAAAACCAAGTACCGTGAGCTTGCCAAGCTCATAACATGGCATTACAAGATTCAAAAGTATTTACAAGAAGATTACAATAATCCTTAGTATTTCTAAGGCCTTGAAGCTTGTAGCATTCCTTGACCTTCTCCAACTCCTCTTCAAGCTTCTTGAGCATGCTCCTAGTGAGTCTCCTTAGAGGAGGTTCTTCTTGTGGGGATAGTCCTCTATCAGTCCATGATGGGGGAACTTAAATTCTTCCTAGGACTTCAAATCAAGTAACTGAAAGAAGGAATTTTCCTACACCAAGCAAAGTATACAAGGGAACTCCTGAAGAAATTCGATATGGAGAGTTGTAAGGTTTCTAACACTCCAATGTCTATTAATCTCTGTTTAGATAATGATGCAACAGGACAGGGTGTGGACCAAACAAAATATAGAAGGATCATTGGATCACTCTTGTAACAGGCAGAATTTTAAAAATAAAATAAAATAAAATAAAAGATAAATAAAATAAAAGAAAATATCTTGAGAGAGTTCAGGTGAGTGGGTTGTTGTAGATTCTCACCAGAGAATCTATAAGTCTCTCTGATATTTTTTACCCATCACTCTGGTATCCTTGAGCTTTCGTTCCTGTGTTGCTTCCAAAACAAAAAAAAAATAAAAAGAGTAAAATTTCCAACTGAGAGCAGAGACCACGATCCTATTGATCTCAATTTTTCTCCCTTACGCGTGATTGACTCATATCCAGGTCAGGGTAGTTTCAAATTTAATCATAATAATGAATTCTTCCTATTTTTCAGTTATGTTTCTTATATGCAATAATCTGTCATGCCTGCTTAATTGTTTATAGTATTTTATTTTGATTCTATTCATTCTTACCATAGAATTGTGTTGTTGAAACTCGCAAACCTATTTGATTGGTATTATACGATGATGTGTTGGAATATTAGTTTTCTTTGTTCCCGTTCAAATTTCTTAAGCTTCCATTGAACCTTTAGATATTCAAGTGAATGTGTGCATCTGTTGTGAATATATGTTGGATTACTTTGTGACGCAAGTTAGGGAAATAGATTCCTTGTGTTCTGGTTAGATTATTGGATCAGTGTGCTATTGCTCTTGAGTGATTATATGAAGAGTTTAGATTTATGTTTTACTTTACTTATTTATTGATTTCAAATATTCTTGTATACTAATGATGCAACATCTAGTCAAATTATTATTTAGTTTTTAGTTTTATTATTTAGTTTTAGTTTTTCTTAAATAATGGATTTAGTATTAACAATGTGACTTTCATGACTATTACCTTTCCTTTTATTTTCATATTAGCAAACTTTTTTAATTAAATCAGTATACAATTAACCATGCTTCCTTGAACTAAGTTGCACCATTTGAAATCGCTTTGACAAGTGTAAGAATAGTGGTCGGGTGTTGTGGATTGTATTTTTTTAATGCATTGATGAATATTTTGGGATGATGCTTCATTTATTTCAATGAGAATTTAGCTAATTGTAATATTTTTTATTTATATGTGTGTTATTTAAAAGTCCCGGTATCAGTGAAAGGATAATTATGATTTCTAAATAATTATTTTGTCTACTTATGCATATTTAGAAAATACTTATAGAATAATTTCCAAAAAAAATGGTAAATATTTAAAAGGAAGTTTTTGAATTTTAGTGAATATTCTCGGTGATTAATTAAGTTTTAGAATTTATTCTTTCGTCTTTTATTAGCTATGTGGTTTGTTTCGATTCTATTATTTATTATTTTATTGATATTTTTTTATCCATCATTTAGTTCCATCTTACTCTTATATTGTGATAATTATTACTTAATTAGTATTGATTTCTTTTAGTTATATTATGTTTTCTTATAAAATCTCAATAAGTTTAATTCTTTTCCCTAATTATTATATTATTATATTCTTAATATCTTCATCCTTCTTTGTATTGTTTTGTCATTTTGTTTGGTAATTCTTTAGATGACGATTTATTTAGTTTATAAGTTATTTTGATTTATTACATTGTGATGATTACCGCTTATTTAGTGTTTAGTCCTTTTTGGCTATATGATGCTAGTTATGTTTAATTAATTGTATGTTGATCTTAATACCTTTTGTTAAATTAAATATTCTGTTACGTGGGATGATTGATATGGATTGAGAAATTAATTTTGCAGGTCATATTGCATTATGAATCGTTTAGGTTCATGATAATCTGTTCTAAATATTTTGATGAGAGGGATGGATGCCTACTACTAGAATGTTCAGTGAGGTTGCCCCTTGGTGTTTTAAAAAGAGAGAGATTATTATGAATGCTAAACGTATGAAAATGTTTTCGAAAGGTGAGGATGAATAGAACTAGTACGGTTAGTCCCTGACGGATCGATGCAATGGCCTAGGACTTTGAGGATATTCGCGGTGGGGAAAACTTCCACTATGGCTGATCACCATGAGTGGGAAGTGACTCCTGTTGCAACACTGGTTTCCCTGACTGTAACTGTCTAGTATTTCTAGTGAGAGTGTCAGAGGTGACATGTACTCCTAGCATCGCTAAGTTGTTTTGATGGTACCACATGGCATGAGAGTGAACTGTGAGTGACATGCATCATACTGGGTTGCATAATTAATTGTGATGAGTTTTAAATTGAGTTTCTCATGTCTTCTTTATATCTGTTATGTGTATTGTTCCTAATGGTATTATTATTATCATTAAATTACCAGCTAACCCTGTGGTTGTGTCTTTGGTTGACACCTGTGATGACCCCGCGAACGGGCGAGCAGATGAGCAGTTTCTTGGAGATACAAAGGGCGTAGGCTAGAAGAGAACCTAATTTTTTGAAGACATAACATGATGTGTTCCCCCTTTTTTTTTTGTTTGAGTGATTGCTACAATATAGGAATATTAGAAATTTAAGATTCTTGTTACATGATAAATATTTCTTTATTTGAAAGAGTTTTAATTTGATGAGAGATATGTAGAAATTGCTCTTGAAAGTACTTTATGAAATAAACTTTGGTTGGATTTATTATGGTAGGAATTAAGGGTGTTACAACTTTTATATCTCACAACGAGTAGACCGGATATTATGTTCAGCGTTTGTGTTTGTGTGCGATTTCAAGTTGCACCAAAACAATCCCACATGACAGCTGTGAAGAAGATTCTGAAGTATCTCAAAGGGACAATGAACTGTGGTTTGTGGTATCCCAAAGGTACGTCTCCTACCCTAGTTGGTTTTAGTGATTCCGATTTTGCAGGTTGCAAGACGGACAGAAATAGCACGAGTGGTATATGTTACTTGTTTGGGGAGTGTTTAGTCTCATGGCACAGTAAGAAGCAAGCATGTATCGCTTTGTCAACGACGGAGGCAGAATATGTCGCTGCGGGTAGCTGTTGTGCTCAAACCATTTGGTTGAAGTAACAACTAGAAGATTTTGGACTAAAGTTTGACCATATTCCTATCAAGTGTTATAATACAAGTGTCATCAACATCACGAAGAACCCAGTTTTGCACTCAAGAACTAAGCATATTGAAGTGCGCCATCATTTTATAAGAGACCATGTTGAGAAGGGCGATTGTGACATGGAGTTTGTTGAAACGGAGAACCAACTCGCGGATATCTTCACAAAACCTTTACCAAAGGAGAGATTCTTCAAACTAAGAACCAATCTTGGTATTCTCAGTAAGGAACATCTCTCATGAACTCTTTACATATGGTAAGATTGATCATTCATGATGCCCCAATAAGGTATGTATTCATAACATTGCATGAACATGACCAAAGCTCTTTCAAAACATGAAAAATCAAGTGTTTTTAGCTTTTCTGATATAGATAATCGATTTCCACTTCGTTTCAATCGATTACCAAACTTGATTTTAAGATTTTTTAGCCATTACTCTCTGGAGTAATCGATTACCACGAATGGGTAATCGATTACCACGAGTCTAAGCTTTTATAAAACTAAAATGCCCATTGGAGTAATCGATTACTGAAATTGGTTAATCGATTACCTCATGTTTTTTGAAAAGCCCCTCTTTTGATTACTCACTTGAGTAATCGATTACCACCATTGGGTAATCGATTACCCCCACAACTGCAGCATTTTTTCATGGTTTTGATGGATTTGGGCCTAATCGATTACAATTTCTTATGAGTCCAATACTTTGTTCATTGTATCTAACCTCAATTGTGGAGTTTGTATAAGTGATTTTCAGGTTTTGGGCCTCATTCTACACATCTCACAAACCCTAGAAACCTCTTTCTCTCTCTAACCCTAACCCCCTTTCATCTTCTTCATCTTCTCCACCACTACCAACTATGGAAGATCAAGGGAGAGGCAAACGGATTAAGCATGTCGCTCATAAGCTCAAGCCTAGGACTTCCCCCGTTCGAAAAATGGTGAATCCTCCAAAAGGAAGAACCCATCATCTCCAGGAGAAATGGAACATCCAATCAATCCTTGGTTTACCTCTGCTGCTCAAGAGTCTCGTTTCTGTGGTGATTTTGCCAACAAGGAACTTGTTCCGGCGAAGATTCTTGATTTTCGTTGGCTCGATGCTCAAGGTTTCACGTTCCATTCACTACTCAAGGAACAAAACCTATAGAAGTTTGTTGGTCTGAAGGGTTTCATCTACCCTGATCTAGTGAAAGTTTTCTACTCCAATCTCCGACCACACCATGCTACGGGAACAGTAATTTCTGACGTAAAAGGAAAAACTATGATTTTGACTCTTGATATCTTTTTTCGTTTTGCTGGATTCAAACGAGAAGGGATCCGTCCTATAGTTGATCGATTGCATGCAAGTGGATTAGACCTTCACAAAGACTCCTTTTTCTTGAGCCTACTCAAGAACCCCAAATCGTGGGAGGCGGAAAAGGCTTTACGAAAGGAGAGAGAGAAAAAGATCACATACAACACCAGCGGGTTGAACGCCGATGATCGACTTCTCCTCTACACTATTTGTTGGATCCTTGCTGTAAGAGGAGCAAACCATGCTCAAATCAATGAGGAAGATATGGTAATGATGGCTGCGTTAAAGAAAGGCATTCAAATCGATTGGGCACATTTTGTCATGGATAACATGCTCAAGACGAGAAGGTTGTTTGATAACAAATGCCCCTACTCTTTATTTATTTCACGTTTAATTGAGCATTTTCAGGTGGATACACAAAATGAGAACAGGGACTTGGTGAAGGACATTCACATCATTGGAGACAAAGCGTTGAAGATGATGCGTTTAACCAAAACCGATGTTGGATGGGTGCCTAGGGAGAAAGCCCCTCCACCTCAAGAAGTTCTAACTCATCCTCCTTCCGATGATGATTCTGATTCGGCGGCTAGGGAGTATATCCCTAAGTTTCGCTTTGAGTCGATCTTCATAGATTGGTTGGATGAGATTGAATCAACTACTGCCAAACGCTTGGACGAGATGGAGTCTGTTCAAAGTGCTCGGTTCATGGATCTCAAGGAGCTGATTGAGTCTCTCCACACTCGTTTTGATACTCTCTAGTATTTCCTTTCTATCCCATCCCTCTTTTTGCTTATTGATATACCAAATAGGGGGGGAAGTGTTTAGAGTAGGTTATCCTTGATAAGGGGATTATTTGATGATTTGGCTTGGGTAGTAATTTGATTTGGTTAGCCTATGATTAGTCTATTTTAATTGCATTTTTTTCTCTATTACAGTGAACAATTAAATAATTTGAATTTGAATTTAGGTTGTAATATTTTTTAACTATCTTTGAATCGTTTTATGTTTTATATTCCGCTTTTATAACGATTTGGTCTTGATCTCGGATTTCGTTTTGAATCATGACTTACATTCTTGTATGAATGATCCTATGATGCTCTGAAATATATTGGATTGAATTGTGAATCTGCAATGCATATATTGTGTACTTGGAACTTTTAACAATTTCAGGATTCTTAGAAGATCAACACACATCCTAAATTCCTAGGAAAACCTTGCTTTAGATTTGGTACATCAAAACCAAAAAGGGGGAGATTGTTGGACTTAAAGCTTGAAGATGCTTGGGTGTCTCTCTTGTTGTTTTGATTTTGATGCAATGAAATTTTGGTTTTCTTAGATGATTTGTAACTAGGTGTTTCCTATGTATTGATTGTTTAGTTTAGGCTTGCATGTGGTTGTTCTTGGTTGGAATGCCTTAGAAAACTAAGTTGATCTTGTATGATTTATCATGATTCAAATGTTTGGATTTCCTTCCAATAATAGCTTTAAAAGGTTTTAAATACCAACTAAGGTAATAGATTACCAACTGAAGGTAATCAACTGCCAAAAGTGGGTAATAGAGTGGGAACCAACATTTGGCTCTGCAGTAATCGATTACCTCCTCGGGTTAATCGATTACCTTGAGCAAAATCACCCAGATTGACTTTGTTTCTCTGGTTCAATCGATTACCAGTTTGGGGTAGTCGATTACCACTATCAGAAATTCATTAAATTGCCTAATTTGGGTTTTTAAATGAAACTATAAATACCCCTCTTTCGAAAATCTTTTAGAACATAATTACAAATCTTGGAAATACATCTTTTGGAATTACTCTAACACTTTCATAATCTTTTTATCTTTTCTCCAAGAAACTCGTAAAGAACTTCAAGGTTCTTCAAAGAACTTGTTTCAAAAAGGCAATCTTGATTGAATATTCTGATTAGTTGGCATTCATAGTCCTCATACGTGATCAGAATCTACACTCACATGTGCTTTCTAACTGATCTTTTGTTTCCATTCTAGAATTGGGTTGATTACTCTAGGAGAGAGGTCTCTCTAGATAGAGTAAGGTTCTTTTAGAAGGGTTTTCTCATAGATTTGATTTTGGAGGTGCCAAGGTCAAGGAGAACAGTTCTTTGGGTTAAAGAACTGGTTGATTGGGTGTTTTGATTTCGTTTTGTGTTGCTTGTTGCCGAGTGAATGTAAAAGAACACAAAGAGATCTTTATAGTGGAAAACCAATTTCAACAGTATAAATCACCGGACAATCTTCTTCACCCTTATAGTCTTTATCTTTTGCCTTACGTTGTTCATTATCATTGATTAATCTCTGTTTTACGTTCGGTAATTGACTCGGTAATCAACTAAAACTGCAACAGTTAGATACTTCTATTGATTACGCATGCATATTGATCACTAACGTGTCTCCTGATCTTTCTTTTGTTTATCCGTTGTGCATCTTTGATCTATCTTGTTTTTCTGTCTTAGGGGTAGATAGTTAAACAAGTATAGTATTTGGTTGAATTAAAATAAAGTAGAAACGCACGAAAATTGGGCTAATTGGAACTAGAATCTGGACACCCCCCTCTAGATTCACCCGTAGGGACCATCATAATAAGGTATAATGGAAATCTGATACCAAAATCTGAAAATTAACTACATCGAATACTCACGAAAATCACATAATTATCCATAAAGAGATCATCACTCATGGCATACTCATTATCATTGAATTCTTATTACTCCCCTTGCTTAAAAGGGTTCTAAATGGGCAAAACTCATTCTCTGAATTTTCTAATTAACCAAGGGTTCTCACATACCTAAAATGGTTAAACTAACTTATCCAACTAATTTAGAATGTAAACCCCAATCCTTAAAAGTCTCATATTTTATAAATTTATTTATCTGGTTTTCCTAACCGTCATTCGCTCACTCATGCACAATATATCCATCCACTACCCCTCTATTACAAAATATACATTTATAACACCATAATCCAATTCCATTCAATGAAATAATCACATGAATAATCAAAATTTTCAAGACTAACAATACTCATTCCATTGAACTTATAATAACAATAATCCAATAATAGAACCACAATCATCATACCCAAATTTAATGAACTCAATAATAAAAAATTACAATAACAAAACTTTGAAACAATTAATCACTCTTGTAGAAAGTACTCATTATTATCACCAATTTAATAACTACCCTAATCTGAATTCGAAACAATCCTGTGTGAGGGAAAATTGAAATGGTGCCTCTCGTCAGGAACTTAAATTTCCTTTTGAAAAAAATGTCAATGCCAGAGCATGAAAGATATGAGGTTTAAAGGAGAAGGAAGGAAGAACAGGAAAATAGGTGTGATGCAGAGAATGTGCAGCAGAGTCACCCTTTTATAGCTACTCTACCACTCCCTTGAGTATTTACCACTCATTATTGTTATTAAGATTATGACGTTACATAATCAATTTTAATTATTATTATTATTATTATTAATAATAATATTATTATTATTATTATTATTAAATTGAGGCATTACATAATCAATTTTAATTATTCTTATTATTTTAATGATTATTATTATTATTATTAAATTGAGACGTTATATAATCAATTATTATTATTGTTATTAATAAAAAAATTGGGTTGTTATAACTCTACCTCTCTAAAAAAAATTTACTTGATATAAACATTTCAAGATGATCTTCTTTCATTTTTTCCTTCAACTCCCATGTTTCTTTTTCACCAGATGTTCCACCTCAAACCATTTTACATCTCTGTCAACAATCCTTAACGGATAGGTCTCATACAACAGGTTTCTCTTACAGACACATCATAAACTTCAAACTCTATATCTTTTCTTCTATGGTAACTCTTTTGCCTATTCTGAGTTACTTTCATCCTTTCTTTGATAAACCTAACCTTACATGTAATATGTTGAATCATATATAAACCTAAGGTAGGACTATCTCCCAATTCAACCTAGTGTGACGGGTCTTACATCTTTTGTCATACAATACTTCCTATAATATTAAACTGATAGAGGAAAGGTAGTTGTTATTATAGGTGAACTTAAATAGACACAAAAAGGTATCACACATGGTCTCAAAAGGTCTTAAAGTGAATGAGCTTTGCCAATCTACTAACTATAACCCATAAAGAAATAAAACCCTTAGAAGTTCTAAGCAACTCCTCTAGATCCTCAAAACTTGTATCTAAGCTTGATAGCAATTTTATACCTCTTTACATCTCTCAATTTCAAGGTCATTGTCACTTCTAAAGTTCATGTTTATTTCTTATTTTTTTACCGTCTCAAATGTTAAAGAAGGACAAACTACATAAAATACTCAGGTTTTTCAAGGAATCTGCAACAAATAAAAAAAAAAAATCATTTTGATATAGTTTTAAGATATTGCTCACAACTTTTCTAAAGAAACATTTCTTCTTAAACAACTATTCATCCTTGTTTGAGCACATGTGATACCAGGTTAACTTTTTATATGTGGTTAATGATTTTAATATGATTAAACATTCTTTTTGTGAGTTACATTCATGAAGTGTCATCTTATATATAGATCACAAAATTGCACTAATTATTGATGAAATTTACAAATATTTGCTCGTTAAATAAGAGTCATGATGTGATAATAATTAAGAATTAAAAGGAAATATGATAAACTATAATGATGTGAGGAATAATATATATAAAAATTGGCATTGTGACAAAAAAATATAATATTAAAATATAATCATATTGTTTCACAACTAAAAATATAATATTATACTAAATGTTGTACATAGATTGACATCTTTCATACATTATAGAAAATATAAGGATATTTTTTATTATTGAATTATTGAATTTTTTTCTACAAATTTATTTTAAAATATTTTCAATTAAATGTAAAAATTATGTATTATATGAGCTTATTCATATTACATAATTTTAATATTTATGAATATATTTTAAAATCTGTAAATAAATTTAGAATTTTTAACTAAATTAATATATAATTACATTTTTGATAGCTATAGTTTTACGAACTTTTCCTTTTTTTATAAATAGATATATTAGTCCTTATAGTTTATTTTTTTCCTTTTATCTCTACCATTAATAACGTTATTAAAATTTTAATACCAGTGAGCAAAGAGAAAACAAAAATATAAATTATAGATATTAAACTAGTCACTTACAAAGTATAAGAACTAAACTGAAAAGTTTGTGAAATTAAGAACTGAAAAAAGTAATTAAACCTAAAAGTAATGATGTAACAGGTATATACTAATTGTCAATACTTTTGACTAAATATAACAATTCTTAAAATTTGATTTTTATCCTTATTACTTACTCTTAATTATTTAATTTTCTTGTTTTTATAAAGTTCAAAATTCTTCTCTATCATGTTTATTTAAGTTAGTGTTCGCCTTAAAAATATTGAATCAATTTATGGATAATTTTAAATAAGGATATTAAATAGAGTTGAATTAGTTTAATTTTACAATATTTGAGTTAAAAAAATTTAGACACATATTAATTTGCATGAGAATAGAGTACAGGACATGTATATATGAAAAAAGTAATAAGGTTGATCATACAGTGAGACAAGCCTAACATCTTGAAATTTCTATACTTGTTTTAGTAGTATGTTTGTGTAGTTTAAATTAATATATGTTGTTAATTATGTAAAAGTTTTTGTATTTACAGGGAGAAGTTAATACATGGTTTAAAGAATATTCTTAACTAATTAGAAATTAAACTTGTAACTTGTTTAAATTAGGAATTTAATCTTGAATAATTAATTGAAATTCTCTTGAGTTCTCAAAATGGTTGATTTAATTCTAATTTTAAATTTTAGGATTTTATGAATTTAAGAATTTAAAATTAATTTAATTGGAGTTTTATTTTTTTTTATTAAATTAGCAAAGTTATGATGTATCATATATAAGTTGGATGTGTTAGAGTTATATATAGAATAAATTGTGTATATTTTTTAATTCAAAACAAAATTTGAAGTGAGAAAGTGATCTAAATTTTATTAGAAATTTTTTACCTATTCACCCTTATATGGCACATAACCTTGGTTGATCCGTTTGCATTCCCCTCTTTATAGTATTAACTTTTGACCATTTGCTTCTTTAGTCATCATCTCCCTTTATTTTTCCTTTTCATATTCCCTCCTACTATTCTTCCTTGCCCGTAGCAAATTGTGGGTACTCGTCTTCATTTTTTCTTTTCTCCTTTTGTCACAAAAACCTTTTCTCTTTCTTCTCTTTGGTTCACACTCATTTCAATATAGCAAGGACATCATTCTCCTTTTTTCTCCAAGCCCATGCTAAGCTCCTTGAAGTTCAGTTGAGAATTTTGGAACCCCATTCTCTGCACTCTAAAGTTTCCTTCTCTTTTGCTAGCTCTTCTTATTACTCCAAGTAAGGTTAGTTCACTTAGTTGCAAACCTATGTATATGCTCTATTTTGTGTTGGAATACACCTTGTTTTGGTTGGTTACTACTTTCTTTTCTATTTTCAATATGCTTAAGATGTATTCTTAATGCTGCTACTTGCTTGTGGGTGTGCTGTGAATGTGAATGGATATAGCTTATATGTTTTGTTTTAGGAGTGAAAATGTTGTGGAATGTGTTTGGATAGTCTTGGATGGGCCTCTTTATCTAGGAAATTAGTTTGAAACTTGTAGGATAGTTGGAGAATAGACTTTTGAGATTTTAAGAGTTGACTTTTGCTTTTAGGTGAGTTTGAGCTTAATTAATGAACTAGATAATTAAGATAGGATATTTTAGACTTAGTAGCAGTTTAAGTAGAAATACCTTAAATCAGATTTTAAATCTTTAGAATCTAATAGAAATAGTATTTTAGTGATTTTGAGGTTTAGAAAGTTATATTTTACATTAGGTCATTTTATTTGATTTTGAACCTCCAAACACTCGTAAAATAAGATTTTAAACATGTAGGATTTGAAGCATGGATCAAAACACGAAATCCAAGTGTATAATTTGTTGTTTCTTAGACGCCATTTCTCTCGTAGGTAGATGGTATACCATAAACAAATTGTGCCCAAGCACCATTTGTTGACAAGACGAATTAAGCCCCATAAGCAAATGGCACCAAAACTAGATTCTAGTTTCTTCTTTCCTTGTTATTTGTGTGTTGATGTTTGATTATATATTTTACAATTCATTATAATTGGAAAGGATAAGTTAATGGGCGAGTGGAGACCATGTTTGATTGTTGGGGCATATTTCATAATGAAAGTCTTAGAGGATTATGATTATCGATATTTGTATGTTCACTACCTAGGGTAGTTAAGCTGCTCAATTTGGATATGTCCATAGGATGTAAAAATACTTGACTTAAATTTGGCAAATATCATGCATCATGATTACTCAGTAAGAATGTTTTTTAAAATAAGGATGAATGAAACTAGTACAATAAGTCCCCAATTATTCTCTATAAGAGTCCTAGAACTAGGAGGGTTGTCACTTGGTGAGGAAAATTTTCACTATCACTAATCACCATGAGTGGATAATGAGTCTCGTTGTAACACTGGTAGTCTTATTTGTTATTGAATATTTTCTCTAGTGAGAGTGTTGGCAACGATATGTACTCTTAGACATTACTTAAGGTTGTTTTAATGATACCACATAACATTTGAGTAGAAGTGAGATTCATGCATTGTAGAAGTGAGATTCATGCATTGTTTGTGAAATTGCATCGTTAACATTGTCTTGTATGAATTGTTATGATTAATTGTTCATCTTTATCACTGATTATATGAGCTAACCCTTATGTTTGTCTTATGGTGATATTACTATGATCCATGGACATCGGAGGAACAAATGATCAACAAGGGTAAGTGATGTTGTTTCCCGAGACGTTTAAGATGGATTGTATTAGGCTAAAACACTTCCTCTCTTTTGAAAACCTTTTTCTATTTATTGTTGTTATTTCTTTAATGTAATTCATGTTAAGGATAATTTAGATTTCTATGTCATGTTTCCTTTTCTTATTTCAATGATGTAATCATGGAGCTAATGAAACAATTAAACTTGTAACAACTATTTATGTCTAATATTATATGAAATGACTTGATATTTAATAACTAATATTGTCTTATATTATATAAGATGACTTGATGTTTAAGTCCTTAATTTCATTGTAATTGTCCTCACGCTTGATGTTGTCCACACAATCTCATTAATCAAATTAACTAACTCTTTCAAAATTTAAAATTAACTCTCTATTAGTGTTTGATAGAGTAACACTTATTTAGGATGTTACAAGAAGGAGAGTAGGGAAGGAGAGGAAATTTGTTAGTTCAAATCATTTTACTAACAAAACTAAAAGATTATTAATATTTGTTAAAAATAAATGATAAAATGTGATTGATTGATTATATAAATATTCATTGATAATGTTATAGATTTTTTTATGTACAAAATATATAATAAACACTCTAAAATTAAGGTCGCATGCCTTTTTTTAATTGGGTTTGTTTGAATTTTTTACCCAAATCTTCGTAATTATACATTTTGTTAAAAGTTGTCAACTTCATTTGTTAGAAAATTTTCCATTGAGTCTCTACATTTATCATTTTCTATTATAACTTTCTCATGCCCCAATTTTTTCCACAAATTTGTCCCGAAGTTTCTTAATCTCACAATTTGTTCCTTTGCATAGAAAAACTATTACATCTAAAGGAAAATTATCACAAATTTATCATTATTGTGACTATTTAAAGGGAAAACTGTCACAAAATGTAATTTTTGTGGCATTTTTTCTGTATAAAAATTGGGCAATTATGAAGCTTTGGCAAAATTTGTAAGAAATATTTTGGGAACAAAAATGACAAGATTGTAATAATTTTAGGGCATAAAATACAATTTATCCTTTTAATTACTTGTTTAATCCAAAATTATATTCAACATTATACTCCTTGATGTTATGTTAAATGACAACTTTCATCTAAATTGTGGTGAAAGGTGGGTTCTTGCACAGATAGAAAAATATATATAAAAAAATAAATTGTAGTTATGGCAGCATATCACAGTGGACCCAAGTAGGTTTGGAATGTAGCAAAGAGTCCCTCTCAATAGTAAGATTCAAGTTTTTTCTGTGTCTCTGTGTTTCTGCATTTTGTCCTTTGTTATATGGCAAGTGCATGCCAAGGCTCCACTCTGAAATCACATATGACATTGTTGCCTCATCCTATCACATACTTCACATGGGTTCTTCCCCACGTAGCATTTCCCTTTGTCAAGATGAAGTCTTACTGCGCTGCCATTTCCCTGTCTAAACAATTAGTAGAGTAAAGTAACCGGTGTGTTGTACGAAAAATATTTATCTTATAATAAGTTATGGTTATTCATAATAATGACAATCATTAAATTCATAATAATTTTATAAATTTTACACACTACTTCGAAATTAGTTACACACAGGTAATATTTTTTATTCTATGAAACTTTGGGCGCCTAACATCAAGACAATAAGGGCAAATCCTAACTAGGCTGGCCCCGTTGCCAACCATGCTATGAAGGACTCAACAAATTTATTAAAAGAAAAAGAATATTAAGTGATCATGGGCTATGTAACAACCCTTTTTATTTGTTTAATATTAAATAGATAATAAAGAAGATATTCTAACAAAATTCTATTTTATTTTATTTATTTAAAAGAATTTTATTATATTTGAAAGTGTTCCGTACAAAAGTTCCTAAAAACTATTATATTTATTCTTTACTTAGTGCATATATATTTCCCTCCTTAAAACAAGAGATCTTCAAGCATTCATTACAACAACAAAAGTCATATCATCCTCATTTATGTAAGTATGCTCTCTTCGAGTTAATCACAGGTGTTAAAAATAAAAAATGTAAGGGTAACCTTTTCCTCAAGTTACATATGAAAAGAAGAATTTCTAAGTATAGTTGTAAAGATGAAATGAGTTTGAGAATTAATTTTAGAAAAGAAATTTAGTTCATCGTTAGAGTCATGACATCATAACAACATTCTTCTAGTCTTACAATGACTGAACAGGATTCTAAGACTATATGATGCATGTTCCTCTTAATCAGGATTCTAAGACTATATGATGCATGTTCCTCTTAATCAGGATTCTAAGGCTATATGATGCATGTTCCTCTTAATCAAGATTCTAAGGCTATATGATGCATGTTCCTCTTAATTACTCAATATGCTATGTGGTGCTATACCACTGGAACAACTTGGAGCATTTGATTTTCATACTCAACAGATTCACCAGAGGTAGGCAATCCATAATTTGTCGAGGTCCCTTACTGTTCGACAGGACCTCCTTTGTAACACCCTGAATTTCTTTCCTTACATAATATTATATATGTATGAATTATATGTGCAGTGTTGTGCACAAGTGTGAGTTAAGGAATAAATTAACTATTTTTTTGAATTAAATTCATAAATAATTTTTAAGTTAGGGATTTAATTTTGAATAATTAATTTAAAGTTTGCTAAATTCTAGAAATTGTTGACTTAATTATTAATATTGAATACTGTAATTTTATGAATTTTGGAATTTAAGATAAAATAAATTTGAATTATACTCTATTTTAATTAAATTAACAAAGTTCTGAGATAGTCAATATTAGTTGAGTATTTAAGAATTGCCTGAATAGTGAACAATGTGTATTTTTGGATTCAGACTAAAATTCTAAATGGAATAATGGTTCTCAAAATTTTAATTGGAACAGTCAAAAAATAACCCTAAATACTCACTTTTACCCTTATTAGTTTCATGCCAAGTTAATGCATATTGCACATTCCTTTTCCAAAATTTGAAACCACTACAGGAATCCCTTTTCTCGATCTCTACTCACAAACAATCACTTCTTCTCATCACCCTTGACCTTTCATGCGTAGAGCATTAAGTTCCAGACTAGCGGTCATCATCCACCATCTCTCCTTTCATTTTGCTACACGTTTGGAGTTTTGGTTAGGGTTTGAGAACCCCTCTACAACCGTCTTCTTAATTTCTCTTCTTTCCACGTGTTTCCCCTTTCCAGGTTAGGGTAGTTCTAGAATTGTTAAATATAAAGTTTGGTTCTATGCTTGAGTAATCAATTGCCATGAATTATTGTTGTGATACATACATACATCAGTGTAGTTAAAATCGCTTGAATCCCGATACGATTCAAGCAATTCGATTCAAAGTTAAAACAATACGAATCGGTTGGTGAATTGTTTTTCCTCACGAATCGTGGTTGATTCGTTGGGTATCCATGAAAAATCGCTTGAATCGCGATTCAGTTGCGTTATTGCGATTATGGAGGACCAGGTCGCGCTTCAAAACGGGTCGGGTCAAGCGCGACCCTGGTTTAAGAAACCCTAAAAACCAATTAGGGTTTTTGATTGTGCCATGCTGTTTCCCTTCTTATTGTGTCGTTCTCCCCTCTATTCTTCTTCCTCTGCCGTTCAACTTCTCCCCCATTCTTCTCCATTCGTCTCCTTTGTTCGTCCTCCGTCGAAGGTTCTTCTCCCTCCGTTCTTCTCCCTCCATTGCTACATTTGATGGTTCCTACTCATCAATGGCACTGTAATTTTTATTTTTTTTTGTTGATTGAAGAATGGTAAAGAAGATGAAGATGAAATGGAAGAGATTCAAGAAGAATTTTTGGAAGATGTTGAAGATACTGAAGAAGAAATTTTGGAAGATGTTGAAGATGACTTGAGTGATATAGATTTAGGGGAAGATTAATGATTGTATATTTTATAATTATGGTTTTAGAGTGGCTCTATTCTGAAATAGAAAGAGTAGTATACAACCACTGTTTTTTTTTTTATTATTTTAAGTATGCAGCAACATAAACTATAGTTTTTTGAGGATATGTTGCTGACTTGTGCTGCAGCAAACATATGATTTACTGACTTTGTGCACTTGCAGTCACTTTTGTTTTTGCATGTTATTTTGTATCTAAAATTCTAAATTACCTTATAATATTCCAAATATGCTATAAAATGTTTATCCTAATTTGGTCATCTAATTTTTCTTTGATCTTACGATTCATAAAATGATTCGATTCATGGTACGATTCTGAAGCTTTCCGATACATGTTTTGTATCTCAATTCAACTACAATGACATACATACACACTCATATATATATATATATATATATATATATATATATATATATATATATATATATATATATATATATATGTATTCCTTGTGAGTGATTAATTTGAATTTGAATAATGTGATTGTTGCTTTATGATTAAAATAAAATATATGAATGTGTATGGACTCTATGATATGGGTATCATATTGTTGCTATATTGAGGGAATGCTTATTGTTTGGTTATGATGTGCCTGTATATTAGGTGAGAGAGAGGATGAGAGAAAACTCAAGGAGAAATTAGTAATTGCGAGAATGGTTGAATTTGGGGGTGACTTTTGGAAACAGGGGAAATTGAATCCAAATGTCCTGTTGACCATGTTTGCTTGACCATTTTTGACTTAGGGACTCTTGGTTTATTCAGAAAGGCTTTGGAATAGGTTTTGACCCTTTATAACCTTTTAAGCAGAAGCGTTTGAACTCACAACCTTCCCCTACCCCCTCCTCAAGTCCCCTTCTAGAACTGATAGACCACCTTATAACTCCTGGCCTCATGCATATAGTAAATAGTTCAATCATACAGAGGGGAAGAGAGAGCTGAGAGTGCTAATGTCACTACTAATAGTTTTGAGACTGGGACTGGGTTCCTAAACTCTGGTATCATGCATCAAAGCACCTGTCTTTTATCCTAGCCATAGTAAAGTGTGCTATTGCCCAAACAAAAATCAGTAATATAAAGCATAGAAATAAAAAGGGAAACATTGATGTAAAACATGGTACAGAGAAAAGCAAATTACACACCTCAGCTCTGAACACATCTAAAGCAAAACCATTGAAACAGCTGATAACAGCCTGATGAACATCCAATCCAAGGTTATCCCATGCCCTCATGGTAGGAAGTAAGAGACCAGGTTTGCGGGCACAAACCATATGGATATTGACAGCTTTCCATTCCCCTATCTTAACCTCCACCTATAAATTGTGTAAGAGACCAGGTTTGCGGGCACAAACCAGGTTTGCATTAATGGTCATTGAAATAATATCCTTGGAAGGTGAAAAAGCAGTAAAACAAAATGAACAAAAAAAAACTGTCATTCATATTTCAAGATTTTAACTATGTGAAATCGTTAATACATCCACAAGCGAGATGCATGTCATTTCCAAGCTTTTAAGTATAAAAAATTTCAGTTATAAAAACAATACTTCTCAGTTCTCACATTATTGTATAAATCTTCGATACTTTGCATACTTAATGAGTGTAAATAAAACCCAAAGCCATCAAAACAATAACAGAAAGAAATGAAAATGATGGGTGTCAAAAAAGTCAATGTTGTCAAAACAATAAAAAATGAAAATAATGATGGGTGTCAAATAAACTGAAACCATCAAAACAAAGGCAGAAAGAAACAAAAATAATGATGGGTGTCAAAAAAACCGAAGCCATCAAAACATGGGACTCCAATACCTTTTGTAAAGCATGTTGAGTAATGCATGAGATTTGTTTTGAGCTTCCTAAATGAGATGTACCACAACAGTAGCAAAGAGTAAATTGTGTAATTTCTACGTTGGTCCTACAATAAATGTGGTAAACAATCCACATGCATGAAATATGCAGGCTCTAAAATTCAATATTTTTGGCGGGTGGGTAGGCACACTATGTGATGCAAGTCAGGAAGAGAATTTTCAAATTCAGTGCTTTATCATCACCATATTAGCATTCATCATAGATGCATACCTGTTGGTCATGTGATGTGAAAGTCAAAAATCAAAGCAATGACAGTTACAAGAAACAAGAGATTAAAATGACTAGAGCTATCATGGCAAATTGATCTACCTAGCTTTCAGGTTAGAAAAAACTGAACCCACCATGCAGATTCAGAAGAATCAGAGCTATCATTTAGCTTGCAGTCTAAATGATTTGGCTGTTTTAATAAGCCACTAATAAACTGTCAAAGATCCCAATAATTCAAGGTATTATGGAAGATTTTTTGGGCCTGAAACAAACTTACAGGGAAGAATAATAAGTTCATACAACAACAAACATACCTTTGCTAATTGGTTTTTAGGACTTGGTAGAGAAGTAGGACATAGTTCTTTCACCCGGCAGGGGAGGGTAGGCAGAGTGGGTGTCACAGGGGAAAAGCTTGCAGAAGGTAGAGAGGATGAGCCAGGCGGACTTGACTCTAGTTCATTATGAAGATCATTAATCCGCTGTAGTAACTCCTTCAAGTAGTCAATCGCATCCCCAAGTATTGATGCCCTGTCCATCTACCAAATGAGCAAAAGAAATTCAGCTTCTACCGTCACAAACACATCAGTGGAACAAATCATTTAGTGGGCAAGGACACAAAAGTCCCGGGCTCAATTTGATTTTCTAAGATGATGTCCAAGCCTGGTTAAAACATTTTTTTTTTTGGCCTAAGCCCGAAAAGGGCTTGATTGGATTGAGCTAAACTTGACAGATTTAACTCAATTTAAATCACAAAACCTTATTTTTTGTGGGACAGGTCCAGACCAGCCAGCCCATATCACCACCTCTAGACGCAACCAACCACTTCTAACTCTAAAAAGTATGAACCAACATTAGAATTTAAGTAAAATTACTCAATTGGTCCCTATATTATTTGGAAATTTTCTAGGAGGCCCCTAAACTAATTATTTTAATTGGGTCAAGATCATGCAAAGTTCTTTTAACCGAGTCTCTAGGGTTTATAAGACCATTACCAACAAGTAGTTAGTCTGAGTGACATGAGTTCATATCCCTTAAGTATATGCTCAGGGGTTTGAAACCAACTCGTGCATACAGAAAAACCTTATTACAAAGAGCAACCTTATGAGTGTCATAAAATCCTCTAGGGACTAAAAATCTCGATTATACCCAAAATAAAGGTTTCACAATAATACAGGCACCCCTTTTAAGCATTACAATAACCCCTTCTAATTGTGATTTTCCTACATCAATTCAACTCGAAATACTAAGTGACATTGTAATCCATACTAAGGTTCCCAATAAAACATCCTGCCTCGCATAAACCAAAAGATAGAAACACTGCATAAACAGAATTGTCTACACCTCCTGGCTCCTACCCCAGCTTCATGCCAATACTACTCCCAAACTGGCAGACAATACAACATTTAGGTTAAATCACTACCATCTTAGTTTTGGATTGATATGAGCAGTAGACATTAAACCTTTCATTAGTGTAACAAGTGAAGGATAAACTCAACATATAGTCATATCCATATATGCCACTGTTACACTAGTGACTAGACAAAGCAAGAAACTAGGTAACATAATATAAGGCTAGTGAAATTACATGAACAACTCCTACAACCACAAAAACATTGGTCTGTCGCCACCAGCACCTCAAAGATGTCAGACCTTAAGGAAGCTAATGTAATTTATCCACCATGCCTTTCAGAATGAGCAGTTCGTCATCTTCGCTCCAGACTCTCTGAAACAACTTGCTCTGTGGTGGGCCCTGTTCCAGTCGAGAATCAAACAACAACGAGAAGAGAAAACTTTCACTGAAGAGGTGATTCTGAAAGCTTCTACTTTTGTGGAAATTTCTTCTTCAGTGGAAGTTTCTCTGCTTGTTGTTGTTCGATTGTTTCATTAGAGGAAAAGAGAGAGCAGGGCGCGGCGCTGCTTCGTCGATTGTCCCATGGAGTTATGTGAAGGGGGGAGAAAGCAAACAGTATTAACCTAAAAACCCTATAAAAATAGGAGAACATTGGATGACTGTCTCAATTCTACTTACAAATTAAAAATTAAGAAAACATTTTCTAAAATATATTATTCCAATCTTATCTATTTTTAAAATACATGGTTTTATTTATTTCTAATAAATTATTATTTTATTCTCCTAAAAACACAAAGTATATTTCCCAATTCAATTTCTAAAAGATAAAATAATAAATAAAATAATCTTTAAACATATTATATATATATATATATATATATATATATATATATTTAATCCTTCAATTTAGTTTTTTAATTATATCATTTAAATATAAATAAAAATAAGTGGTCAAAAATTAGAAATTAAAAATAATAATAAATAATTAAAGTAAAAAAATTAAATGATGCTAAATATCTTACATGAATAAAAATGATATCACATTACATTTTCCTATTTTATGATTTTTAGTCTTCAATTGACAGAAAAATAATTTATTTAAGTATTAATTTTGTTAATAATTTGAATCTTAAAATAATTTTAACATGAGAAAAAAAAATAAAATATGACTAATGATAGATTTAAAAACATAAAGGCGATAAAAATTAAAGAAATCTAAATAGAAAACTATCATAATTAAAAGATAAAATTTGATAATTATTCAACAAAAACTAAGTAAATTATCTTCTCTTTTCTTTTTATTTTGCTTGTTTGATGGTCATACTGATAATTAGACTAAATTTTATTAATATTTTAAAAATTAATTATGATAATAGAATAACATATCTACTCTTTATTCAAATAGAATTTAATATATTTATTCAAATAGCATTTAATATATTTAATAATAATTTTTGAGGTTGTTTTCTAAAGTGATATTTTTTTATTGGTCCCAAGTGATTGAAAAAATCCTCATATATGTGTTGCAGAGTTCAGGATTTTTCCTTTTTTCAAACTCTGATTCATATTTTTCATAAAGAAATCTCTAATTAACTATCTTGATGACATGGATTCTAAAAATTATGTTTGTAGGAATCAAACTTAAGGTCTTCTCCTCCCTTAGTTAACCCCCTATACTATGTAGTTCTCATTGCTTTTACTCTCTTTATAATTATATTATATTTAATTTTTGATTGCTTTGAAATAAGACAAGACACTCGTAAGTCAAATTTTTTATTGTTACTGTTTAAATTCCCTTTAATTTTTTCTAAGCCTGAAAACACCCAAAATTACGTTCAATATTTAGCTATAGAGAAATAACAGAGTAATCCGTAGGGAAACGATCCGAGTCCACTATTACTGCAAAGTAAACGATCCGTGTGTCACCTGCCCCCCTAAGGCCCGCCTGTGTAGGCTTGTGAAGAGCTTGATCTGCCCGTTGACACAGTTAAAAAAGTTTTAAAAAAATAGTGTGGGCTTGCGGGTCTCCTCGCGGATGCCGCGGGTTTGGCTGCCAAAGCTCGCGGGTTAAGCGGACAGACTTATATGGACTGTATCCCTAAATTCTTCTGAAAAACTCGGGCAAACCAAGCTCTTTGCGGGCGGGTCAGACCGCTTACCCACCCCTAATCTTGTATTATTATGAGTTAAACTATCTGACTTACGAGTGTCTTGTCTTATTTCAAAAGCAATCAATAGGAACCACATAGCATAGTGGATTAACTGTTTGACTTGGGAGGAGAAGGTCTTGGGTTCGATTCTTTATCCTAAGTCTGATAGTTGAAGTGATAATAATATAAGACTAGAGGCTTGTAGGTTGCTCCGCGGACGCCGCGAGTTTGGCCCACAAAGCTCGCGGGTTTCTAAAAAACTTAGGCAAACCAAGCTCTTCGCGGGCCTTCGTAGGCGGGTCGGCCCGCTTACCCACTCCTAGTCTTGTATTATTATCGGTTAAACTATCTGACTTACAAGTATTTTGTCTTATTTCAAAGCAGTCAAAAATTAAATATAATGTAATTATAAGATGTAGGCACATCTAAGGAAAATCACTCAACTAGAAGAATTACTAGAACCTCCAAATTACCTTAGCTTAGGATTTGATTTTTGTAATTGAAGTGTAAATAATTATGATGGCCTTGTAAGTTTTCAGCCAAAAGTGTATTTTCTTTTAAGTGTTTGCTTAACATTGTGCTTAAAAGGCTAGTAAGCTTAAAGAGTGAAGCTTAGTAGGGTGAATAAATTTAAGTTCAAGTTCATATTAAATTTCATTTTCATTTGAAATTTAAATTTAATTTGGTTTAAGTTTGAATTTCAAATTGTGAATCTAAGTGGTTTTGGTTCAAGAAGATTTTCACTTGGATTATGATCTATGCCTAATCCAAGAGCGAATCTTAACCCTTGATTAGATGCACTCGTCCAATGGATGATAATCAAGTGGATAGTGACATGTAACCTTTGAAAGTGACATGAAACACTCTTGAAAGTGACATGAACTTGAACCTTTGAACTTGTGGCTCTTATTCATTGACTTGTAGAGTACTCTAAAGTTGTTTAGCTTCCTCTTCAAGTCTTCCTAAGCCTATATAAAGCCAAAAACGAAATTGTAAAGGAACTTTTTGATGAATTGATAAACGAAAGAGCTTTGAGCTTTTCTTAAGAGAGGTTTCTCTTGTCTTGCTTAGCAAAGTTTCTTGGATCTTATCAATGGATTCCATCCTCCATTGTGGCGGTTCTCCCTAGGCTTATTGGCTTGCCATGACGCCAACCTCCCTCATTTCTCACCCCTTCCATTCTTTTTCTTTTCGATTTTCTTCCCTTCCATTGGAGTTTTGACCGAGAGCTTCATTAAAGCTTGGTTTGGTGTTGCATTGAAGAAGCTAGATTGGGCAACATCAAGGACTCTTTGGAATCTCTCTAAGGAGGCCTATATCAAGTGGTATCATGAGCTTGTTGTCTTCTTCAATGGGTTATCTTCAACGGGTTAGTTATGGGTTTCATGTGTTTCCATAGCTTTCTTTGAGTTTTCATTGTTCCATGTCTTCTTTCTATAGCCTAGTCTTTGTTTCTTTGAGTTGTTTCAATTTTGTTCGGTTAGTTCTTGTCTAAGTATGTTTTTCTTCATTGTTCTTCTTCAAACCGTGGGTTTCCATGGTTAGGCATGCTTATCTTGAAGTTTTACTCATAGTTACTTTAGCTTCCATGACAAGATTCTTTGTTCTAGAGTAACTTTCCTTGTAAGCTTCTTTGTTTGATTTGTTTTCTTGTAATTTTGTTTAGTCCTTTGTGTTTTCTCTTCCAAAACCATGAGTATTGTAACACCCCATTCTTATTTACTTATTTTACTTATATTTTGTAATTTAAAGTGGTTAATGATATAGTAGATAAAAGAGAGATTTAGAAAACAACACTTTTATTACATAAGTTTTAAAGTTTATTACAACCAGATTACATAACTTTGTCCTATTATTATTTTACATAACTACCTTTCTACTACCTTAGAACATTTACTCAACACTTCTACACGCAAAACATAACAAGCATCTTCACAACAAGATAGTAGCAACAACCAGTGCAAAACAGTGACAACTTCTCAATTCTGCAAATCTGCTCCCTCGAACGTTGTTCGAGATCATCACAGGTGTTAAAAACACAAAACGCAAGGGTGAGCTTTCCTTAAACAATGATCATAAACAATAATTTTAACTATAGTAAAACTTTTGAAATTAAGTGAAAATATTCCTAAAACAATCTAAAATATTCTTCAAGATTTCTTTTAAAATATTTATTATTTTAAAACCTGTGTAAAAACAAACCTTTAGTTCAAATCACAAATTAAGATAACTATCCACGTTAAAACGAATAAGCCATTTATCACAATACATAATTTACCATAAATTCCACTGAATCATATATTCAATTAACACACAACCACTATTGTATGCTCCTAGTGCTATATGATGCATGCACCTTCACCATGCATTTTTACTCTTCACTCTAAATGCAATGTGGCGCCCTCTACTGAAAATAGCCTGGGGCATCTGATTCTCACTCTCAATCAGACCCACCAGAGGTAGACACTCCGTAATTTGTCGAGTTCCCTCAGTGTCCGGTAGGACCTCCCCCGCAACATGTGATCATCATGAGCAGGGCAATTTCCCCACCAAGAGAACCCCCCAGTCCACGACATTCCACTCACTCAGACGGAAATCCGTGACTTACGGACTTGGTCTACTACTATCCAGTCATCAATGCAACATGTTCTAGGACCTTGAATTGTATAATGACCTTCATTATATTTCAGATATTGACATTTCCACCAGGTCATCTTTATCTCACCTCATTCTAAGCATTGCCTATTCACCAAGCAATCTTACAATGTTGCCTCTCCACTAGGCATTTTCAATCGGTCATTAAACAATTCAAGTCCATACTCATTTCAATGCAATCATGCATATCACCACTTATTCACATCCAATTCACCAAGTAATTGTATATTAAGCACAAAACCAGTCATCAAACAACCATAGTACTATCATCGATATATGTTTATGACATATACTTTTTAGTATGTTAGTATTTAAAGAAGTTTGATCAAAGAAGGAAAACAACTTTAAATTAATTATTCAAAGGATAAAGAAAATACCAACTTAAAGAATTAAAAGGAGTGTAAGAAAGATGAAGAAAAGAAACATCAAGGATTCCAAGAAAGATAATGGAACAACCAAAGAAAGAGAGTGAAAGTAGTAAGAGAATCAAAGAATAGAAAAAAAAAAGGATAAGGAAAGATTCCCTTACTCCAAGAAACTAAAGAAAGAAAATGAGAGTACCAACAAAACAAAGGATAGAAAAGAAGGATAAGGAAAGGTCCCCTTACTGGTTTCTCCTAGCTTCCTATTCTTCCTCTACTTACTGGCTCCTACTTTGGTTGGAGAGATTTCTTCCTAAGATGGAGAAAGTATAGAAGGGTTTTTTTTGTATTGAAGATAGTTTGAGAGAATGTAGGAGTATTCTTTGGGTTATGTCTTCATTTGACACCCCTAAGCCCTATTTATAGACTTCCCAAGATATTTCTAGAGAATTGGAGATTGATTCTAAAGAAAAAAATCTTAGTTTCTATGAAAATATCTTAGATTCCATTAAAATATCTTAAAAGGTAAGAAAATATCTTAGTTTCCAAGAAAATATCTTAGTTTCTATCAAAATATCTTAAAAGGTAAGAAAATATCTTAGTTTCCAATAAAATATCTTAGTCTCCAAGAAAATATCTTAGTTTCCATCAAAATATCTTAAAAGGTAAGAAAATATCTTAAAGAGAATTCTAGAATGGTTGAAAAGTCATTACGTTGATCATTTTCGGTAAAATAGGCATAACTTCTTCCACAAATATCGTTTTGGGCTCAGGTTTCTTGCAAATGAAAGAAAATTGACAGAGCTACAAATGTCATGAAGGCCCAAAGAGCCAATTCGGACTGCATCTAGTGTGAAATTAGCCTTGAAAGTGGGCCATGAAACAGTGACGTGAATTTACTATACATTTGACCACTCTCGGTAAAATATTCATAACTCCCTCCACAGGCCTCCAATTGAGCTCCGGTTTGTTTCTAATTAAAGAAGATTGAAAGATCTAGAAATGTCATGAAGACATCAAGAGCCAGTTTGGACCGCATCTGGGGTGAATATTTCCTTGAAGTGGACACATGCAACCAGTGAAGTGAATTCCAGCGAATTGAACATTTTAAATCATGTAATTGCCATTTTATACAAATGTGGGATATGAGATTCAAAATGCAGACCCTTGGGACTTATTTTGGCAGCTGCAAAGCATATGAGGAACACCCAATTGAAAAATGCATTATTGGAGGCAGCCACAAAACACTCCACAATTCATTCCACAAATTTCTTGAATATTACAAGTATGATGTATGTGCTGCATCATTGTTGAGTGGGTTTCATGTTTTACATGGGTTCCATGAAATAGAAGAGGCTTCTAGTGTAAGTTTCACATGAACATGCATTTAGTTAGCTTCTAGAGCACTCTTTAGGTCCAATTTGTGTAACCCTTTGAGAATTTCGTTTTGGGTGCTTGAAATTGAACTTGGAGGTTGCTCATCTTTAATTTGTGGTTTCGGTCCAGCCATATATAGTGTGTAGAAAAATACAAAATCAAAAACAAAGAAAAGAAACAAGTGAGAAAAACAAAAGAAAAAGAAATGGTAGTGTATGGGTCTAAAAAGAGTATCAATTGAGTAAGGATGTAACGTGTGCGAAAGAAGAGGGGATTCTGGTACGAAATTCTGTTAAGCGGGCAGGTCCGCAAAATGTGGGAGTCAGGAAAAGCTCACGTGAGATGAAAGAGAATATAAGGCTCAAGGATTTCATTCGCTAGGGGTTGTTGAAGGTGAATTTCTTCTCTGTCTGTTGTTCTCTCTCAGATTCCGCAATTCTTCTCTTCTCCCTTGAACTCTCTCTAAAAAAATTCTCTGTCAACTCTAATTCTCAGGTGTTCGCCAAGATGAGTGGATCACACAGCTGCAGAATCCATTTATGTTAATTCAGTTCTATTGTTTTGTTTCTTGATCTATTTCTGTTGTTTAGTTCCGAAAATTTTGTGTTGAATTAATTCAGTTCAATAAAATAGTACGTTTCATTGGTGCTTTCATTGACTTCAATGGCCGACAACAGCGATCGTACAAGGTTACAGCATATGCAAACGCAGCTTACTTCTATTTCGAAGTGGATGGAAGAGCAACGTACTAGAGACCAGGAATTCTGAGGATCGACTTGAGAAAGCTTCAATCTGACAGTCAAACTCGTTTGGATCTTATGTAGAGGGCGATAGATTTGTTGATCCAGAAGACGACGCCGACCATTGGCAGTAGGAACGCAAATAGTGGTTCTATCAGTTTATCTAACGCGCTACCTGTTCGTGATATTTCCTTGGGATTTCCTCACTTTGATGGCTCTACTCCAGTTTTGGAATGGATATTCAAGGCAGAGAAATTTTTTTCTTATCATAATACTCCTGACGCAGCTCGTGTTGATATTGCTGCGATGCATTTTGATAAGGATGTGGTGCCTTGGTTTCAAATGTCACAGAAGCTGTCCTTGGTGTCGACGTGGTCCGAATTGACTCGTGCGCTCGACTCTCAATTTGGCCCTTCTCCATTTGATTGTCCTATGGCGGAGTTGTTTAAGTTGGATCAGACAGGTTCAGTATCTGACTATTGTCTTAAATTCATGTCGTTGGCTAACCGTTGTTTTGGGTTGAGTGATGAAGCTTTTCTAAATTGTTTCCTTAGTGGATTGGATCCAGATATACGTAGAGATGTTATTGCTATGTCTCCACCTAATTTGTCACGAGCAGTAGCTTTAGCTAAACTCTATGGGGATAAGTATGTTCCAGCATCAAAAGCCACGCGTACTTCTTATACTCATAAATATTCCACAATTTCCTCTACTCCTGCTGCCCCTAATTTCCAACAGAAAACTCAAAATAAATCCAGTCTACCACCCTTGTTACCTACTCCACCTGGTCCTCCATGGAAGAATTCTAATGTTAAAAAAAATTAGCCCTATTTGAAATGCAATTGAGAAGAGAGAAAGGACTGTGTTATTTTTGTGATGAGAAGTTTTCATTTAATCATCGATGTCCTAATAGGCAGATGTTGTTTTTACAATTGGAGGATGATGAAACCGAAGTTCCTATCAGTTTCGATAATCCACATGACAATCCAGAAGTCGAGGTAGTACATTCTGAAGATCATCATTTATCTTTGAATGCTTTGAAAGGAGGTGTGGGAATTGGTACTATCCAATTCATGGCTTATATCGATAAATTACCTGTTACAGTGTTAATTGATGGGGGTAGTTCTGATAATTTTTTACAGCCTCGAGTTGCAAAGTTTTTAAAGTTGCCAGTGGAATCTGCTACTCAATTTCGTGTGATGGTGGGTAATGGAAATTATATGATCGTCTTGAAGGAATGGTTAAGAAACTTAATGTCCAGGCTCAAGGAAATTTTTTTCGATTTTGTATTTTTGCTTCCTATTTTGGTGTTGATCTCATTCTGGTGCTAGTTGGTTAAAAACAATTGGGCCTCATATAGCTGATTATGATGCCTTGCAATTGAAGTTTTTGTCGAATGGGAGGTTTACTACCTTGCAAGGTGATCCTACTCTGGTACCTGACCAAGCTCAACTTCATCATATTAGAAGGATGGTTGTTACTAACTCTATTACTGAGATATATAACTTGCAGCTGTTGGAGCAAAATGTGACTCCTAAATCTATGTTAGAATTGCCTAATGATATGGAACCTGAATTAGCCTTATTGTTGCATACTTTCAGTTTAGTGTTTGATACTCCTACTAATCTTCCTCCTCAGAGATCTCATGATCACTCTATTCCTTTGTTGGAAGGTTCACAACCTGTGAAGGTTAAACCCTATAGATATCCTCATAGTCAAAAAGAGGAAATCGAGAAGTTAGTGGCTGGAATGTTGGATGAGGGGATAATTCAGCCTAGTAGAAGCCCTTTTTCTTCTCCAATAATTTTGGTCAAGAAGAAGGATGGCTCTTGGCGGGTGTGTACAGATTACAGGGCTCTTAATGCTATAACTATCAAAGATAGTTTCCCTATTCCTACTGTTGATGAGCTTATTGATGAATTATTTGGGGCTACGTTCTTTTCAAAAACGGATTTAAGGTCCGGGTTACCATCAAATTCTGTTGAATCCGGAAGATAGACACAAGACTGCATTCAGGACTCACCATGGCCACTACGAGTGGTTGGTTATGCCGTTTGGTTTGACCAATGCACCGACAACTTTTCAGAGTTTAATGAATGACATTTTTGCTGGTTTGTTAAGAAGATTCGTATTGGTTTTTTTTTATGATATTTTGGTCTATAGCGCCACTTGGAAAGACCACTTGTACCACTTAGAGGTGGTTTTCAGCATTCTCAAGAAGCATAAGTTATTTGCTAGATTTTCTAAGTGCTGTTTTGGCGTTCAAAAGATTGATTATTTAGGCCATACATTGTCTGGTTCTGGTGTGGCTATGGATGTATCAAAGTTGGAAGCTGTTTTGAAGTGGCTTGAGCCTACTAATTTGAAGCAATTAAGAGGATTTTTGGGCCTTACAGGGTATTATAGGAGATTTGTCAAATCCTATGCTAACATTGCAGCCCCTTTGACTGATTTATTGAAGAAGGATTCTTTCAGATGGACCAAAGCTGCTTCGTTAGCTTTTCATCAACTTAAAGATGCAATGACTTCAGCCCCTGTATTAGCTATTCCGAATTTCAAGGAGCCTTTTGTGTTGGAGACTGATGCTTCAGGGTGTGGTATAGGTGTAGTGCTCAGTCAAAATTTGCACCCTATTGCCTATTTTTCAAAGAAGTTATCCGGAAGAATGCAGAAGCAATCTGCTTATGCTAGGGAATTTTATGCAATAACGGAGGCTCTAGCTAAATTCAGGCATTATCTTTTGGGCCATAAATTCATTATCAAGACGGATCAGAAAAGTTTGAAGGAGCTGTTAGAGCAAAGGTTGCAGACCCCTGAACAACAATAGTGGTTGCCCAAGTTTATAGGATTTGATTTTACCATTCAGTATAAGCCTGGTAAAGAGAATATACCAGCTGATGCTTTATCACGGAGTTTTATGATGGCTGTTTCTAGTCCTATACATTCTTGGATGCACAAAGTGATTGATATGACTCAATCTGATCCTCAGTTGGCTAAGATTTATCAGACTTGCTTGCAAGGTACTCCACTTGCTGCTGGCTATAGTATTCAAAACGGGTTGTTATTATTCAAAGGTAAAATCATGTTACCGAATGAGCCTGATTTGTTACATCAGATCATGGAGGAATTTCATAGTTCTAAGATTGGAGGGCATGCTGGAGTTAACAGAACTATAGCTCGTGTGGGAGCGCAATTTTTTTGGAAGGGTATGCGAAAGGATATCATCAAATTTGTGAGGGAATGCACTATTTGTCAACAAGCCAAGGTAGATCATGTTCTACCTGCAGGGCTGCTACAACCTCTTCCTATTCCTCAACAAATTTGGGAAGACATAGCAATGGACTTCATTGTTCAACTGCCACTATCACAAGGATTTTCTATTGTCTTTGTGGTAATTGATCGATTGTCAAAGTTTGCATATTTTATTCCTATGAAGGCTGATTGCAATAGTAAGGTGGTGGCGGAGGCTTTTATTAATAATATTGTCAAGGTGCATGGATTTCCAAAAACAATTGTGTCAGATAGGGACAGACTTTTCATAAGTTCCTTTTGGCAACAATTGTTTAAGGCACAGGGTACTACTCTTTCGATGAGCTCCTCTTATCATCCTTAGTCAGATGGCCAGACTGAGAATTTGAACAGAACGTTAGAAATGTATCTCAGGTGCTTTGTTTTTGAGAATCCTAAGAACTGGGTTACAATGCTTCCTTGGGCTCAGTTCTGGTACAATACGTCTTATCATCAGAGCCTCGGCATGACGCCCTTTCAAGTTGTGTTTGGTAGACCCCCTCCTTCGGTGGTTCATTATGAAGTTGATGCGAAGGATCCTATTCAACTTAAAGAGAATTTACAACGGCGAGATAAACTATTGCAAAAGCTGAAAGCGCATCTGTTTAAGGCCCAACAGTATATGAAGATGCAGGCTGATAAGAAGAGAAGGGATTTGCAATTCAAGCCTGGAGATTTGGTGTTAGTTAAGCTACAGCCATATAGACAACACTCAGTGGCTTTAAGGAAACATCAGAAGCTTGGAATGCGCTATTTTGGTCCTTTTCAAGTAATGGAGAAGATTGGTGCCGTGGCCTATAGATTACAACTTCCTGATTCTGCTAAGATCCATCCCGTGTTTCATGTTGCTCTTCTTAAACCGTTTCATGGCCAGGTGACTCAACCTTACTTTCCCTGGCCATTGTCATCAAGTGAGTTGGGTCCTATGCTCAATCCTTGGAAAGTGCTGGATGTGCGTGTGATTAAAAGATTTGAAACGGAAGTTTCTCAGGTCTTGATTCAGTGGGAAGCTTCGGAAGCAAAAGATGCTACTTGGGAAGATTTGCAGGACATTCTGAAGTTTTATCCTCAATTCAACCTTGAGGACAAGGTTGTTTTTGATAGGGAAGGTAATGTAATGTGTGCGAAAGAAGAGGGGATTCTGGTACGAAATTCTGTTAAGCGGGCAAGTCCGCAAAATGTGGGAGTCAGGAAAAGCTCACGTGAGATGAAAGAGAATATAAGGCTCAAGGATTTCATTCGCTAGGGGTTGTTGAAGGTGAATTTCTTCTCTGTCTGTTCTTCTCTTCTCCCTTGAACTCTCTCTAAAAAAATTCTCTGTCAACTCTAATTCTCAAGTGTTCGCCAAGATGAGTGGATCACACAGCTGCAGAATCCATTTATGTTAATTCAGTTCTATTGTTTTGTTTCTTGATCTATTTTTGTTGTTCAGTTCCAAAAATTTTGTGTTGAATTAATTTAGTTCAATAAAATAGTACGTTTCAAAGGACCATACAAAGCAAAATCAAAAGAACCAAAACAACAAGAGGAAAATTTGAAAAGTGAAAAGAATTGGCAATTAGACACACCTTTGGACTTAGTTTTGAGCACACATCACCCAAGTTGAATTTCTAGTACCTTGTTTTTGCACTTGAGTGTGTAGTGATACTTTTGGTGTAATTTTCACTTGAGTTTGTACTGCACTTGCTGGAATTTGATGTTGCAATGTCTATATGAACCTTATTGTGTAATTGGATTGGATTTTAAGAAGGATAGACCATTGTAGATCATAATTGCATTTCGGTCTCTAATCGGATTCCTAGGAATCCGTCTCTAATCTTGGTGACAATTCGGTGACTAACTTGAATTTGTGTGTGGTTGTACATTTTGATTCTCATACTCTTAGTCTCGGTTTGGACTTATTTTTCCCTGCAAATTCATGTTCCTTTGCTGTCCATACATGTGTCATTGTCTCATCAAAGTTTACTCCATATTTGATTAGCCTTTCTTTCATTTTGAGCCTTTTTTTTGCTTATCTTTCTTGAACTCCTAGTTTTGCAAGTGTACTAATGAGGAAAGGCCACGTGTCCTCAACCAAAAAAAAGTAACATATGGCGAGCAGCAGTCAAGTCGCAACATGACTTGCAACTTCGCCACGTGTCACTCTATGCCACGTGTCAACACGGGGTGAAGTTGTAGATTCTGCATATACCACAGCTGTCAAGTAATAAGTATTTTTAGAATGGGGTTTGTGGATCCCACGAGGATAAGCAATTAAATTTTATTCTTACTTTTTATCTTATTCTTTTTAGAAAAGGTTTGTTTGAAAGCAATGATTAAAGAGAGAAGTTCAATAATAAAGAAAGTGATTGGGATCCCGATTTCACTACTAATTCCCCCTAATATTCTCTTTTTTGTTATTCAAATTATATTTTATTGGTTGAATCAGATTCTTACCCTCGAGACCGTCCCTCTCAGGATCACCCACACCGTCTATATTAACCAAATTAATTAATCTCTTAGTTTAATACTACGTTAATTAGGGTTTTATATATGTGAATCCAGTGATAACTCTCAGGTTATGTCCACACTGCAACCTACTCCTATCTCTAGGACTCTAGCGAAGTAATGATTTATTTCTCTAGTACCACCTAAGTTTCTTTTCTCAAAGTTCCCCTAGGTTTACTATCAATTCATTAGTGATCAGCTAACGAATAACATTAAGCATAGAAGAAACAAACGCCCAAACATATACTGAACATCAAGAATTATATTAGGGAATAAATCAGGGTTACATCGTTTTCCCAGTCAATGAGGGAGTTAGTTCATGCTTAAGAAGTAAAAAACATAAGAAATAATAGAAAGAGAATACATAGATCGGATGATCCTTGCGCCTTCTTTGTTGTGGCTTGGGATTTAATTCTCTTCATCGCGTGAACCAGTGTGCTTTAGGTCAAAGAGCAGCCGCCGAACTAGGTCAAAAGTCGTCTCTGCAAAACCCTAACTAAAAGTCGACAAAAGTCTCGGTTGATAGTGAATTAAGTTATATTTATAGCCTTCAATTGGTGGACTTGGGCCTTTCGCAAGCCTAACTCGAGCGAGATAATAACCTATTCGCACAAGTGAAGGTTCTAGAAAGCAAATGTGTTGTGCAAGACAAGCCAACTCGTGCGAGTTGTGTAGAATGTCGTGCAAGTTAAGGTTACAAAGAGTACTGATTTTTCACTAGTGCTCCAATTCGCGCAAGTTAAGTCACTACTCGCGAGTTAAGAGTGTTTAATGGACAATTTACATGGTAAAAAGAGTATAAAAACAACCCACTTTTGTGAGTTATCAAACACCCCCAACTTAAAACTTTGTTAGTCCTCAAAGGGAATTTTATCAAGTTAGTAAATAAAAATAACATAACCCCATATGTCAATGAAGTACTTAATTCTTATCATTGAATTATGTCAAGCCTTACCTATTATGAATGAAGGATCAAGTTACTGAGTTTTTGATCGTGATTAATCCTTAGATTTCTTAGCTCACTCTGTAAAAGAGAGTTAGTCATGCATGCATATTCAAGTAATGTCAGTGGTCATTAGTGTGTGTGTGTGTGATTTTTGTTCCAAGTTCCCAATGATATCAAACAGGTTTAGATTTTACAAAATAGTCTTACCCCTCCCGCCTCATGTATTTCCTGCATTATTTTCCACACAAGTTAGCATTTACTAGGATCAATAGGGCTTTATTAAGCTTGTAATGTTCGGCTTAGATGAAGGTATGATGACAAGTCAATTTTTAAGCTCGTTACCATGTTCCCTAGCTTAAGAAACCATAGTCCTCAAACCTTTCTCTTAGATAATCTTTTAGCACTTGGGAATTATTTTTGTGTTCTCTGTTGGTTTTCAGGGAGTTTTATTGATACCTCTTTATTCACATTATTTTTGGTTGCCCCAATCTGGTGGCTTTTTCAACAATTTTCTAATTTTTTTGTGATCACAAATTGATAATCTTTTTTTTTTTTGGCTTTTATGATTTTTTGGTATTTTTCTGAATTTTTAGAGGCGTGATTTCTTTCCTTATTGAACACATAATTTTAACTAAGAGAAGTCTCTAAGATAAGATTTGGGTTTTCAGGCCTGAGGTATAGTGGGTTTTCAAGAGGACAATTAGAAAAGGATGAGAATAATTAGCTTAGAGACTGCTTATTATGAAAAATCTGCTTAAGTTCAAAGTGGGTGACTAAGGTCATTTATTTAATTTTAAGGGTAGGCTGAGAAAGCTTTTTTATAGGTTCCAAACAAGGCCTAAATCCTTTCCTAGTTCATATTTCACTTAACTTAACTTATTTAGGATCAACTTGGTTCTTTGAGTTTTACCCATTTCCTATTTTCGTAAACACAAACACATTATTAGTACTAAGAACAAAATAAAAAAATGCATTTAATTGATTCCCACAACATAAATCATCAGTCATACATTACAATTCTCAATCTTGCACGACAATGTTAGTATCTCAAGGTAGATCAATAATAATATCATTGAAACTCAAGGTAAAAGGAAAACAGTTAATTGATGAATAAATAAGGTCAGTACAATAATACAAATGCTTCAGTTTATTAAAAAAAATTAGAAAAATGATAAAAAGGAAAGAAAAATATGGTCCTACATCTAAAAGAATACATAAAAATGATCAAAGAGAAAAATTATACAATAAAAATTAAAATAAAAACTGAAAAAAATAAAAAGAAAATGAAAGTAGTCAGCCCCAACTTAAAACGGTGTTGTCCCCGACACTAAATGAGAAGAAGATGAACTATCCGACCTACTAAGGACCAATCGGTGGATAACCCCACTGACTAGTGAAGAAATCCTTAAAGGTCTCGAGCGTAAGCGGAGATGGAGGAGGAGGACTCTGCTCTGATGAAGGATGATGGGTGGAAGTGAACAGATCCTGCTGGTGCTG
Source organism: Hylodesmum podocarpum (assembly GCA_026586105.1). Lineage (NCBI taxonomy): Eukaryota > Viridiplantae > Streptophyta > Magnoliopsida > Fabales > Fabaceae > Hylodesmum > Hylodesmum podocarpum. Next base: position 80,094 of record JALJEV010000219.1, read on the forward strand.
AGCCAGCCTAGTCAGGTACTGGGCCTAACTTAGTAGATGGTGGCGTTGAAACTCGGTCTGTGCCCCAGTGAATGCTGACAGCTCTTCAATGCGTGTGGTGAGGGCTACAAGCTCGGTGGATAGTGGTGGTAGAGATGGTGGTAGTGCTGCAGAGGGTGTTTGTGGTGGTGATGATGGTGCAGTGGCCATCGGCTCATTAAAGTCTATGTCCTGGGAATGCCTCGGCCATGGCTGTCCCTCCTCATAAAGTTGAGATATGTCGGAGAGGGTGAAAGGGCGAAGAGCTGGTGAAATAACCTCTCTAACATACTATGGCACCCCAACAGCCATGGCCATATTAGTAATCATGGATGCCAACTGTAGACACTGGCGGTGACGACACTCATAGCTGCCTAGATCTTATCTACCAATCTAATAGCATAATGGTGAATTAAGTGCATGGAATAGTCAACCTCAAGTCATGAAGGCAATAAGGATGAAGAATTAAGTATTAAGTGTGCATCTAAGTCATGAATTTAGTAAAACGGGGCTACCTCGCGGGAATTAGCAAGGGGCTCGCGATAGTTTAGCTTTAGAGAAAAGGATTTCAAATAATTTCAACCAAGTCGCCTGAGATTGTTGGTGAACTCGCACGAGATTGTTCTCTGAAACAAGAAAAATTTAAAAGGTCATCCAACTCACGCGAGATTGTTGAGGGCTCCCTGCAATTCGTGTGAGTTAGGCTCAAAACTTGCCCAAAAATCAAAATGTCACTCAAACTCACAATGCAGCGTGATTCTCATGTTAAGCAACTCAAAATAAACATGCAACATTCACTTTTAATCGGTAAAATCTATCCCTAGCTATTATTTCATGCAAAGTCTCTTCAAGCACTTAGAGAACCAAGAAAAAGCATAGCAAGGTAGTAAGTAAAGATGTCAATAACAATATTAGACTAAGAGGGTTCCGTTACATATCTTGAGGAGTCGAGTGGTGAAGAAAAATAAAGTTTTGTGCTTAGGGAGTAAAGAGAGTTCAGCGAGAATGAGTGCATAGGAAGAACTCTTAAGATAATGAAAACTTAAAGTGTAACTAACTATCCCCCTTCCCACGTTTTTATAATTTTAAAATTCCCCCCTTTTCTGAATATTGTGCTCACCTTGCACAAGTTCGTGTTGAGTGTAACTCAACTCAAGCGAGGTCAATGTGCAGAGAAAATTAAATCTTCCCTGGAAGGCCAACTCGCGCGAGATCGTGAGAGATCAACGCGTGTTAGACTGGCAGAGAACACCTAAGGTTCCATTAGAGGGTTAACTCATGCGAGTTGGACTCGCAAAGAGTAATTTTCAAAAATTTAAGTACTAACTCGCGTGAGATAAATAAAATTATGCGTGAGTTGCTCTCTGCAAGTTAATAACTTAGAAAATTTTGAGATTTTATTTTGCGTACCTTATTATTTATGTTTTCCTTGATAATTGTAAGCTGCAATGATTTTCAAAGACACTAAAACTCAAATAAAAACAAATAAAAACAAAGAAAAATCAAAACTAAAATTAAAAAAAAATAGTAAAAAAGTTTAGGTTATCTCCCAACTAAACTATGTTTCAGGTTAGACAACACAATTAAATGGAGTTCCTAAACTTAATAAATTTGTAACTAACTTCATTTCCATAAATTGTTTTTTTTTTGGAAATGTCCACTTAGGATAATTACCTATTTAAATAGCATTTAAGGTATGGTTGACTTTCGTCGAAAAGATATTGTTTGAACAAATATCTGTTTAAAGGATCGAAAATTCTTACTTTTTATTTTTTTTATTTTTACATGTTAGATTTTTATTTAAACATATGGATAACATTTTGAATTCCAATTCAAACACATACTGTGAAGTTAGTAAACATGGTTAGAATTGTTTGGCGGATAAAATTGAATAAGTGAAATTACTTATTATTTAAGTATATTATAACTAACATTATCCAAAAATTTAAGAAATAAAATAATATTTTTAGCAAAAGAATATTTTTAAAAATTAAAGGTTTTTAACGTGTAATAGAAATTCGAACATTTTATTAGGAGTTTAAAATTTTTTATCTTTCTTGTCTTAATTTATAATGCCCTAAAATTCCAATTAATCATTGTTCACATTTTAAAAAATTTTGTAGTCTTAAACTCGAAAATATTAGAAAATTTAAATAACAATTTAAGGTATATTTAGCTACTGTTAGAAAGATATCGTTTAAACAAGTCTTTTCTTAAAGTATCAAATTCTTGCTTTTTGCATTTATTTTTATTTTTACATGTTGGATTTTTTTCAAAACACATAGATAACGTTTTGAATTCCAATTTCATATCAAATAAACATGGTTTAAATTGTTTGGCTGATGAAATTCAATAAGTGAAATTACTTCTTATTCGAGTATATTATAACCAACATTATCTAAAAATTTAGGAAATAAAATAATGTTTTTAGCAAAAGAATATTTTTAAAAACTAAAGGTTTTTAATGTATAATAGAAATTTGAACATCTAAACTGTTTAATAAGAGTTTAAAAAAGTTTTTTCTCTCTTGTCCTAACCTATCTAACGTCCTAAACATCTTGACTTTGCATTCGATCCATGATATTCCATGGTATGATGTAACAAACTGGTTAATTTTCTTAGGAGATTTTCTTTAATGTTCCAAATAAAAAAACATGACCTAACTTTCTTTGTGAAATTAATGTATACTAAACAAATAAGATGAAACATAATATAAATAGAATGACTATGATATTTAAATTTATTACAACCTATTAAGAATTGTTATAAAGAAGCTTGACAAAAGACACAAAGAAAATGCTAGGCTAGTTAAATGTGTGTCAACCCCAAAATCTATTTATTAAAGGAAAGATAAATTAGTGCACTGGAATACATATAACACATCTTTTCACATATCAATTTTATTATATAGTCATTACAAAACCCCGGCTTTTCCCACAACTTCATTTGTTTCAATTGTTGATTCATCCTTGAATTCATTTGTTAGACATTTTTCTCAAATCCTATGCTTCCTACAAATCTACTTCCCCAAGCACAAACAAATCCAAAATCATCATAAGCACATCGACCACTATAATGCAAAGGTGAGTCCTCAAACATCGGAACAAATAATTTCCCTGATTATTTAAGTATTAATTTTGTTAATAATTTAAATCTTAAAATAATTTTAACATAAGAAAAAAATTAGAATATAATTAATGATAGATCCAAAAATATAAAGGCGGTAAAAATTTAACAATCCAAATAGAAAATTGCCATGATTGAAAAGAAAAAGTTGATATTTATTCATAAAGACAAAAATAAAATAAGTAAATTATCCTTTTATATTAGCTTGTTTGATAATCACATGGTAAATCATAGTACATTTCATTAATATTTAGAAATTAATTCTAATTATAGAATATGATATGACTTACGTGTAAATAACATATCTACTTTTTATTCAAATAGCATTTAATATATTTGATAATAACTTTTAATTTAAATGGTTACATGTTAAATTTGATTTTCGTATAGATTTAAATAGCATTTAAGGTATGTTTGGCTACGATTGGAAAGATATCATTTGAACAAGTATTTTCTTAAAGGATCAAAATTCTTGCGTTTTGCATTTATTTTATTTTTATATATTGTATTTTTAATAAAATACATGGTTAAAGTTTTGAATTCCAATTCAAAAGTAAATAAACTAGGTTTAAATTGTCCGGTGAAATTGAATAAGTGAAATTACTTATTATTTAAGTATATTTAACGAACATTATCCAAAAATTTAGGAATTAAAATAATAATTTTGGTAAAAGATTATTTTTAGAAACCCAAGGTTTTTCATGTATTATAGAAAGTTGAACATCTAAATTGTTTAATGAGAGTTTCAAATGCCCTTTTGTTCTCTTGTTTCCTAATTTACGTAACGTCCAAAAATTCTAATTAATCATTGTTCACATTTCAAAAGAATTTGTTAAAAATTTAATTATTTTAAACTCAAAAATACTAAAAAATTTAAAATATTGTCCATTGAGACTAAATTATTAATGACTTGAGAACTTTGTGATTGGATCCATGATACTCAAGAATCCAGTTAACTTTTTCAGAAAATTTTCTTTAATGTATCCAAAAAGCATGCCTAACATTGTTCATGAAATTAATGTACATTAAACTAATAAAATATTCATAATATAAATAGAATCATGACCTATTAGGAATTTTATAAAAGAATTTGATAAAAAGACATAAAAGAAAATGTTAGACTAGTCAAATGTGTGTCAACCCCAAAATATGTACATTAAAAGAAAGATAAATTAGTGTAGTGGAGTACATATAACACATCTTTTCCTGTGTCAATTTTATTATGTAGTCGTTATAAAGCTTCCATGGCTTTTCCACAACTTCAAGTGTATCTTCATCATATGGTCAAACTTTGGAGTAATGATAATTAAAATTTTTTCAATAATTTTCTTATCAACAATAATTTTCCCAAAGACTCTAATTTGATTTACGATTTCTTTAACTTTAAAATAATAATTTTTGACAGTTTCAGACTCTTTCATCTTCAATAGTTCAAAATCTTGTCTTAGAGTCTAAAGTTGAACACCACATACCTTTTCGCTTCCTTGGAACTCCTCCTATAATGTAACCCATGCTTCCCTTACACTTGTAGCTCATATTATTCTTGGAAAAATTGCGTCAGACACCGCTTTTTGTAGAGTTAATAATGTCTTTGAATCTTTCTGTTTATTCTCTTTCAAATCTTTTCTTTGAGCTGCATTGAGAGTTGTAGTTTCTGCAAGAGTAGTAAATCATTCTTCAACAATGTCCCATAAATCTAGGGAGCAAAAATATGTCTTCATTTTTATGCTCCAAAATTCATAGTTTTCGCCATTAAAAATAGGGACAACAATAGATGAGGGTTGTGAGTTGTTAGCCATAGCTTAGAAAAATATAGGAGTGGGTTAAAAGAACAAGGGAAATATTGAGAAAATTTTGGAACAATAGATGAATAATTTAACTACGCCCAATGTATGATCGAACGTAGCTCTCATGCCATTAAAAGTAATTAGGTTGTGAGAATAACTTGTAGCAATGACGTTGACGGATTCATAATGTGGTGTCTGCTAGTAGAAGGTGGCTATAGAAAACAATTAATAATGGAAGAGAGATTATGTATTGTAATTTCTTGCATATTCAAATATCACAATACATGCCTATTTATAGGCATTAGTTTCCATCATATTAAATTATTTAATATTTTCTAGATGTTTCATGATACTTTGGTATCTAGAATACTATAGTTTTTACAAGGAAAACTCTAGAAGTTTGAATCAATATTTTAACAATAATAAATCACCTTCTAGAAATTTGTAGTATTTCCTAATACTTCTCCTTGATGACAATTTATCCAACTCTAATAATTGTGCGTAGTTTTTGGAATCTTGGTGTTGGTAATGTCTTCGTGAATATATCTACTACTTGTTCTTTAATCTTGCAATAGTCAAGCTTGATCTCCTTAGTTGTCTCTTCTTCTCTGATGAAACGATACTTAATTGCTATATGTTTTGTTCTGTTGTGATGCATTGGATTCTTTACCATTACGATAGCTGATTTGTTGTCACAGGGAATTGTAGTAGGCCCATTTTGATTTTCGCCCATTTCTTGTAGTATTCTCTGAAGCCATATAGCTTGACTTGTTGTTCCTGCAACTGCTACATACCCTACTTCTGTTCATGATTATGCAACTGTTGCTTACTTCTTTGATGCTCAAGAGAAAAATCCCGAACCAAGTGAAAAAGCAAAGTTAGAGGTGCTATTCTCTTTAGTTCCTTGTTGATATCTTGGAATTCTTTTTCCTGCTCCAAGATGTATTTGACTAGGGCTCTGCATGAATCAAGATAAGAGAGTGGTAGCGTACATGATATTCAATCGTAACACCCTTCGACTTCTCCATCTAAACATCATAAATTCTCTACGGTAATTGAATACACCATTTGATAAACAAACCAAATCTTATTTCATAGAGTAATTTTTTTCAAAGTAAATTTCTACAACTGTATATTTCTTATAAAATAAAAGTCTTAAATTTCTAGCATCCCTATATAACAGGAATTACTCAAGCAAGAGAAAAGGAAAATAATAACATCATGACGTCTTCAAGAAAATCGGGTTCTCTTCTAGCATACGACTTTTGCATCTCCAAGCAACTGCTCATCTATTCACCTGTTCGTGGGGTCATCACAGGTGTTAACCATAGACCTAACCACATGGCTAGCTCATAATTTAATGATAATAATAAGACAACAAGAACAGTACATACAGATATAAAGAAGACATGAGAAACTCAATTCAAAACTCATCGCAAATAATTATGCAACACAATATGATGTATATTACTCACAAATCACTCTCATGACATGTAGTACCATGAAAACAACTGAGCGATGCTAGGAGTACATATCACCTCTGACACTCTCACTAGAAAATAGTAGATAGTTACAATCAGGGTAATCAGTGTTGCAATAGGAGTCACTTCTCACTCATGGTGATCGGTCATAGTAGAAGCTCTCCCTACCGCGAATACCCTCCAAGTCCTAGGTCATTACAACGACCCGTTAGGGACCAACCTTACTAGTTTCATTCATCCTCACCTTTCGAAAACATTTTCACTATGTTTAGCATTCACGATAATCTCTCTTATTTTTAAAACACCATGCTTTACAAGCATGTTCACCAAGGGCAACCTTCCTCCTCGCCTATAGAAGGAGACATCCATCCCTTTCACTTTCAAATAATTTCAACTGATTATCATGAACCTAAATGACTTATCAATGCAATATGACCCACAAAATTAATCTCTCAATCCAAATCAATCATTAAGGAATGTAATTCACGTGTCATTCACACATCATTACAATTGTAATTTATTGCCTACAACAATACAAAGAAGAAAGAAGACACTAATGGAACCAAAAGTAATAACCTTGGGAATCCCAAGGAATCAAAATTCAACCTAAAGTTTTTATTATTTAATTTTACATTAACAAATGCTTAAGCAAAACTCAAATTACCAAAGTTAACCTTCATACCTCAAATGTCCAAATATCTGGTTATTGTCTAAATTTCTCTTACTATTACTTTAACCTCACACATTTAGTCAATCTCTTATCACTTCAATTACAATGCCTCACTCACGAAATGAAGCACTACAATAACCTTGAATTAAGACGCTATTAGATTTTTGAATCAATACAGTTAGTGACAATTGTGCATATGTGTTCATGTAGGTCCTTCTCGTTTGTCATCCTTGTATATATACCTAACCATATCCTTTTATCTTTAATAATATTAATATATTTTCAACCATCATATTCCTTTTCAATAAACACAACCACCTTTGTACTCAATATATCTATCAATGGCAAAATCATATTGGCAGTTTTATATTCCTTTAAACTCTATTCAAATCCTATAAGTAATAAGGTATCATGGAAATCTAATACCAAAATCAAAAAATTAACTACATAGAATAATCACGGCAATCACATAAATATCCATAAAAAGATCATCACTCATGGCATACTCATTATCATTGAATTCTTATAACTACCATCACTTAAAAGGTTTCTAAATGGGCAAAACTCATTCTCTAGATTTTCTAATTAACCAAGGGTTCTCACATGCCTAAAATGGTTAAACTAACTTATCCAACTAATTCAGAAAGTAAACCCCAATCCCTAAAAGTCTCATATTTTATAAATTTATTTATCTGGTTTTCCTAACCATCATTCACTCACTCATGCACAATATATCCATCCACTACCCCTTTATCACAAAATATACATTTATAACACCATAATCCAATTCTATTCAATGAAACAATCACACAAATAATCAAAATTTTCAAGACTAACAATACTCATTCCATTGAACTCATAATAACAATAATCCAATAATAGAACCACAATCATCATACCCAAATTTAGTGAACTCAATAATAAAAAATTACAATAACAGAATTTTGAAACAATTAATCCCCTTTATAGAAAGTAATCATTATTATCACCAATTTAAGAACTACCCTAACCTAAATTTGAAACAATCCTGTGTGAGGGAAAATTGAAATGGGTTCCTCTCATTAGGAACTTAAATCTCCTTCTGAGAAAAATGTCAATGCCAGAGCATGAGAGATATAAGGTTTAAAGGAGAAGGAAGGAAGAACAGGAAAAGAGGTGTGATGCAGAGAATGTGCAATAGAGTCACCCTTTTATAGCTGCTCAACCACTCCCTTGAGCATTTACCACTCATTATTATTATTAAGATTATGACATTGCATAATCAATTTTCATTAGTATTATTATTATTAAATTGAGGCATTACATAATCAATTTTAATTATTCTTATTGTTTTTATGATTATTATTATTATTAAATTGAGATGTTATATAATCAATTATCATTATTATTATTAATAAAAAAATGGTTGTTACAACTCCACCCCTCTAAAAGAATTTCATCTCCAAAATTTACTTGATATAAACATTTCACAATGATCTTTTTTCACTTTTTCCTTCAACTCCCATGTTTCTTTTTCACCAGATGCTCCACCTCAAACCACCTCCACTTTAGGGATTTCTTTGCCTCTTAACTACTTTACATCTCTGTTAACAATCCTTAACGGATAGGTCTCATACGACAGGTTGTCTCTTACAGACACATCATAAACTTCAAACTCTATATCATTTCTTCTATGGTAACTCTTATGCCTATTCTGAGTTACTTTCATCCTTTCTTAGATAAACCTAACCTTAGGTGTAATATGTTGAATCATATCTGGATCTAAGGTAGGACTATCTCCCAATTCAACCTAGTGTGACAAGTCTTACATCTTTTGTCATATAATACTTCCTATAGTGTTAAACTGATAGAGGAAAGGTAGTTGTTATTATAGGTGAACTTAAATAAACGCAAAAAGGTATCACATATGGTCTCAAAAGGTCTTAAAGTGAACGAACTTTGTCAATCTACTGAGTATAACCCATAAAGAAACAAAATCCTTAGAAGTTCTAAGAAACTCCTCTAGATCCTCAAAACTTGTATCTAAGCTTGATAGCAATTTTATACCTCTTAACATCTTTTAATTTCAAGGTCATTGTCACTTCTAAAGTTCATGTTTATTCCTTACTTTTTTACCGTCTCGAATGTCAAAGAAGGACAAACTACATAAAATATTCAAGTTTTTCAAGGAATCTGCAACAAATAAAAAAAAAACATTTTGATATAGTCTTGAGGTATTGCTCACAACTCTTTTAAAGAAACATTTCTTCCTAAACAACTATTCATCCTTGTTCGAGCACGAGTGATATCGGGTTAACTTTTCATATGCGGTCAATGATTTTGATATGATTAAACATTTTTTTTGCATAAAGCATGGGTTACATCCATGAGGTGTCATCTTAGATGGATCACAAAACACTACAAAAGGCTCACTACAGTCAAGAAATACTAAAATTCGGGTTGTATTAAAACTCTCCTTGAGGGTTTATAAATTACTCTCACATCTCTCATCCGAAACAAAATGTTGACCTTTCCAAGTTGATAGAGGCCTCTTTAGAGAATTCTCTAACAAAGCCTAGAAGTTTCCGATCTAACTTCTTCAATGATCCTTCAATGGAAATCCTAAAGGGTTTCAGTCAAGTCCCAAGAAGAAATCAAACGAACGGAAAAAGAAAAGGTGGACGGAGGAAGAAGATGAAAAGAAGGGTATCATGGAAGATCCAATAAGCGTAGGAGGAACCACCACAGTTGAGACAATAGTCCATTGATAAGATTCAAGAAACCTTCCCAAGGAAGACAAGAGAACTTGTTCTCTCAAAAAAACATAAGTTTTTATTCAATTTTACCAAAAGATCCTTACAATTTCGGCTCACATGTTTTTATAGACTTAAGCTACTTGAGATGCAAGTTAAAACAAAAACTTAACCTAACTTGGGCGGCAAGTTTATTCTATTCCTAAACCTAAAACGGAAACTAACCTAAGCTAGTTTCTTATAAATCTAAGGAAAATCACTCACCTAGAAGAAATACTAGAAGCTCCAAGTTACCTTAGCTTAGGATTTGATTTTTGTAATTGAAGTGTAAATAATTTTGATGGCCTTGTAAGTTTTCGGCCAAAAGTGTACTTTTCTTTTAAGTGTTTGCTTAATGTTGTGCTTAAAAGGCTAGTAAGCTTAAAAAGTGAAGCTTAATAGGAGTGAGTGAATTTAAGTTCAAGTTCATATTAAATTCACATTTGAAATTTAAATTTAATTTGATTTAAATTTGAATTTCAAATTGTGAATCCAAGTGGATTTGGTTCAAATAGATTTTCACTTGGATTAGGATCCATGCCTAATCCAAGAGAAAATCTCAACCCTTGATTAGATGCACTCATCCAATGGATGAGAATCAAGTGGAAAGTGACATGTAACCTTTGAGAGTGACATGTAACCTTTGAAAGTGACATGAAACCCTTTTAAAAGTGACATGTACTTGAATCTTTGAACTTGTGGCTCTTATTCATTGACTTGTAGAGTACTCTAATGTTGTCTAGCTTCCTCTTCAAGTCTTCCTAAGTCTATAAAAGCCCAAAAACGAAATTTGTAAAGAACTTTTGATATTTTGATAAATGAAAGAGCTTTGAGCTTTTCTTAAGAGAGGATTCTCTTGTCTTGCTTAGCAAGGTTTCTTGGATCTTATCAATGGATTCCATCCTCCATTGTGACAGTTCTCCCTAGGCTTATTGGCTTGCCATGGCGCCTACCCTCACCATTCCTCACCCCTTTCACCTTTTCTTTTTCGGTTTCTCTTCCACCATTGAAGCTTTGACCGAAAGCTTCCATTAGAGCTTGGTTTGGAGTGCATTGGAGAAGCTAGATTGAGCAACATCAAGGACTCTTTGGAGAATCTCCAAGGAGACATCTATCAAGTGGTATCATGAGCTTGTTGTCTTCTTCAATGGGTTATCTTCAACCGGTTAGTAATGGGTTTTCCCAAACTCTATAGTTTTCCATAGTGTTTTTCATGTTCTTCTTTCAATAGCCCAATCTTTGTTTCTTTGAGTTGTTCCAATTTTGTTCGGTTGGTTTGTGTCTAAGCATGCTTTTCTTCTTTCTTTCTTCTTCAAACTGTGGGTTTGAGTGTCCATGCATGCTTGTCTTGAAGTTTTACCCATAGTTGCTTTAGCTTCCATAACAAGATTCATGGTTCTAGAGTAACTTCCTTTGTAAGCTTCTTTGTTTAATTTGTTTTCTTGTAGTTTTGTTTAGTCCTTTGTGTTTTGTTTTCCATAACCATGAGTAGATGTATGTTGCTGAACCATTGATGATGTGGGTTTCAAGTTTTTACATGGGTTTCAAGTGGTAGAAGAAACTTCTAGTGTAAGACTCACATGTACATGCTTGTAATAGCTTCTAGAGCACTCTTTAGGTCCAATTTGTGTATAACCTTGTGAATTTTGTTTTGGGTTGTGGAAATTGAACTTGGAGGTTGCTCTTCTTCATCTTATGGTTTCGGTCCAGCCATACTTAGTGTGTGAAAAATATACAAAATAAAAAACAAAGAAAAGAAACAAGTGAGAAAAACAAAAGAAAAAGAAGTGGTAGTGAAAAGAAAAGTGTATGGATCCAAAAAGAGTATCAATTGAGTAAGGACCATACAAAAACAAAAAAAAACAAAAACAAAAACAAAAGAACAAAAACAACAAGAGAAGATTTGAAAAGTGAAAAGAATTGGACAATAAACACACCCTTGGACTTAGTTTTGAGCACACATCACCCAAGTTGAATTTCTAGTACCTTGTCTTGGACTTGAGTGTGTAGTGATTTTTTTGGTGTAATTTTCACTTTGAGTTTTACTGCACTTGCTGGAAATTGATAGTGCTATGACTATATGAACCTTATTTTGCATTTGGATTGATTTTTCAAAGGTTGCATAATCATAGAATTAAGGTTCATTTTTGGTCTCTAATTGGATTCCTAGAAATCCGTCGCTAATCTTGGTGACATTTCGGTGGCTAAATTTGTGTGTGGCTGTACATTTTGATTCTCATACTCTTAGTCTCGGTTTGGACTTGTTTTTCCTTGAAAATTCATGTTCCTTTGTTGTACATACATGTGTCATTGTCTCATCAAAGTTTACTCCATATTTGAGTAGCCTTTCTTTCATTTTGAGCCTTTTTTTGCTTGTCTTTCTTGGACTCCTAGTTTTGTCTTTGAGTATTTGTCTCTTTGGACTTCTTAAGCCTAACTAGGGTGCTGTTCCTCTTTCACATTGGCTTGGTAGGAGCTTGATAATTGATTTGAGAATAATTTCTAAGTAAGAACCAAGAGATAGAAAGGAAAAAGGCAAGAGAGTTTCATTAGAGAAAAAGCCACTAAGTGTGAAACACGAGTTGATTGAGTGGATACACTTAGAGAGTGGTGAGATCCCTTAATTCCTATTATATTTCTTGTACACTAACCTTTTCTTGCAGCGATGACTAGTTCTCCTAGTGTTGGCAATGATTTGTTACCCAAAACTCTCAAAATGATGGATGTGTTGATGAGTAGATTGAATACCACCCTTGATGAGAGAATTGGGCCGATTGAAAGGAGATTGGAGAGTGAGAGGAGGCATAATGGAGAGAATAGTAGGAATATAGGTGAAAGGAGAGAATACCATAAAGAAAGTGATAGGAGGAGTAGAAGAAGGAGTGAAAGAAGTGATAGAGATTATTATGACTTTAAGAGGGAAATGAGAGAAGAAAAACAAAAAAGGTTGTTAGAAGAAAATGAAAGGAATTATGATGAGTATTGGAGAAGGGAAAAAGAAAGAATGATAAAGGAATTGAGAGAAAAAGAATTGAGAGCAAGAGAAATTAAAGAATGGGAGTTGATAGAAAAACAAATGAAGGAGAAAAATGATTCTTTACATGCTTATACTAACCCTTCATTTGAATTTTTTGATTCTTATTTGGAGGACATTGTAGGTATGGTTCCAAAGGATGACTACCAAGAGGAAATTGATAATCTCTTGTGTGAAGATGTAGAAAGGAATACACTTAAATCTCTTTATGAGGATGCTTATGGTCATCTTTATAAAGTTCCTTTTGATTTGACTCCTAATGAAGAGTTGTGCATAAAAGAGCCTTGGAACAAATATTGTAAAGAAAAGGAAATGCCTATAGAATTTGAACTACCTTTTGAAAAAATTTCCTTATCAATTAATACTCCTTTTACTTTTATTAAGAATGATATTCCATATCATACTTTAGAATCTTATGGCATTGAGCCTTGGAAGATCCTTGTATTTGGTAATTTGGAATTCTTAATTGTGCCTATTAACCATTATTTTCATGATGTTGAATGCTTTCCTAGGTTGTTGGAAGAGGTTAAGAAGGAGGGCACATCACAAAGTTCCACACTTAGTGAAGGAATGTCGGATAAGAAGCAAGTGTCTACACAAGTGGGGAAAGGAGTAAAAACTCCTAATAGTTTCGGTTATATCCCAAATGAGTATTCAAAATTTTCCTTTCATTCTTTAATTGATATTTTTGATATTGAGAAAAAATACATGTTGTTTTCCTATGATTTAGAAGTGAGTGAAATTTGTAATTTGCTCAAACTAGATGCTAGAATTAAGTTGAATAGGTGTAGACTTGTAGATTTTCAAATGTTTTTACCACCATGCACTCACTATAGAATGCAAGCATACCGACATAATAAATCACTTGCATCAAATGCTATAAAGAATGATTTATCTATTGTTAATGATGACATTGTGATATTTGATCCCGGTGGTTATTTGTTTGTAGGTAAAGAGGACTCTATTTAGGAGCAAGAGTTTGTTGAGGAAATTCCTTAGAGGACATGAGTCTAAAAGGACTCAAAACTTTTTTAACTTGATCTACCTAGTGATTTGTTGGATGAAAACTTTCAATGTTAATGACTTGCCTTTGTTTAATGTAGGTGAAGATCAAGTCAACTTGGGGACAAGTTGCAACTAAGAAGGAGGGTTTGATGTAGGCACATCTAAGGAAAATCACTCACCTAGAAGAAATACTAGAAGCTCCAAGTTACCTTAGCTTAAGATTTGATTTTTGTAATTGAAGTGTAAATAATTTTGATGGCCTTGTAAGTTTTCGGCCAAAAGTGTACTTTTCTTTTAAGTGTTTGCTTAATGTTGTACTTAAAAGGCTAGTAAGTTTAAAAAGTGAAGCTTAATAGGAGTGAATGAATTTAAGTTCAAGTTCATATTAAATTCACATTTGAAATTTAAATTTAATTTAATTTAAATTTGAATTTCAAATTGTGAATCCAAGTGGATTTGGTTCAAATAGATTTTCACTTGGATTAGGATCCATGCCTAATCCAAGAGCAAATCTCAACCCTTGATTAGATGCACTCATCCAATGGATGAGAATCAAGTGGAAAGTGACATGTAACCTTTGAAAGTGACATGTAACCTTTGAAAGTAACATGAAACCCTCTTGAAAGTGACATGTACTTGAACCTTTGAACTTGTGGGTCTTATTCATTGACTTGTAGAGTACTCTAATGTTGTCTAGCTTCCTCTTCAAGTCTTCTTAAGTCTATAAAAGCCCAAAAACGAAATTTGTAAAGAACTTTTGATATTTTGATAAATGAAAGAGCTTTGAGCTTTTCTTAAGAGAGGATTCTCTTGTCTTGCTTAGCAAGGTTTCTTGGATCTTATCAATGGATTCCATCCTCCATTGTGGCGATTCTCCCTAGGCTTATTGGCTTGCCATGGCGCCTACCCTCACCATTCCTCACCCCCTTCACCTTTTCTTTTTTGGTTTCTCTTCCACCATTGAAGCTTTGACCGAAAGTTTCCATTAGAGCTTGGTTTGGAGTGCATTGGAGAAGCTAGATTGGGCAACATCAAGGACTCTTTGGAGAATCTCTAAGGAGACCTCTATCAAGTTTATTCTATTCCTAAACCTAAAACGGAAACTAACCTAAGCTAGTTTCTTATTAGCTTATTAACGACCTAGTTATTCTAAAATACTAAACAAGCATCCAAAAGTAATAAAAGGTTCTTGGCCGTGAGCTTTGGGCTCACTTACAAGACCTTACAATTTGCACACTCACAAAGGTGCTTGCTTAAACAAGTTCAGAAACATATTACAAATTTGAAAGAAACTAATAGTTCTAACACTTAAGCAATTCGTTGGAAAATCTTGGCAACATCCAAACATTAAATTCAAACCCAATTTTCTCTTAGATGTAATCCAAATTGGGCTTTGATGTCCTCATAGCTTTTGTATCCCTTTAATTCTTCTTTAAATCGACACCAAGATAAACTTAATCGGAGTTATGTAGCTCAAGTTATGCTCAAAATATTGAACTTGGTCAAACACCAAAAATAACAGTGAATTTATTTCAAGTCCAATTTAAAATATTAAGGTCCTCTATCTTCTTTGACTTTGATTTGAGCATTGAACTCCTCCTCTAACTTTGATTTGGAGAATTTGTTGGGCTTTTGTAGATGGTCTTCAATCAAGCTTCTAGTAACTCTTCTAGTGATGAATGTTCCTACATCACAAGTCAAGGTGGTCAGGGTAAGACTAATCTAAAGAAGTTCTATATAAGCCTACGGTAGTATCCAGCTAAACCCAAGAAACTTATAATATCAAAACTGACTTTTAGTTTTCCACTTAAACACTACAAGTACCTTAGAAGGATTTACAATTATTCTCCTTTTAGGTTCTTACATGACCTATCAAACTCACCTTACTAATCCAAAACATACACTTATACCATTTGACACACAACTTATGACCCTTAAGACTGAGAAACACTATCCTCAAATATTTAGTATGTCCCTCCATAGTCTTAAAATACACTAGGATATCATATACAAAATCACTACACATCTACCTGGGTAAGAGTAAAAGACGTAGTTCATGTGGTCCATAAACATACTAGTAGCATTGGTCATTTAAAATAGCCTCGCAAGATACTCGTAATGGACATACTTCAAAATGTCTTTAGACATAACCTAGACATGCGGGTAACTCAACCTAAGATCTATCTTGCTAAACACATAGGTTCTTACCAACTGGTCAATCAAATCATTTATCCTGGGTAAATGTACTTATTCTAAAAGTTACTTATTCAACTACCTATAATCTACACACAACTTCATAGAACCATCCTTCCATCCTTTTCGCTAATCGCATAGGAGTTCTCTAAGGTGACACATTAGCTCTAATGAACTATATACTGAAAAAGACCTCTATTTGACTCTGTAACTCAACTAACTCTATTAGAGACATTCAATAATAAGCTATAAATATGGGTCCAATTCCTAACAATAGATCTATAGCAAAATCTATCTCACCATTGAGAGGCAAGAAAAATATTTCTTCAGAAAGTATCATAGAACTAACATGCTATAGGCACCTCAACAAATGTCACATGACTCACCGCTTCTAGGTTAGCTAATATCACATATACTTGAACTTTCTTTCTTAAGGAGACACAATATGTTTGACAGATATGAAAGTCTTATCTCTACTTATTTCCACACTATCAAATCAATGGTCTGATTAAAACAATTCTAAAGGACATGATTGGAGGATAACCCATTCATACGAAGAATAAAATCTATATTATGTGAGGATAAACAAATCTAATCAACAGATAAAGACTTACTATCTATTTTCAAGGATGTTTTAAATAGATCAGTGAAGTTACAACAAAATTACCATTTGGAGTAAAAACTAATAAATCAACCTTTAAGGTGGGAAATAGTCAATTCTAATTTATTTATTTTATTTTATTTTATAAAAGATTAATTCAGTCTTATGGTTCGTCATTATCTGCATATGGTCTTTTTTTCTTGGGTGCTCATTTTGTATGGGCTTTTAGTTTAATGTTTCTATTCAATGGACGTGGTTATTGGCAAGAACTTATTGAATCCATTGTTTGGGAGTCAAAAGGCACAATTAGAGGAATACTCTAGATGAAACCTATACCGTGAATCCAATACGAGGAAGTAGAGGATTCGACCTTTTTGAGAACAAGCACCCTTCATTTTTATTTTCTATAGGCTCGGTTAGTGTTAGTAGAGCATCAACTATAACCCTATCATTCCTTCTAGCCATCCCCAATTGTGAACAAAGAAGATGATAAACTTAGAAAGAAAGACAAGCACAACATTCACATCGAGCCGATTTCATCATATAAACATATCAAACACATCAAAACACCTAGTCTAACACTAGTAGGCATAAGCTCACATGTCAAACTAAGGTCCCTAAACTGGGCTAAGAGATCTATCTCCCTAACCATCAATGTAAAACTAAGCATGGATTTCCTACTAAGAGCATCAACCACTACATTACTAATATCCGGATGATAACTAATTTCAAAGTCATAATCCTTAAGAAACTCTAACTATCTCCTTTGTCTCATATTTACCTCTCCTTGGTCAAACCATTCTTTCAAAACTCTTATGGTCCCTAAAATCCTCAAAGTAAAAGAGAAACAAATAATGTCTCCAAATTTTAACCACAAACATTACTATTGTCAATTCCAAATCATGGGTAGGATAGTTTCTCTCATGGACCTTAAGCTGCCTAGAAGCATATGCCACTACCTACTGTTTATGCATTAATACCACACCAAGTTCTAGCTTAGAAGCATCATAGTACACAATAAAGCTCTCATCAACGTCGGACAAAACTAATACAAAGGTTGTGGTCAACTTTTCCTTAAAGGTATACAATTACCCCCTAAAGATCATACGTCCTAATAAGCTAACCTCATTGTTCACACAAAATAGTAGACATAGAGAAGCATACTAAAATGCTCACACTATCTCACATTATCTTATCTCATCATTTAAAGTAAGCAAATCAATTCCTAATCACAATACATCTCAAAAATGACGTAGTCCACATAATCCACAAGCCGAGGAAGTTAAACCTAAGCTCTGCTACGACAATTGTAACACCCTTCAACTTCTCCATCTAAATATCATAATTTTTCTACGGTAATTAAATACATCATTCGATAAACAAACCAAATCTTATTTCATAGAGTATTTTTTTTCAAAGTAAATTTCTACAATTGTATATTTCTTATAAAATAAAAGTCTTAAACTTCTAACATTCCTATATAACAAGAATTACTCAAGCACGAGAAAAGGAAAATAATAACATCATGATATCTTTAGGAAAATCGAGTTCTCTTCTAGCCTACGACCTTTGCATCTCCAAGCAACTGCTCATCTACTCACCCGTTTGCGGGGTCATTACAAGTGTCAATCACAAATCCAACCACAGGGTTAGCTCATAATTTAATGATAATAATAAGACTATAGGAACAATACATACAACAGATATAAAGAAGACATGAGAAATTCAATTTAAAACTCATCACAATTAATTATGCAATCTAGTATGATGTATGTCACTCACAATTCACTCTCATGTCATGTGGTATAATGAAAACAACTGAGCGATGCTAGGAGTATATGTCACCTCTAACACTCTTACTAGAAATACTAGACAGTTACAATTAGGGCAACCAGTGTTGCAATAGGAGTCACTTTCCACTCATGGTGATCGGTCATAGTGGAAGCTTTCCCCACCACGGGACTAACTGTACTAGTTCTATTCATCCTCGCTTTTCAAAAACATTTTCACTACATTTAGCATTCATGATAATCTTTCTCATTTTTAAAACACCATGCTTTACAAGCATGTTCACCAAGGGCAACCTCACTCCTCACCTATAGAAGGAGATATTCATCCATTTCACTTTCAAATAATTTCAATTGATTATCATGAACCTAAAGCACTCATCAATGCAATATGACCCATAAAATTAATCTCTCAATCTAAATAAATCATTTCCCTTGACATTAAGGAATGTAATTCACATGTCATTAACATATCATTACAATTGTAATTTATTGCTCACAACAATACAAAGAAGAAATAATACACTAAGGGAACCAAAAATAATAACCTGTGGAATTCTAAAGAATCAAAATTTAACCTAAAGTTTTTATTTATTTATTTTTACATTAACAAATGCTTAACCAAAAGTCAAATTACCAAAGTCAACCTTCATACCTTGGGTCTTAATGTAAAGTGTAGGCTCACTCTTGCTTCTCCTAAATCCTAAATCAACGAAATACTGATCAATTTTGCTATATTATGTTTGAGAAGCTTGCTTCAAGCAGTAGAGTGTTTTTCATAATCTTAACACTTTGTTTTCTTTGCCTTCACACATAAACCCTTACAGTTGTTCCATGTATGTCTCTTCTTCATCTAAGCCATTTAGAAATGCTAACCCAATCCTTCCACCTATGTGGTCGTGATGGTGGCTGCCATATCAAGTTCTCATAGTTGGTATCTCTCAATTCACTTTTGTTGTTGTTGGTTAGGTATTAGTTCGATGCAAGAGAAAAATGTGAATTGGATGAGTTGCCCTGTAGTGGATGAAAAAGGTTAGACGGTACAAGAGGTGTTGTTACCATAAAGCTACGGCATGCAACTACAACTAGTAGGAGGTGGCAATGAATTGGTTTAGGAGTGGCCTTGTATAACTTCACAGGTAACATGTTAAGTGGCTGGTGCAGAGTTGTCTAAGGTGGATTACACTAACGTGGATGACACGTTGCTAAATAGAAAAATATCTCATAAACAATTGAAATACGCAGACAATAAGTTAGAAATATGAAGAGAAAAAAATACATATATGTATAAAATGTGAAGAGAGAAAAATACGTATATATTTTGTGAGAGAGTTGACTGGTTGACTGCATATTACAGTTAGCTGTGAAGTAAAGTTATATTAAATATGTGGTAGGCCATTTTTGTAAGAGAATCTTAATTTAATCTTTAAGAATATTCAAAAAATAATATTTTTTATATAAGTAATAATAATTAAAAATTATAAAATTTAAATTAATAATTAAATTAATTTTCATGTAAATGTAAAAAAATTAAATCAATTAATTATAATTTAATTTAAAATTTAATATCATAAATTAAAATTCCATGTCTTCAATTAATTAGTTCAAAATCTTAAAATATTTGTAAAATCTTTTTAAAATTTTATATAAAAATTATTAATCAAAATTAATCTATAAACAAATAATTATTTATAGATCAACTTCCAGGGAATTATCAATTGGTGACCTTTAAAATAATTTATACAAAACTAATTTACCCTTATCAAAATAATTCCCATAAAAAACATCTTAGAAATAGTTAAAGAAATACTTAAAATAATCTTTATTAAATAAAATTATGTTACTAAATTTTTTTAAAAAATAACTTACTTTCTAAAAACTCTGTATTAAGGTCTTAAAGCATAATTATTCATACGTAAATACATTTATTCGAAACATTTTCTTTTCATACATGAAACATATATTATTTATTTGCAAATATACGTGATTTACACACACATACACACACACACATACATATATATATATATATATATATATATATAAAACAATTGAAATTATAATTTGTCCTACTCCTTTTATTATTTTACTTTTGTTCTTTTTTTGGAAATTGCTCACGAACATGTACGAGTAATCCCATCTTTTCCAAAATTGGGACATTTGCTTAAGATCATATTGGTTTTTTAAATTTAGTTTATTTTAAAGTTATTTTGATAATTTGTTATTCTCTTTTTATTGATTCACGTACGTTGTTTTCTATTCAGTGTGACATTATGTTAAAGTTTAAAATAATTAAAGATAAATTATGACTTTTAATTTTAATAATTATAACTAATTTTAAAATATGTAAAATCAATCTTATTAAATGTATTAGACACAATCTTTGTTTAATGAATAAACAAATGCAATTTAACGAAGAGTTATGATAAAAGAAACTAATAAATAAAAAGGCAAAGCTTTTCAAATTGTAACACTCTATATTTCTTTTATAAAAATAATTAATTTAAATTCTCTTAAGTTGTGTTTGGATGGAGAAATTCTCCAACAAATTTAAATTCCTAACATTGTAATTACTTTGATTTAAATTCCTTTTATTTTATATCTATTTTGTTTGGATAAATTAATTCAACTTCTTGTATTTGAATTTCTTTGTTTGGATAAAGTAATTCAATTTTTAAGAAATTCAAATTTTCATTTTCAAATATTTATTTAAAAATTATATTTTTAATATTGAATAAGAATAAATATTAATCATTTTTAAATTTCCCAATTTTACTGAAGAAGGTGTGAGAGAAGTGAGAATGGTAGGAAAGAAACTGAAATGCCTCACTTTTAAATAGAATTTCAAATTCCTCAATTTTACTGAATTGAAATTCCTTCTCAAAATGACATCATGCAAACAAGTCAATTAATTTGATAGTAATTCAATTGTTTAGAACAAATGAATTGCTCCATCAAATTGATTCATCCAAACACAACCTTAGTATATTTCATTTATTTAGGTTGAAAAGTTTAGGATTCTAGTTGGGATTATTAACATACCCCTAAATGCTTTTTTTCTTTTTCCTCCTTTGCCCTCATCATTTTAGAAACATATTAGACTACCTATTGGGAAATTGATTCTCATATTCAATAACTGTGCACACGTTTTGTTTCCCCTGTTCAAAATCCATAGTAACCTGTTTTCTCTCCCCTTACTCACGCTCATCAATTTTGCTAGTTCTAATTACCCACGAGTAGAAAATTAACGCCCCCTTTTTCTACATCATTCCTTTTTTGGAAAAGATACGAGGATTATCATGAATACTAGATGAAAGAAAATGTTTTTGAAAAGTGGGGATGAATGGAACTAGGACGGTTGGTCCCTGACGGGTCGATGTAATGACTTGGGACTTTAAGTGTATTCACGGTGGGAAAAACTTCTACTATGACCGATCATCATAAGTGGGAAATGACTCCTATTGCAACACTGATTACCATGACTATAATTATCTAGTACTCATAAACATCGCTCAATTGTGTGTTAATGGTACCACATTGTGCATAAGAGTGAATTATGAGTAGCATGCATCATGTTGGGTTACATAATATGATTGACTGTTATAAATTGTGAATTGAATGTTATACCTTCTTATATCTATTGTGTTGAACTGTTTCTGTTGATCTCATATTATTATTAAAATGTGAAATAACATTGTGGTTGTGTATGTGATTTGACACATATAATGACTCTGCGAATAGGTGAACATTTGAGCAACTTGTTAGAGACAAGAATAACTTAGGCTAAGAAAAGAACCCGATTATTTAAAGATGTGATATATTATTGCTTTTTTCTTTTCATGAATTTGAGTGAATATTTCTATTTATAAATATTAAAATTTCTTTTTATATGTTAAATATTTAATTACTTGAGACATTATTTATTTACTAATACATACAATTGTCAAATTTTATTTTATAATTTATTCTGTAAAATGAAATTTAGTTTCTTTTATCTTAATAGCATAATACTTTCCCGTGAACCATAAAAAAAGAATTTGTGACGTTGCGGTAGAAATGTCACGATTAACACTCCAAACTTTAATAAAACAAAGCAAGATGACGTTGGATTGAGTTAAATAGTATCAATGAAAGTATATCACACTAAACTAATGATTTGAATAAGTATTAGTGTTATTTTTCAGCATTCAATTATCAATATTTTAAAAATTTTATCACGCAAATAAAAATGAACATTTTTTTGTTTTTCTTATAAAAATTGTTACAAACTTAACTGGTAAAAAAAAAATGAAAAAATTTAAAAACATAATGGTAAAATATATAAAAAAGACTTGGACGATAAAATTTATAATTAAGTCAAACAATATAAATAGAAAAGTGATCATTAGTTATCACGACTTTATAAATCAGTGGTGGTTCTAAATATGGTCAAGGTAAATAATCGTCCAAGATTCCATTTTAGAAAAAATACAGAAAAATTCATTTAGTCTTTATAAGTAATAATACAAAATTTATATAACTAAATTTAAAATTATATTTAAAAAACTCTTATAAAATGTTATAATCACTAAAAAAAATATCAATGGAGTCTAATTTAATGGATTGTGCAAAATATATATAGGTTGCTGTATATCACTTGACACTATATTTGATATGTCTACATATAAAAAAAAAAAAAAATACCAATAATGAGTCAATTAATTGGTGATGTTTCTATTTGTCAACCAAAATCTTCCCATGATTTTGAAAAATTGATGGTTGAAAGTGTAATTTATGCACAATATTAGACGCAAAGAGAAGAGTGTAGATATAATATATTATTTCCTTCAATTTCTTTCGATATGAACCTCTGTCATGATAAATAACTTATTATTTTTAATAGGATAATATTCAAATAATTTTGAAGACATAATCTTCTCAATTCGCTCAAGTACCAAAAATCTAATAAATAAAGAAGTTTGATTCTTTTCAAAATCTAAACAGTAGCCATACGAGGTTATTATATACGTACAAAAATAAATATATAAAAATAATCAAATAGCAATCAACTGTGGAAAAATTATAAATTATAAAATAATAATAATAAGAGTTTAATAGTGATTTATACCATCTCCTCATTATAAATTATCATTATTATGAATTTAGAAATAATTTTATAGAAAATTAATAAATTTATTTAAAATATAATTTATAATTAGATAACTTTGAACTTTATATTATCAGTGCCAAAAAGTATTTTATATACCGTGTCTTTCTCTTCTAGGCACTCATTCCTTCCAATCTTGCCTATTAGCAAACCCTCGAGCTTTCTTCTCCAATAGTCCCTTGGTAGACCTATGGTTCCATTTCTGTTCAGGCTTTTCCCTACCAACTATTACTCCAGAATTCCCAATACTTCTGACACTTTGGCCATGTTTTTAGTGACGGTCTAAGAACAAATGTGGCCTTTTGTTTGCCAAAGGACACCGTAAAATCTTCCGAAACTCTTCAATAGTAGGTATATTTGGAAATCTAAAAATTTATTTATTCTCTGAAATCATATCATTTTATAAAAGAAATTTAATTATTTAAAATTAAAGAATTAAAAATTTCACCTAAAATATAAGAATTTTAATTTCATCATTCTTTTTTGCAACTCTCCATTGTTCCGGTAGGACCATACTTCATATTTCAATGATTAATATTTATTTTTATTTAATATTAAAAGTTTAAATTTTAAATAAATATTTAAAAATAAAAATTTGAACTTCTTAAAAATTGAATTATTTTATCTAAAAAAAATTAAAATACAAAAAATTAAATTATTTCATTTAAACAAAATATTTGCAAAAATAAAAAGAATTTAAATTAAGACCATTAAAATATTGTGTATTTAAATTTTTTAGAAATTTTCAAAATGTTCGCTTTGTCTCCCAAATTTTTTTATTGAAAATTTAAGAAAAATAATACAGAGAATATCAAAGTAAATATTTTTGCATTTATCACTATTGCACTGTTTATTCTAATTCCGATTGTTTTTTTATTTATTGTTCTTACTAGATTCTGACTAACCGAGCTCAATTCGGTCAGGAGCTTTCTAGTAATGAGAGTGGTTGGTTCCCTCATTGATATTGGTGTGTATTTGAGATTATTGTTCAGTAATATGTGACGTTGTTGATGATATAGGGCTTCCTTCCAAGCTCCGAGCGATAGGTGGTGGGTACTTGCAGGGACTCCGATGACTAAGTCAGTATTAATCAGAGTAAAGCTAGGTTAGAATTAGGGTTTCAGATAGAGTTCTTAAACCTGGTTGGTGAACACCTATTTATAAGAATAAGTCATTAAGGGTAAATAAGTAATTGTAGCCCAAAAAGGAATTGGGCTTGGGCCGGTACATTGGGTGAAGTCGGTCATAATGTTTGGCCCGGTACATCAGCCCCCCGAGCTCAAGCCAGAATTGCAATGGTTTGAGTTAAATGTGCAACTTGATCCTCAATCTAGTGTTGAATAGGGCGTATGGCATACGCTTGCTTTGGGCGTCTGTGACTGTTTGGGGCGTACTGATCGTACCTGAGATTTAGGGGAGACCTGTAATGGTCGGTTAATGAGCCCCCGAGTTCGGTGTGCTGGCAAATCCTCTAGTCCTCGGAATCACATGCTTGGTCGATATGAATTTAAATCATAAGCTCCAAACTTCGAGTTTGGGCAGGGGCAACGGAGGCTCAGCTCAGTCCTGGGACTCAATATTAGGGGGGTGAGCCCCCGAGCGCAAAGTCGGGTCGGCAAGTCGGTAACATGCACTAATTAAATGAAGAAGACAAAAATATTTGAATGGGGTCGGCTTTAGCCTCGACAACATGCAGTAACTAGATGTTTGGATGTCACACCCTGACTTGTCTGAATTACCCAAAAAGAATACACAATCTATTATATTAATTTGTGAATCAATTGAGATATTACAATTAACTGTCGAACCGAGTGATGCTGGAATAAATAGAGTATTAAATTACTTCTTGAGAAACAATATTATAATCAATTGCCAAAGTACTTTGACTATTGTTCTGATTTTGTCAAGCTCGGCCCCGACAGTAGGGTGAGCCCGGTGACAGGGTGATGAGCCCAGTACATCAGCCCCCCGAGCTCAAGCCAAAGTGGGCATTGGTTTGAGTTCAAGTTATGAGTTTGGCTCCCGATGTCAAACAGGTCAAGGACGATCAAGGACTTGGAGTCCTGTAAAGGGACCAGGGTCTCCTTTAGCTCGGTAGTCGTCGAGCACGATCAAGGACCTGGAATTCTGTAAAGGGACTGGGTCTCCTTTAGCTCGGTAGTTGCCGAGCACGATCAAGGACTTGGAAAGGGACGTGATGTCTCCTTTAGCTCGGTAGCCGCCAAGCATGGTAAATGACTTGTAAAGGGACTCAACGTCTCCTTTAGCTCGGTGGCCGCTGAGCACGGTAAAGAACTTGTAAAGGGACGCGATGTCTACTTTAGCTTGGTAGCCGTCGAGCACGGTAAAAGACTTGTAAAGGGACGCGATGTCTCCTTTAGCTCGGTAGCCGCCGAGCACGGTAAACGACTTGTAAAGGGACTCGACGTCTTCTTTATCTTGGTAGCCGCCGAGCATAGTAAAAGACTTGTAAAGGGATGTAATGTCTCCTTTAGCTCGGTAACCGTCGAGCACGATAAACGACTTGTGAAGGGACACAATGTCTCCTTTAGTTCGGTAGTCACCGAGAACGGTAAAGTACTTGTAAAGGGACTCAACATCTCCTTTAGGTCAATAGCCGCCGAGCACGGTAAAGGACTTGTAAAGGGACACGATGTATCCTTTAGGTCGGTAGCCGTCGAGCACGGTAAAGGACTTGTAAAGGGACACGATGTCTCCTTTAGCTCGGTAGCCGCTGAGCATGGTAAACAATTTGTAAAGGGACTCGACGTCTCCTTTAGCTCGGTAGTCGCCGAGCACGGTAAAGGACTTGTAAAGGGACGTAATGTCTCCTTTAGCTCGGTAGTCGCCGAGCACAATAAACGACTTGTGAAGGGACGCGATGTCTCCTTTAACTCGGTAGCTGTCGAGCACGATTGGGTACTTGATTGTCACCCAGTCCAAGGTAAGATTGTCGTCGGGTTAATGGAGACGGTTAAGTCCAATGCGTTGTCCGAGCTTGTAGGGTCGAGCCCGGGTCTGTATAGTATATAACAATCAATATGAAAAAGAAAGTCTTCATTACCCCCTCTGGTCGCGCCCCTTACTCATCTATCAACAAATGCTTCCCTTGTCCAGATCGCCGATGATGTTGCCAAAAACACAAATGAAGCTAGCCCAAGACAGTGGGAATGTTGCGTCCAGCTTAGACGACTACTGAGTGTTATTTAAACAAACTAAGGATAGGGGCGGTGAAAGATGCCGAGAAGGTTAAGTCTCTTAGTGTTCGGATATCCGAGCTGGAAAAAGTATAGGCCAAGGTGGAACCTTTTTGTGTGGAGGCTGTCAAAGTGGATAAGGCTTAGGATGAGACCGAATCTCTCCAAACAAAGTTGTTGGATGTGGGAAAGGTGCGAGCCGAGGCAGAATCTCTTCGTGTGAAAGTTACCGAGGCAAACAAGGCTCAGGCTGATCTTCAATCAAAATTGGCCGAGCTGGAGCCTTCATAAACTAAAGTGGCCGAGCTAGAAGAAACATGCAACGCTCAACACTGCAATGGACCAAGCCAATAGAGTGGGATACCATAATGGGTCTCAAAGGGTGGTCTGACAAGTTTTGTATCACGCTTTCGACTTGACTGCTGAGTCTTTTATTTATACCAAGAACATAATGGACGGGCAGCTTATGGAAGACGACTAGACAAAATCGCCTCAGTCCTGCTCAAGGACTTAATTACTTTTACCTCTTTCCGCTATTTGCATGGTTGACTTTGATAAAAATAGATACGAGAGTCAGCATGTGATTAATTTACTTAAATTAATTAATTCAATTTGAGTAATGGCTTCGGGACAGTATAGGGGGTGTCGGCGTGTGACTAATGCAATTGGAAATATTTATTCAATTGAAGAGCGGCCTTGGACATGGAATATTGGAGTCGGGATGCAATTGAAAAAGTTAATTTAATTTGAACAAATGGTTCAGCATGGAAAGCTCGGTCGGCCTGTAACTGAAAAATTAACCAATTTGAGCCCAAAGTATATGCCTCGAAATAATTGACCTTTGGTACATGAAGAGGATATGAGGCCATCCAACACTCTGTGCATAACTATTCCATGTAGTATCTCTTTTTCCCACGGATGATGATTTAATGGTAATTTGCAATCTTGCCATTGGAAATTCTGGATCCATTACTTGATGACCTGGAATGCAATTTATGCAATTAGTTATAATGTAATTTATGCCGACTCGAATTTCCATCGTGCAATTTATGTCAACCCGAACTTCCATTGTGCGACTTATGCAATTAATGCCTACCTGAATTACATACACATGACATCGGCAATTGATTTAATTGAAGAAAAGCGTCTGCAACTCCTTCGATTGAAGCATAACGGTCAATTTATTCAATTGAGAGGTGATGTCAGCATTTTATTCATTTGAAGATGTCGTCGACTGGATTTGCTAACTTCTATTGGTGCCGAACCAATTTGCTGAACTAATTTTTATCAAGGCAACCTCTTGAGAGGGAGACCTCTTGAGAGGGAGAGGTCGAGGTCAAGAAGGTTGAGTTGTTGAGTATGTAGGACGGTTAAGTCCAATGTTTTGGACGAGCTCATAGGGTCGGGTCCGGTTGTTGGGATGATTTAAAAACACATTATAAAATACGAGTTACATGATTAAAATTGAACTTTTATTAATGTAAATGAGCGTCGATGATACCTACTACATGGGGAGGCAGCCTCGGCACGGAGGGCACCTTCTGGATATCTTGAATAATAAGTTTGGATAGTCTTTGATCCTACCTTTGTACTCAGACAATATTTAGTTTAAGGTTTCTTTAGATGAGGTTGAGTAGTCTCTGACCCAACCTTGGACAGTGATATTTTTTTTGTTTAAGGGAAAATATAACAGTGAGAAAAAGGAAAGGACACACCTTATTTGCTTTGTTGTGAACTGGATGTTTCAAGACAACTAAATGTGTTCCCGGTTCATTGAATTGATGGGTTTGCCATCGTTAATTCCTCGTCGCTTCCATCTCATTACGCATTTGTCGCTTCATTCCAGTCGCTGCCGAGTTCAAGAGAGTTTTGAGAGCCACAAACAAAGATGGATCCATAGCTTGATCGCTCATCCATAATCTACTCTTGGATGAGAACCGTAACTTCGTGATCGTGGGATAGTTTTACTCGGCCCCACGGTGGGCGCCAATGTTCTTACCAGATTCTGACTAACCGAGCTCAGCTCGGTCAGGAGCTTTCCGGTAAGAACAATAATATGTGACGTTGTTGATGACGTAGGGCTTCCTTCCAAGCTTCGAGCGACAGGTGGTGGGTACCTGCAGGGACTCTGATGACTAAGTCAGTATTAATCAAAGTAAAGCTAGGTTAGAATTAGGGTTTCAGAGAGAGTTCTTAAACCTGGTTGGTGAACACCTATTTATAAGAATAAGTCATTAAGGGTTAAATAAGTAATTGTAGTCCAAAAAAAAATTAGGCTTGGGCCGGTACATTGGGTGAAACCGGTCATAATGTTCGGCCTGGTACACTTATAATTTACATAAAAAAAATTTTGCATACAAATCAATTGAAAGACTGCTATATAAAAAAAAATAACAATAATGTAATATTATTAACTAAAAAAATAAAGAAAAAAGGAATAAAAAAGGAGAAAAAAAAAACTTACTTCGAAATTCTTGAAACATTTAAAAAATCACTTTAAACAATCTTCTGAAATATGACAAGAACAATAGAGTAAAGAAATATGACAAGAACAATAGAGTAATGTTAACAGGAAAAATGAAAAACTCACTTAAATTTTTTTAAAGTACTTGAAAAGTGACATTAAACAATACTCCAAAATCCAATGGATTAGATAGAATTGTCTTATAAATTTAGTATTTATATAAACCATTCAAAAGTCATTCAAAATCCTTCTAATACTGCCATCCTTTGAAATCATTATATTTTTTAATATAAGTGGATTGTTTGAAAGTTATAACAAATATTAAGTGAATATCATTAAATTTTAATAGACTCTTTACAAAATTTTGAAAATTTAGATTAGATGTCACTGGATTATTTTTAAATAACATCAAATTCTTATTGAATAACAATAAATTTTTTTATTTAGATTTTTTTTTAAAAAAATCTCATGAAATGTTAAACCAATTCATTCCCTAAATTAATATTTCATTCAACTATTAATATTTTAGTTGAGGCAATGCACGTAATAATAATTATTCATTTTATATAAACAAAATTATAAATAAATACATACTATTAATTATAAAAATTATGTTACAATTGATTCTAATAATAAGTATTTTTAATATATAAATAGTCTTTTAGAATTATGATACATATTTTATATTGTAATATAAAATTATTTAATTATTTTTAATTCATTTAAAAAAATTGAAAAATATTTAATTTAAAAATAAAGACAAAAATAATATATTAAAATAGGTAAGTTAACAAAATACTTAAAAATATTCTTGTTACAGTGAAATAAAAAATAATAGAAGAATAGTCTCTAGTTAATTGAATTTTTCTTTTGCTATTTTTTTCTCATTTTGCATTATTTTTTATTAGATGTTTAAGGTTGGATTTTATGTATGATTAGAGATTTAATGATGATCAATTGAATAGGTAATATGGATTTTAGCTCGAGAAAAGAGATAATGATAATATGAAAAGAGATAATGATAATTTTAACAATTTATGTGCTAATGATGATAAGAAAGAAGAAGAGTTTGTGAGAATCAAAATTTATTGGATTAGAAAAATATGTTATTATGATATTTTTTTTAAGAAGATTTTTGCGAGAAATAGATATATTTCTTTGAAGAAAAGTGTGGTTGTAGAGGAATATATTAATAATATTTTTAATTTTTTATATATTTTTATTTTTTTTTATATTTTTTCTGTATTCTTGTATTATGTTTGAAAAATTAAATAATATAAATAATAGATATGATAAATAATTAAATAATATATTAACAATGTATAATTAATAGATAATAGGCATATTAAAAAAATAATATATTAAACAATGGATGATTTAATATTTAGATATATTAAATGATATTTAATTTAAATAATAATTTATTAAAATTTATTATTTATTACAGTTTTTGGAAACCTCACAAGTAATATTTATTAATTATTTTTATTTTTATTATTTTCTAAAGTTAAAGATGTTGGGGATATTTTTTTACTAAAAGTTCAGCCAAAAGAAATTAAATTATGTAATCAAAAGAAGTAAGAATTTAATATTTCAAGAATAAATTATCCCGTAGTTATATAACATTATTAGTTAAGAATTAATCTAAATATAATCCATATTATTAACCACAATAATTCAGTAAATAAGGATCTCATTTTTTGTAAAATAATGATTAAGTATATTATAAAAAATCTTCATTCTACAATAAACTAAATTAATGTTCCATTCAACTACTAGTATTTTAGGTTGGGCAATGCACGTAATCATAGTTATTCATTTTATATAAACAAAAATTATAAATAAATACATAATTATGAAATTATATTACAGTCAATTCCTAATAATAAGTATTTTTTATATATAAATTATCTTTAAGAATTATGATATATAATTCATATTTTACTATAAAGTTATTTAATTATTGATAATTTATTTTAAAAAATTGAAAATATAAATTTAAAAATAAAGATAAAAATAATATATTAAAATAGATAAGGAGTTAAAAAAATATTTAAAATATTCGTGTTACAATGAAATAACTTAAAATAGAAGAATAAATTATTCTATATGAATTTTATATGAATAAAAATAAATAAAAAAAATAAGAATTATAAATTATTAAGAACTCAATGAGATCCCTCACACTTATTAAAACTTTATATTTAATTTTCTTTTATACGTATCTCTTTTTAAAATATAATATGCATAATAAGTATAGTCCTATTAGAGAAGCTATTGTGTGATATAGTATACATATCTTTTTTTAAAATATAATATGCATAATAAGTATAGTCCTATTAGAAAAGCAGTTATTATGTTAAAAATTGTAAGAAAAAATTAATATAAATATTATATAAACCAGTCTATGATGTAACCAAGTTCATGATAACATAAAATATCTTGAAAAAGAACGTTAAAGAGATTTAACATTTTGTTGCTTAAAGTATTAACTTAAAATTTATTTAGATTTGATTTAAGAGTCTAAAGTTCTTGAAGGGTTAAGAACTTTATTGTTGTTGTTTTTTTAAAAGGTTTTTTGTGTAGCACTAAAGGTGTATATATGTTGGTTGGTTTTGTTCTTAATAGTAAAGCCTAAAGAGATAGTAAATCTATTGGTAAAAGGTATCCTGTAACATGAAAATTAAAGAAAGATTAAGAATATCAAATTTCCTTAGAACTTTAAGTGATTTAGGGTCAAGGTACAAAGATAAGCAAATTACAGTTAATACTCCACAACAAGATGCCTTTTCATCAAGTTATAATAAAGTAATTGAATTACAAATGACTAATATAGAAAATTCATTACAAAATTAGTCAATATCAGTCATAAACAAGAATCAAGTATATAAAAAACATAGTATTTAGTCATCAAATCAAGATGAAATACATATAGTAGAATCAACTTATCTAGGAATAAAAAGTAATAAGATTATAAACTTATTAGAACAAGAGATCTTATATCAACATATAAAACAGGGCCACAGTTTTATCATTTAGGATTAATACAAGTAGTAGCAAAACCTAACTTTAGACAAGGAATAAATAGTCCAGTATTAATAATATTAAGAGATACAAGATTACAACAATTTAATGATTCAGTAATAGCAATGCTAGAAAGTAACGATAAAACAAGTAAAGCATTAAAATTATACATACAAATACCTAATAACACGATAGACAAAGACTCTAGTCCTATTTAGATAATATTTAGAGTTTATTATAAGATTACAAAAGTTTATTACAATTATAAGAATTTAAGATCATCACCTAAAGAAGAAACAATACTAGTAAAAGCAAATTTAAAAAAATCTTCAATACAAGTCCCTAAAAAGCTAAAACATAAAGATTTAAAGGATAAAATTCCAGAAGAATGGTTATTACAAGATATAATTGAAGAAGAAAAAGTTTATAATATGCAGATGAGAGAGATAATCCAAGAAGGAACAAAAGTTAAACAAAAAATGAATAGATCAACATCTCCAAGAATAGATAAACCACAAATATTTAAAGGTCAAAACTCTAGGCATTCTGTAAATGGATCTACAATAAGTTTCAATATAAGAGGTTTAGATAGAATAACTCCAAGAGTAAGTAAACCAATATATAGAGAATCTAAAAGGTCAAAATCTCCTCAATATTCTCTTACAACCTCACAAGTGTTAAATATTTTAACTAGAGAAGAACCATTTGAAATTGATAAGGAATGGATTAGAGAAAATTTTAGAGCAGAATATAATAAAGAAAAGGTAGATTGGTATTTCAAAAATTATTCTCAAGAACAATTAAAGGAATTTGGAGAAAAATTTTATGATTATCTTAACGAACTGTGAGATAAATCTTTATTTGTTTGATTGGTTTGAAAAATATAGTAAAGAATAAAATATAGATTATCCTTTTAATTAGAAAATAATTAGTTAATTAGAGAAAATAAGTAATACATGGAAAATAATAAATAATGAGATTATGGAGTTAGAATATCCACTCGTACAAGGGATAATAATACAAACTACTAAAGATTTAGAGGTAGAAGTTTGCCCTTATAAAGATATAAAAAATGAAGGAAAAAATATAGAGGTTAAAGACATAAAAAATATATTCTCAATTAAATTACTCAAATACAATATTAACGGTGTAATGACAAAACAGTTAACCAGAATAGAAAATAAATCAATACAAATAGACATGTCTAGTAGTTCCCAACAAATAACAAAGCCAATATATAAAATATTTAATGTTCTACAAAAAGAATTAGATACACTTAAACTAAAAAGTGATACCAACTTAAGGACAGGCGAAATGAAGAGAAAACTAGAGGAACTTAATAAACCATCAATTAATACTTTAGAATTTAATAAAGTAAGATATTTTCCAAAACTTAGGAATTATTATCCAAGGCCAACCGCCGCATATGTGCAATTTGAAGAGAGAGGTGAAATAATACAAAATTCATTCTTAAGAAATGATATAGCATAATGGAATTTAGATGGATTAAGTAAATAAGCAATATTAGATTTAACTTGTCAAATGAGTCTGACGACCACTACTCATAAGACAAATGGTTGTAGTGATATATCAACAACTATAGTAATAGTACAAGGGTTCACTGGTCAATTAAAAGGCTGGTGAGATAACTTTTGTACTGAACAAGATAAGATGTCAATATTAAATATTATAAAACCTGAAAGTAATAAAAAAGATGATGTATCAACATTAATCAATTCATTAATTCAAAATTTTGTAAGAGATCCCAATATTTTTAAGGAAAAATCAGCTAGTCAATTAGCAAATCTTTAGTGTTCAATGATGTCTAATTGTAGATGGTATAAAGATAACTTTTTATCCAAGATAACTTTAAGAGGAGTTGGTTTTGCAGGATTCTGGAAGGAAAAATTCCTTGCAAGACTACCAAAACTGTTTGCAGAAAAAGTTAAAATAAATTTAGAAAGGCATTATGGGAAACCAGTGTCTTATGAAACTTTAACCTATGGTTAGATACATAATATAGTAGTAGATACTGGAATAACAGTTTGTGCAAATTTTAAATTACAGGATAAAATGAGAAAAGAAGGAATAGTAAATAAAAGAGAGATAGGAACTTTTTGTCAATAGTATGGTATGGAGCCTATTAAAGCACCTAGTGCAAGAAGAAACATATAGTTAAGAAACAAAAGAGAATAAAACCAAGGTCATATAAAAAAACCTTATAATAGAAATAGACAAAATGGTAATAATCAAACTTGGGAAAATAAGGTAACAAGAAAACCCAAATATAAAAATACCAAGAAGAAAAATAATACATGTTATAAATGTGGAAAAATAGGTTATTACACAAATAAATGTAAGATAGTAAAAAAAGATCAAACAAATAAAAGATGAAAGATTGAGGCAACAATTAATGAATATTTTAATTAACTCGGAAACAGAATCAGAATAGTACAAGTAGAATATGAAAGCTCTAGCCAATCATTAGAAACTGATAGTGATAATGATTATTGTATGGATTCTAGACAAGTAAATATATTAACTAGATATCAAACAAGTACTTTAATAACAATTATAGAAAAGTTAGAAGATTCACCACTAAGAGATGTATTTTTGTCACAATTAAACAACTTAATAAAAAAAAAATGAAGAGTCTCAAAATAATTTAGAAACTATAAATATGAAAGATATTTATAAAAAATTTAGATTAGAAGTCCTGGTCAACAGATAATTACAAATCTACAAGAGGAAATTAAAAATTTAAAATAAGATATACAATTGCTGAAAGAAAATGATATTTCAATAGAATATAGATTACTAGGATTAGAGGGTAAAGAAATTCTTAGAGACCATAATAATATTATAAAACAAAGGTTAATAGCTTTTAAAGAAACTTCGAAAGATACTTATATTAATATTCTAACCTATTGACAACACATAAATAACATACTAAAGTAACATTAGTAATAAAAGAAAAAAGATTTGAAATAACTGCACTAATTGATTCAAGAGTAGATTTAAATTGTATTCAAGAATGATTAATACTCCAATATTATGAAAAAAAAACATTAGAAAAAGTAAATAGTGCAAACAGATCAAAAATGAATATTAAGTATGAATTATCTAATGCAAAAATTTGTAAAAATAAAATATGTTATAATACTTCATTTATACCAATAAAAAATGTGAGTTCTACAATGATCTTACGAACTCCCTTTCTAACATTATTACATCTATTTCAAGTAATAGAAAAAGGACTAATCACAACAACTTTAGAAAAAAAGGTATGCTTTGAATGAGAATTAAATTTATTGAAAGAATCTTCTATAACTAACAATAAAAAGAAGCAAATAAATTTATTAAACAAAGAAATAAAATTTAAAAGAATAGAACAACAACTGAATAATAAATTTTTTTAGATATTGTAAAATAATTTGAGGAAAAAATAAAAAAAGAAATTTGTGAAACAAATCCTACTATGTTTTGGCATAGGAAGAAGTATATTGTTTCACTACCATATATAGATAATTTTGACGAAAATCATATTCCTACTAAAACAAGACCCATACAAATAAACCAACAATACCTAGAATATTGCAAGAAAAAAATCCAAGAATATCTGAATAAAGGTCTCATTAGGAGCTCAAAATCACCTTGAAGTTGTGTGGGGTTTTATGTTATGAAAGGGGTGCTCCTAGATTAGTAATAAATTATAAACCTTTAAATAAAGTATTAAAATGGATTAGGTATCCTTTCCCAAGTAAAATTGATCTTAGAGGAATACATGACACAACTATATTTTCAATACTTGATGTAAATTCAGGGTATTATCAAATATTAGTAGAAGAGAAAGATAAATATAAAACTGCATTTGTTGTTCCTTTTGGCCACCATGAATGGAACGTAATGCCTCAAAGATTAACTCCTAGTGAATTTCAAATTATAATGAACGATATATTTTAAATGATATTTTAATATTTTCAAAAAATATTAAAGAACATGAAGAACATTTAAACAAGTTTTGTAGATTTAATCAAAGAAAATGGCTTGATAGTTTCAGCAAGAAAAATGAAAATATTCTAAACTAAAATAAAATTTCTAAGATTTGAAATATATCAAGGAAAATTTACTTCAATTAAAAGATCTTTAAAATTCGCCAATAAATTTCCTAATGAAATAAACGAAAAACAACAATTACAAAAGTTGTAGGAACTGAAAATTATATATTAAATTTTATTTCGTTCCTTCAGGATTAAGAAAAAACTCTCCCGAATGAAATGAAACCATAACATTAGCAATTAAACATAAAAAAATAGTTGAAAAATTATCTAATCTAGGAACTGATGCTTTAGAATTAGGATATGAAGGAATTTTAAAACAAAAATTTTTAGAAATTAAAAAAAATAAATTGTTACATATCATTTGAATATCTAGTAAAAAAAATTAATTCACACTAACAAAACCTTGCGTTTTCAAAAATTTATCTAGCGAGTCTTAGTTATTTTAATATTTAATTAACATATATGTAGTTGAGTAAATTTTATTTTCAACTTAAAAATTAAAATTATAATTATGAAAATATAGGATTTTAAATAAAATTAAATTATTTAATTATATTATATTTTAATGATTGAATTTAGAAAATTTTATAAATTTTCTCAATATATTCATAACTTAAAAATTGCTTTGACCATTAGAGACTAAAATATTTTTGTCAGGCATATAATTTTAAATTTTATAACATACTTATTTATTTATTTTACATTTTATTTTTTAAAATAATTTATGTATAATTTATCAGACGTTCTAGTATCTTTCACGTAACAAAATTGTTTGAGAAAAACAATCTCATAAATCATTCATAAGAATATTATATTAAAATTTCAATTTCCTATTTGTTTTCAATTTTTTGTGAAAATATTTATTTTTCATAATTTTTATCAATCTAACAAAATAAATTTTACATCTACAATTGATAAAAAAAAATTTAAAATATACTTCAAATTTAATTAAAATATATTTTTTGAAAATTTAATCACATTTAAAACTTATCACTCTTAATAGATCGAACACATATCTTGTCCTATAAATTTAACTGGCAACTCAATTATACTAGTTCAGTATCTATATTATTATATAAAATGAATCCTTTAATTTGTTTTTCTATGATAAATCAGGTTTACAATAATATAATATAGATTATTTTTTAGATTTAAGATAAATAATTCATATTTTAATATAAAATCATTTTTAACTATTGATATCTTATTAGAAAAATGTTGAAATAAAATTAGAATAAAAATAAAAATAGTATATTAAAAGATAAGAAGTTAAGAAAATTATGGTTGAAAAAAATGGTCAAAGATATTCTCCTTGAAGAATTGTCCACTCTAGTATGAAATAACTGGTAACTCATGTT
Source organism: Hylodesmum podocarpum (assembly GCA_026586105.1). Taxonomy (NCBI): domain Eukaryota; kingdom Viridiplantae; phylum Streptophyta; class Magnoliopsida; order Fabales; family Fabaceae; genus Hylodesmum; species Hylodesmum podocarpum. The sequence continues at coordinate 117,817 of JALJEV010000219.1, forward strand.
AGTTATTTTTATACTTTTTTTATTGCATAAATTATCCATTAAATACTCTTAAGCAAGCTTAAATAACCACTAAATGTTCTAATTTATAATATTTTGTGTTTGGACTTGTTGATAGTTTACTTAAGTGTTTCAGGGTTAAAAATAGGAGAAAACGTGCTAAGGAATATAACTCTCGTAAGTTGGAACTCAACTCGGGCGACTTGGAGATCCATTGAAGACACATTGCTCTCTGTAACCTTAACTCGCGCGACTCGCTACTCAGCTCGCACGAGTTGGATTGACTTGTAGAACACGTTTGCTCTCTGGAATCTTAACTCATGCAAATTGCTAATAAGCTCGCGCGAGTTAGGATTGCGAAAAGCCCAAGTCCACCTAACGAAGGCTATAAATACATATTAAATCACTGTCAGTAGGGACTTTTATTCACTTTTCGGTTTTGACCTAACTTGACAGCCGTCTTTTGACCTAATTGTGCTGATTCACGCAAGATAGAGATCTTAAGACAAAGCGAAGGAGACATAACGATCATCTGATTTCCCTATGAATCGATTATCTATGTTTCCTCTTTCAATCTATTCTTGTGTTGTTTTTCAAGTATGAACTAACTCCCCTTTGATTGAGACAATGATGTAACCCTAATTTATTCCCTAATATAATTCTCTATATTATTCAATATATCGTTTATTTCTTCTATGCTCAATGTTATCCGTTAATTGATCACTATTGAGAACTTTAAGAAAAGAAACTTAGATGGTATTAGAGAAATAAGTCATTACTGAGCTAAAGTATTAGAAATAGAAGTAGATGGTAGTGTGGATATAACCTAACATTTATCACTGGATTTACATATCTAAAACCCTAATTAACTTAGTTTAACTTAAGAGATTAATTAATCAGGTTAATCTAGACGACGTAGGTGATCCTGAGAGAAACGATTAGAGAATAGGAATTTGATTCAATTAAAGATTATAATTTGAATAACAGAGGAAAATACTAGAAAAAATTAGTGGTGAAATCAGGATCTCAATCGCTTCTAATATTATTAATCTCTTTTTCTTAATAATCACATTCTTAACAACTTCCCAACAACCTTCAAAAATAATAGAATTAAATTAAAGATTAAACCTGATTACTTATCTTCATGAGATCGACAATTACGTAATATACTTGTCATAGTTAAGTGGGGTGCACGCAAATGCTGTAGCATATATCAATAATTTTTTATAATTTATACAAAGAGATTAATATATTTATCTTAGAATTATTCACCAATTCTAAGCTTATTCTTAAACAAAGTATTTTTAGAAATTCTATTAATTTTCCATCTCTTTTTCATTTTATAACTAAATTATATTTTAATACTTTATTTAAAAAGTTATAAATAGATAAAATTAATTTTATAATTATTTATAATAAATTTAAAATATAATTGAGAAAAAACTACCTATATAATTAATATAAAATATTTTACATGATTAATCAATTATAATTTATAATTTATTTTTTTATAATCTTCGTCTAAAAAGTATTTATTATTACAAAAATTTACTCTAACATAATTCATATAATAAAAAGTATTTATTTATTCATAAGAAATTTTAAATATATAAAATAAATAATTATTCTATTGAATACAAAAAGTGAAATACTAATTTTTTAACATTTTATTATTAAAAAATAATCATATTGTTGATTATCAAATTAGGTATTTTCATTTTAATCTTTTAAAAAAAATATACTTCAAAAGATTCTTGAATTAAAATTCCATTAGTTACATTAATTCTTATATTATGTAAAAATTTGATTGATATAACATATTAATTACCATATTAATATAAATTTATTTATTTCATATAATATTAAATGATTAATAGGTAGAATAAATTAAATTAATTAAAAATTAAAATAAAATAAATTAATTAAAGATCAATAAGATAAAATAGAATAAAATTGCTGTGTATTCCTTTTATTACAAACAAGAAGATTAAACGAATGGAGGATGAAAAAGTTGCCGCGGGAAGCTGTATATATTTACTTCATCAACATAGTACCTGTCACTTGTTTATGTTTTCCCTTCTTCTCTGATTCTCTTCACAACACAACAAAGCCTTTAACTTGGAACTTTCTGTGAATCTAATAAACCCTCTTTCTCTATCTGTACTTCGTTTTTGTGTTTCTTTCGAATCATGGGTCGTCCACCCAGTAATGGAGGTCCAGCCTTTCGCTTCACTCAACCTGAGGTATTCTTCTAAATTTCAACTTCACCTGATTTTTTCATGTTTTTCCCTCTTTTTCTTGTGTGTTTGTATACTGGGTGTTTGTTTTTATGCTAAAGTTTTAACCTTGTGCTGAATTAAATTAACCAACTGGTTCTCCTCCGTAGCTGCTGCTTCACTCTGGTGCTGTCAATTTTGTCACTGGATTGATTTTGTGGCATTCAATTTTGCTATGCATTTGTGTGTGATGTTTGGTTTCTGAATGGTGGATAATTTCATTTGTGTTGGTGTGATAAACTAGTGCTGCATGTTGAAAATACTTGCATCAAGTTAGGGCTGTGACATTGCGCAATGAATTAGGGTAAAGAGGATAGTTGCATCACTTTTCTAGACCACTTGTTTGGTAGCCACATCTTTTTTGATTTAGTGGTAGGAAGTAAATTAGGGCTGATCAACTGTGAGTTAGGCCTAAAACAAATTTCGCAAGTGTATTTGTTTTAAATGAGAGAACTTCCTTGTACTGCAGAATCCAACAAAGCAAGTCAGATCAAATCAAATTAACCATTTTACAATACATTGCGAAACTAGTCATTGATTAATAGTAGTAGACTAGTAAAATTAAATGAGATTAAAATTAAATAAACGGCATAACAGAATGCATGCATGGAATTTCGGAGTTACGATAACGGAATGCATGCATGAAAGAAGTGAAACAATGAAACTGTCCTCACCATGGCGACCTGTGGGATTGTCAAGGTCTTGCTCAGGGGAACTCTGCGGCATTGGCGGAAACCCTTGGTAGGTAGAATTAAGTGTCAGTTATTAAGAGAATTAGGGAAAGAAAATGAATGGAAATTATTGGTTTTGGAAATCGGAAGAACACATTGACACAATAGTGCAACATTACCAAGCTAGTTCTCTTTCCACGGAGGGTCAAAACTCAAAATCAAATCGTTTCCATATAAACACTTGTTTTCCTTTGTCTCTTTGATTTCTTAGGATTTTTTCAACAATGACAACGAGGGTGTGTGCAGTGAGTGGTGGAGGAAGGGCGGTAAACAGGTCCAGTAAATTAGAGATAAAGTTATATGAGTAATTTAGGAAAAAGAGAAAAATGGAGTATATTATTAATTATGGTATATTTAACAATTGTAAATATTTTTTATTGGTGGGCCTAAAGCTTGATCTTTAGTAGCCTTACCTTTGGGCCAGCCTTGTGTTGATTTGATGCGATATGCAAACCTCGCTAGTCACAACATTTAATGGGCTTTGTTCTCTGTCTGAGGATTTGGGTGTTTTGGGGATTAAGCCTTAAAGTTTTTGCTCTGTGCTACCAAAACTTCTACATTTAATCAAATGCCATATTGAATTTCTTGTTTTGTGAACCTTTTTCCCTTGAAATGTATGTGTAGTGTTCAATGTTATAATTTTAAGCTAGAAACTAGAAATTGACAACACAAATTAACATTGAGTTGATGAAACAAAACCATAAATCATTACCTAGTGTGTGAACCCGTGGTTTCAGAAGAATAAAAACAAAGCAATGTAATTAAACAGTGTTTAATTGTGCTCCTTTAGTTATTTTCATTCAACAAGTCAAGCTTTCGGACTTTTAGGTTTCTTCGAGGAGAATTTGTGGAAGAAAAGTAAAAAGGAAAAAAAATTGTTTGAATTGTATGATTCATAGTCACATAATTTGTCATATGCTCCTGTACATGGTACAGATAGGCTGTATGCGACCTTCCGAAGCATTGGCATGCAAGGGGTATACATGGTTGGTATGCATATCAAGAAAAGTGTTGGACAACTAAAGAAAATAAATGACTGACTCTTTAATTTGTAAAAATAAATAAATAATTTACTGAATGCAGAACCAGATAACCACAACACAAGTATCTTTTCATCTTTTTAAACATCAAATCTCATATGCAGCTTCTCTCTCTTTGAAAACCACCCTCCCTTTCCTCCACCACATCTGGTAAACCCTATCCTTCTCCAACCACCACATTGCTCCCCACTTTTACAGCTGTAGTTCGATCCCATTAATGGTTAATCCCAACGTTCTTCCTTTTGATCTTGACATCTTCAACCTCCTCAAGGCTTGAAGAAGATGCCAAACAATGTCCCTCCCATGTTCCACATTTCTGACAATGTAGCATTGTTTCCTCCTCTCAAGTTTGCACCACTTTCATAAATTTGCAGAGAATTGGAGATCACCAATTCGCAGAAGTACTGCAAATTGATAACACAAGTTCCAATTTGCAGTTTGCTGGAGTTGAGAGGAAATTATGTGACTATGGTATGATTAGTATTGGGGATAGGGAATCTTCCATGTCTTTTGCAATATAAAGTCATCTGTGATTCGTCTCATGATATGAACCACCATCTATTCCAATTATACTGTGAATCTTGCAATTTGAAAAAAATATTGTGAGATTCTGTTAATTGAGATTTTCTATAAAGAGTGCTGTCAAAAACTATTGTTTATCTGTATAGGTTGCAGAAATGGAAGGTATTCTTCAAGAACACAACAACGCAATGCCAGCACGTGATGTTCTTACTGCTCTTGCAGAGAAGTTCAGGTGTGCCTAACTGCTTATGCTATTATTGAGTGTTGTAATGAGTATCAGACTAATAGTAACGTTTAGTTTGCTCCTGAAAATGTGATTAAAATGTTCTTTCTTTCTTTTAGTGAATCGCCAGATCGTAAGGGCAAGATTACAGTACAGATGAAGCAGGTATGATATGACTAATATATTGTTTTAAAATGGAATCTTTCACCCTCCATGTTCTTAGTTTTCAAATTCATTATAGGTTTGGAATTGGTTTCAAAATAAGCGGTATGCAATAAGAGCAAAGTCAAGTAAGACTCCTGGGAAGTTAAACATTACACCATTGGCTCGGGATGATTCAACCCCAGTAAGGAGTATGCCTCAACTACCAACAGCTTCTCCAATTCCTGCTGCTTCTGCTTCAGGTAGAATGTTGCTGCTTTTGGGTGCTTAATTTTCTTTATTTTGCTTGAATTCATAGCTATACTTATTTGTTAGTCCTGCGTACTTTATGTTGTGATGGTTAGTTCTGATAATTTGATCAGGCTTTTACTTAGATCATATACCACATCAGTGTTGTTTTCTTGGATCTCTAATTCATCTGAGTGAGTTGATTATGCGGATTTCCCAATTTGTTTGATTTATATTAGGCTCACTTGAAGGGCTAGATGTATACATGCTTCATGGCATTATGTTCAGTTTGAACTTGCTGTGTAGTGTGTGTTAAGGGAAAAAAGTAATGCATTATATTTTGTGTAGGTCTTTCTGTTACCATTCGATTGAAACCTGGTATCTTTTTTGAAAGAATATTCTTTTCAATCACCATTTGCAATATTGCTTCTCAACAGGTTGTTGTTGATTCTGTGCCTTCTGCTTTCTAAATTCTTGGTCTAACTTTTTCATCACATTATGTTTTGTAGTAGGGAGAACTATTGTTTTAGATTTTCGATGAAGCAAACATTTTTTTCGAGCCCCTGTCCCTTATTTCTTGCTCACACTTTGCATTTATTTACTGTTGTTTACAAGATTTGTCTATTTGAGAATAAAAGTCGCTTCTTACTTTTTATTAAATCAATCAAGAAAGAGAGAGAATCTCTCTCCTTTTCTTCACTTTCTTTCACTTTCCTCATACCAAACAACCTAAAATTCTAATAGATACTCTATGATCCTATGATCAGTGTGACTATAATAGACCAGAATTGTAAATGGTGTAGCATGTTCCTGGTCCAGTTGGGTTAGGAGAAATGGTTGATTTTTTTTTTTTTATATTTTTTCCAGTTTCTTGAGAAAACTTTGAAAAGAAAGCTGTTATTTCCCAAAAATTTCTGTTCCCAAATGTGCTAGTAGTCTATATTGCCAGAACAACCAATATCTTTGTATTAGGGTGGTATGAGCTGAGATCAAGATGTGATACAAAAGAATTTGTGAGACAGTTCTCAAGCCTTTCATATGAACTATAGATCAGTATCTCAAAAACAAAAACCAATATGAACTCAGTAAAACGTAAAGATAGTATGTAAAATTCTTCCTCTGTATCAGATTTCTTTCTCTCTCACTAACTCTTTCATCTCACACACCCATCATGTATGCCCCTCTAGCAATTATAAGTGGGCCTTAGATTTAGGCCTACCACAATATACTTCTAAAGCCTTTATTTATTGTATGGGCCTTGCAAAAGCTCAGTGTCCCTCTTGAATATAAAAGGCAGTTGAAGATGGTATCCAAAAGGAATGTACAATGCTCACAGATACCAAGATTCTATCATCATACAACTAAACAGAGGAATCTCCAACTTTACTATTCAACAAGAATCTGGGTCTGCCACTTGCAATATCAGCCCCTCTCCCCTTCATTTCATGATGCACCTGAAGTTGCCCCATCCATTGGAGCTTTTGAGTAATTTGCAGTTCCCAGAAGTTCCTTGATCCTTCTCACTCTCAGTCGTGCTTCTTGCAGCTCCCTTTGAGATTCTTGAATCTCCATCTCTGCCTCCAATTTTTTTTTTTTTTTTCAATTCTCAAACCTTTTACCCAAAGCCTTCATTTGATCCTCTATTCTTGATGGGACCATAAATAACTCCTATGATGTTGTGAGCTCATATTCTGGCCATTAGTGCTGGAGCAGAATGGAGGTAAATGGTGTAATATTTATTTTTAGATCAGTATCAAGGTGATGCTTGCTGGACACCTATCTTAATTGCAGCCATCCTAGCCCTTATTATGACTCTTTTCCTGCCTTCATTGCAGCCTCCGACACCTTTGTTCTGGGGGTGAGAAGATGTGTTTAGTAGCACCTAGTGACATGGCCTATGTAGTTCTTATACAGTTTGAGCAGTTCTCTCCTTACTATTGTCTCTCTCTGGGTATTTAAGATACTTGGCTTGTCTTCTTTTTCTCCCTCTTCTTACTATCAATACCCTCAACATATCTCTTCAGCTGTCTTATGACTAACTACAGCTGTACAGTGACAAGCTAAATGGTTACTGCTGTTATCTTTAATTTTTACTAATCAAAGTGGTTGAAATTGTGATTTTACTTGGGATTATGAAAGAGATTTAAGATTTTTAAGTCATGCTATTGTAACATAAATTGTAAGGTCCTATGGAATTTATAAACTCATACAACTAGGCTTTCCTTACACTTTACCCAGTGAGCCAGATTCAAAAGAGGAGAGGAGGTCAGGACTGATGCAGAAAAGAAGAGAACCAATCACTCAGTGACTTTGCAAACGAAAGTATGAAAGAGGAGGAACAATGGAGGAAATGAAGAGGAGTAACATAAATTGTAAGGTCCTATGGAATTTATAAACTCATACAACTAGGCTTTCCTTACACTTTACCCAGTGAGCCAGATTCAAAAGAGGAGAGGAGGTCAGGACTGATGCAGAGAAGAAGAGAACCAATCACTCAGTGACTTTGCAAACGAAAGTATGAAAGAGGAGGAACAATGGAGGAAATGAAGATCAATTAGAGTATAGGATTAGAAAAACATAAGATTGCTTAGTTCACACTGTATAATTTTTATTTTCTCATAATCTTACTGACTGAACCTCAATATGTCTATCAGTCCACAGTCCATCTGTCACTTCTCTATGCATAAATAGCTATCACCTAGCTGCTCTAACTGACTTAGAATCAGACCTATCAAATAGTATGGCCTGGCCAAATTGCTTGTGGGCTCCTTTTTCTTTGGCCTTGCTTGGCACAACATCAGGCCACTGGTCCAAATGTGGCCTTGTTTAAAAAAAAAACACCTGTTTATAATTTAAAAGAGTAAAATCAAGTTGAAAATTAACATCTCACATTTCAAAATTATTGTGTTTAATGTTGAATTTCTAATACATCACTTTGAAAATTTACTTTTCTTTTATTTCTTAATTTATTAATGATAAAAAAGCAAGAGGGAAAAAAAGTAAGCTAGATTCCATTTGAGCTAATTTTAATCCCCTTATGAAGTTCCTTTGTAGCGTGTTCAGAGAATGAGAATTGCATATGTGTAGCATTTTGAGTTTTCATTTGGGAAGAAAAAGTTAGGATTTCCATTTCTCTATTTCCTCTTTTAAACATTTAAGAGTTAAAAATCAAAAGTTATATTTTCTTACCAGGCTAGCCTAGCCTGAACCCATTTGACCTATTGGGCTAAACAGGCTAAGCCAAAATGTCTCGCTTTTGGGCCACTGCTTCTAAGGTCCAGCTAGGCCTTATTTGCGTGTTGGGCTGAAATCGGCAGCTCTAGTTAGAATGAATGTACAACTACTTTCATTTTATAGTTTTATTTTATTTCTTTTGTGGTATAGAGTAGGATTCTATCCTTTCAATCCCTAACCCTAGATTCTATGGACCCTATCTTTCTATTTTCACTTTGATTTGTTTTCTCCTCTGGTGATTCTTCTTCCATGGCATCTTCTTCGAATGCTCGTATGCCTTTCCCTGATGCAATCTCTGAAAAACTTGACTTCAAGAACTATTCTACATGGTGTCGGCAAGTTGAGCCGGTCATCAAAGGCTACCAATTGAAAAATTTCTTGGTTAATCCAACATTTCCAATGAATTATGTCACCATTGAAGATCACATTGCACATTGCGCTTCCGAAGAGTTTCTTGTTTGGGAGCAACATGACTCGATAGTTTTGTCCTGGCTTCAATCGACGATTTCTTGCGAGATGTTGCCTCTTTTCATCGGTTGCACCAATGTATGGCAACTTTGGGACAAGATCCAAATGTTCTTCAAGTCAAACACCACTTCTCGCGCTTACCAACTTCGCTCTGCGCTATACTCTACAACTCTTGGAGATCGTTCAATCTCTAATTATCTTTTTAGCATTCATTGCTTGGTGAATGCACTCTTTGCCATTGGTGACCCAATTCCATCCAAGGAGCACCTGAATATTCTTCTTAAAGGTCTACCTGATGAATACGAACCCATAATTGTGCTAATTGGAAGTCGCTTTGGTCTTATGAGTGTTGACGTTGTTGAATCGGTGTTACTTGTGCATGAATTGTGTGTAAAGAAATTTTGCAAGAAAACCCTAGCAACAGTAAATCTTTCCGAAGCTTGCCCTGATGGAGAAGAATTGCACAATACTCTAGTCTCACCAGCGAGAACAGTTGAAAGTAGAGGTAAGATTTGAATTGGTTAAGGCTTTTCAACTCCGAACAATTTTGGGGTCCCCTATGGGTTGTGGGTCATGGGTCTGAAAAGTGATTTTTTAGGTGTGGTGTGGTGGCATGATCCCTCCAATTTCATGATCTTGCACAATGATCTCACTTGATTTAAACAAATTCTGAGTTTGAGTTTGATCATAATTATTAGAATCTTATAATTCATGATTCAAATCCTATGATTTGATATAATTCAGCTATCTGTCAATTCTTATCATAAGATCAATCTCAAATGACTTTGAATCTAATAATACATGAATGAATTGATTCAATTTCGTATCATTGATATGAAACACGTGATTCAATGGTTTGTTGTCATCATCATCATCATTTGTACACTTGGTGATTCAGTCCATACAAATAACTTGGTGATTCTTATTTGAATATTGATTTGATAACCTTGCTCTGGATAATAAACTTGTAGTTTTGACTGCAGTGCTATTATAACAAATTAAGGCCGTACTTCTTTACTCACCCTTGTTCTTCCTAACATAGCTCTTCTCATTGGAGGAATGCTAATGGGTTGGAACTTGATATAGATTTGGACTATCTTTCATCATTCTTAATAATTTATTAAGTGTGTCAACAAGTGGCTAGGGATTCATCATAAGCTTTGACTAAGATTACAATTAAAGCTTGCTCCAAATTGGATATCTGTGAATGCATATTGGGTTGCTGTTTTTTTTTTGTTTACATGATGTATTTTTCCTCTCAAAGATGTTAATATTTTCTGCTTATATTGTATATCTGTTAATGTGTATAATACACAAATGAACCAATTGAATTTCATAGTGTTACTGTATATACTGATGATGATATTGGATGAAAGATTCATTTTCTGCTGCCTTGAATGTCTTTTATTTTTGTGAGGGGTATAATGGTGCTTTAAATCTCAACTTATCGATTAGTAAAACTTAATCAGAAAAAAAAAGATCCTACTACAAATTGTGTCATCATTATAGACTATGTATGTTTTTATGGTCTTATTTACTTTGTTTACTTTGCCTTCATTTCATTGTACTCAGTTTCAACAGCAATGAAAGCAACTCCAGAAAATTCAGTTATGGAATTTGAAGCTAAATCTGGAAGGGATGGAGCATGGTCAATATTTCCCCTTTAATAATCTTTAGTATCTTTTCTTGTTTAATTTTCTTAATATTTTACATTTGTTGATCTGATTTCTTGTCTTCTTATCGTTAGGTATGATGTGGCTACCTTTCTATCACACAGATATTTGGAGACCAGTGATCCGGTAATTTAAAACTAAGATTATTTCTGTTTTTAAGTTTTCTGAAGAAATTAATGGCCCTTTTTGTTTTTGACATGTTTTTCAATTTCCCTTGTACTGAAGATATATCCTTTGTGATCTTGTGATTTTACTGCATTCTATTCAAGCACACATGTCCCTATGAATGCTTTGACCAACTACCAAAGTCATGTTGTGAAAGGCTCTTAGTGGTGGAACCACTACAAACTCATTAGAACTTAGAATATATTCTGAGCTATTAGTTTTATAATAGTTCTTGATACAATTATCAGTGTTAATTACCATAGGTAATACTGTTTATTTCTAATCCCTACAATTTAGGAGCTATGTTTTATTAGGGATAAGATTTGTAAATCAGATTTGAATACTAATCCTTATTATAAATTCATAATGGCTGAGAGGAATTCTCTCAAGTAATTGCAAGAATTATAGAGAGTTCAAGTTGGCTTGCAGAGCCTCCTCTCTGGTTATGAATCACTTTGGTCACCACTGTGAACAAATCAACTAAAATCCCCACTGCCATGAAAAATTCTTGCAAAGTCACCAACAAATGAACACTGGGAATTGGTCAATTCAAAATGGACCTGACTAACCTATACCTGAAACTGAAAGACCCTACATCAGATACACCTTCACTTCCTGCAATAATGTGCTGCATCTCTCAGCATGTACAGCTCACTTGCCACCCTAAATGTGTATTTTGAAGGAACTTGTTTTTGTGATGTTTGGTCTGCCTCCTCTGTCTCTCTTTTATCCATTATATCCCTGGTATAAACCATTTCACACTCGTATAATTCTGATTCTTAAGCTTCTAATAGATCAGGAGTGGCTTTACTCAGACTAATGAATAGTGGGAAACTACCTTGACCAGGCCAAGTATTTCCTTTTCTGTGTGGTGAGTCAATTCCTTAACACACAGCGAGATAGCCACTAAGATGCAGTAATCTGGATTTTGAGATGTATCAAGAGTTCTCTACACATTATTTTTTTGTTAGTTTACAGGTCACTCATTAATGGTGCTATAACTACCTTTTGTTTTGCCCACAAATCTTTTGTTGGGCATATAAACAGAGGTAGTTGTTGGTTTCATCTTATTTTGTTGAGGCTTTAGCTTTATATATCATGTAATTGCAATATTTTTCTCCATGTTTCAGGAAGTGCTGGTACGATTTGCTGGTTTTGGACCGGAGGAAGATGAGTGGATCAACATTCGAAAGCATGTTAGGCTCCGCTCTTTGCCATGTGAATCATCAGAATGTGTTGTAGTCATCCCCGGAGATCTCATACTTTGTTTTCAGGTAGGAATAGCTGTAGCCAGGTGTCATAAAAAGTTAATTTTGATCATGGACAGTTGTTTTTCTCTAATCATTTTTGCTTTTTGAAACATCTATTTTTGTTTTCCTTATTGTTTATTTACTCTTCATTTTCAACATTACAGGAAGGCAAGGAACAAGCGCTTTATTTTGATGCCCATGTCCTTGATGCTCAAAGACGTAGGCATGATGTGCGAGGCTGTCGTTGTAGATTTCTGGTTCGTTATGATCATGATCAGTCAGAGGTATGAATTTTCAATAAGATTTTCTGTTGTGGGATTTTTTTTATGATATAATTGTGTTTTTTCTGATTCAGTTTTGGTGTGGGTTTCAGCCTTTAGTTTCTACTCATTGAGAGTGATCCCTATTTTTCATGAAGGATTGGTTCTTATAGTTTATACTTATTAAGATATTGATTCCTCACCCTCAGGGATCAAAACTCACAACTCTGGAAATTGTAGGGAATCAATCATATAGATCCTAAGTATGATGATGGATTGCAGTTTAGGTTATCCCAGGGGCAACATGTCATAGCATCTTATACAACTAATGATGTTATAAATCCTGCCCGCTCTAGTGGCTGATCTATAAATACTTGTTGCTGTAGAACGTTTCCAGATTTAGATACAACACCCTTTGTTTTTCTCTTTTTGAAAATTGTTTCCCCGCTAAAACATATTTTACAATGGCCTTTTTGTTCTAATGGCTATATCATTCTTTATGAGAGTTCCAATGTATGCAGAATGGCAGCAAAAAGGTGCACTAAAAATTGTGTGACTGCTTGTTGAATCCTTTTACTTCTCAATAGTGCCATTTGAAATGAAGCAGAATCATGCATTCTCAAGATTCTACCAATTCAGTTGTCTCATTCATATATGATACTACAATTTATATAACACTTTTTTTCTCTATCTCTCTCCATCACATCACTAATAGCATACCATACTTCTCTCTGTCTCTCATTGTTGTAAAATTTATTGTACAAATGACATTATCCTTAAAATTTATTTTGAATTCTATTACCACTTAACTGCACTTTGTTGGTTAACCACATCTCATGTTCTGGCCAGGAAATTGTGCCGCTTAGGAAAATTTGTCGCAGGCCCGAAACTGATTACCGTCTACAGCAACTTCACGCTGTGAATGAGGCACCACCACCTGTGGATCAGCAAAGGACTGGCATGGATCCAGCAGCAGCAAATGTTAATTCCATGAGGACTACTACTGAAACGGTGCCAAGGGAGCTTATTGCAGCAAACATTCCTATGGAGACACCAGTTTTGCAAACAAATGTTCCTGAAAATATGGATGTGGATCCAAAGAAAGCTGAATCAAAAGCTGAAGTTCAAGCTGGAAATCCCATCATTACCCCTGGCAGTGCCCCATTTACCAACATCATTACTACAGCCAGTGTTCCTGAAGTCTCTAGCCAGACTCAGAACATGGTTGAATGAAAATAGCTATAGCTATTTCATTTTTCAAACTTGATCATACCTTAGTACTGTACATTCTTTAGCTTCTTATAACTGTTACTTTATCTTCAGAACTTAATGCTTCTATCTGACTTCTGTTGTATTATTTGAACCATAGTAATTAAAAAGGAAAATAGGAGGATATACAATTATCGACCATATAGCGTTTTTTTTTTTTTTTCTTCTTGAGTATTTTGTTTTTCTTACTTACCCTTTTGATCTCATTTAGTTTGGTTCGCGTGTGATTTTGGTTTTGACTTTTTTTGATGTTTTGTTGGGTTTTCTTTTCATTTTTGTGTTCTAAATCTATTTTCTAAAATTATTCTACACTACTCTTCAATCAAAATCTATTTTCAGAACAACTGTTTTCTAAAAAATAAAAATAAAATAGAAGTATCTAAAAGATTTTTTTTTCCCAAGTGTTCAAATGTGCAGGGGCAAACTTTAAGAAAACAGAAATGTATTTAAGGATAAATACTTTCAAATGTACTTTAAGAGACATAAATTTTGGAAGACAGTTTATTTTGAAAATAATAAAGAAATTTAATTAGCCCATTTATCATTTTTCTTCTAAAAACCTATAAATTCTCATTTTCTATTTAAATATTTATGCGAGTTATGACAAAAATTAGTTCGAATTCTCCTCTCAATCCAAAGAGATAGCAAACAAGATTTGCCCACCATATACCTAAATTTTTTGCCTTTGCACTTGACAACCATTTTTCATCCATAAATAATAGAAGAAAAATTCAAAACATGGTTTCTTTGCTACACCCCTCTAAATTTCAGATTAGGCATATATTGCAGACGATACAAGACAACTCACTACTTGAGATAGTAACAGTGCTCCACACAAATTTTAGAAAACTTTCAATTCTCAATTTTATATATTCTCCGTCTAAGGTTAAACTATTAATTTTGTTGTTAAAAGTTGCCGTTTGATTAACAGTTCAATGTTATATAAGAGAGAATAATAGTTATATCATATACACCTTTTACCAAGTGCAAGAATGATTTTTGAATTAGATTAAACTAAAACACATATAATTGACTTACTGTTACACAAAAGCTCCCTTTGTGTCAAAGTCAAAAATAACATATCTTTTAATTCAATTTTGATACCCAAGAAAAATGTCACGTTTGGCTCTTGGATCAAACTTTTGGCGATGAGACACATGTGTAGATGCATAGCACAAAACACCCAAAAACTTTGAGTATCATAAGCTCGAGCGGTTGTTTAAACAAAAGTTCAAAATAAGTTTTGTTGCTAATGATGGGAGAAGGAACTCCATTTATAAGATAAACAACATGTTTAATAGCATTGGACTAAAGATTTGTGGGTAAATGAGATTGAAACATTAAAACCCTTGCCACATTAAGAATATGCTGGTGTTTTTGTTCGACTCTCCCATTTTCTTGAGGAGTCTCAACGCAACTAGTTTGGTGCAAAATACCCTTTGAAGGCAGCAAAGATGTTAAGAAAAATTCAGGTCCATTGTCAGAGCGAATGCTTTTTATTTTGATTTCAAATTGAGTTTCAACAAAATTAATGAAATTCTCCACATTTGATTGAACTTCGGCTTTGGATTTTAACAAAATTGTCCAAGTATAACTACTAAAATAATCAAGGATGGTTAAAAAATATTTATGGCCATGCACAAAGTGTTTGGAATAAGGGTCCCAAATATCTAAATGGATCAACTCAAAAATTTTGGATGCTTTCTTCAAGCTTGGTAAATAAGATAATTTTCTTTGCTTAGCTAGATGACAAACATCACATATCTTGTCAACATGTCTTGAAATAAAAGGATAAGTTTGACACAAAATATTTAACCTATTTCCAGAAAGATGTCCTAATCTAAAATGCCAAAGGTTAGAGGTTGTAATGGGAGTGACAACAGTGTGGTTAATGATGACATTGTTGAATGGTGGGTGAATACTGATCTTGCTATCTTCTAAGTAATAGATTCCCTTCTTCAATTTAGCCAAACCAATCATCTCAATGAGTTCACCTCCCGGATTTTGTAAGAATCAAGAGCAAAAGTGAGTGAATGACAAAGAGTAGAGACTAATTTGGAAATGGAGATTATGTTAAAATGAAAAAATGGCACAAACAGAACATTGTGAAGGACAAAACGTGGTGATAAATCAACTATCCCAGAATGATGTGCAGTTACTGTAGACCCATTAGGGAGGTGTATGATGACAGGATCAATTTTTGAGTAAGCTTTGAACCAATGCAAAGATGAAGCCACATGTTCGGTAGCTCCGGAATCAATTATCCATGAACTTGTGTGTGAATTTTGTGAGTGTGTGTTGCTGGATGAGTGATTGACAACACATGAAATAAATGCATGCTACCAAGTGATGGACTAGAATTAGGATTTGGCCCATTTTGTGTTGTGTGTGTCATGTTGACTTGATTGGGCTGAGAGAGGGAATTATCCACGGATCCTGCATTGGTAGAACCAGGTATGTTTTGGAGAAGAGCCATTAGGCTTTGGTATTTGGCTGGAGTGATCTCAAGACCCGGCCCATCAATGTTTTTCCTTTGTCCTTACTCTGTGACATTCTCATGTTTTAGCTCAACGACAACATAATTTATAGAAACAAAATTGGAGTTTTGAAATCGAGGAACTCGTGGCTTCCCAGGATAACGAGGGTGACCAGGGGATAACCATGTTTGCCATAAAAAACATCAATAGTGTGCCCAGTTCATCCACAGAAAGTACAGAACTTATTTGATGACCCTCTACCACTTCCTTCTAGAGCACCACCACAACCCCGTCCAAGCGGTGGTTGGCGCTGACTGTCGACAACATTGATCAAGGCATTAGGTTCTCCAATAACTAGTCCAGAGCCCAAGTGTTGTCATTTCTATTGTATGACCATAGAAATACTCTGTTGATTGACGACAAAGGATCCATGAGAAGGACCTGAGAGCGCACTACGAAAAACCTCTCATCAGGTCCCTTTAGGAATCTAATGATGAAATCCCCTTGATGATATGTTCGTGTAGAACAGTTGCAAGAAGATAGATGACAATAATTGACCAATTCTTCCCATTCAGTCTTGAGATTGGTAAAATAATCAGTTACATTTTGAGAACTTTGTTTGAGAGCATATATTTCTTCTTGGAGTTCCACAATGCGGAGTAGAGCACCTTGAGAAAAGCGTTCTTGGAGATCATTCTAGATATCAGTTGCGCAATCAAAATAGATGACGTTCTGGGATATTGATTGTGAAAGAGAATTCAGCATCCACGAAATAATCAAATTGTCGCAACGCTCCCATGGTGGGTACACGAGGCTCTTTGTGGTTGGAACAAGAATGTTGCCGGTGATGAAGCCTATTTATTTTTGGAAATGAGGGCCATTTTGAAAGATCTGCTAGAGGAGGTGTGACGATGATAGAGGACGGACTCTCACTGAGATGAATATAATAAGGGCTAGATGGATTTTGGGAAGTATCTTGATCATCGGTGGGTGAAGTATTTTGGTTTTTCTTTGGACCGGAGAGTTGGTTGTCATCAGCCATAGGTAAAAAATAAAGGTGGGTATCAGTACCATAATAGAAATTTGAATGATAGGGGAAGGAAACATAGAAGACTTTGTGTGAAAAGTTGTTTCGTTAAATTGGCATCAAGCATGTGTACAAGATTTATATAATACAAGTTTACCAAAATTATTGAACAACCCAAAACTATCGATGGAGAAAACAAAATTAGAATCGTAATAACAAACTATACACCTCAACAAAATTAGAATCTCAATAACAAGCTATATCGCTCACCACAATGCTAACAACCTATATATATCTCAACTGACTTCTAGAACAATGTTATTTGAAGAGTTATCTGCAACAGATTCGGATCATACCAATCAAGTTGTGAACTCATCTTGTTGGGCCTGGTCTACAACATATTCGGAACGTGCCAATCAGGTTGTGAACTTATCTTGTTGGGCTTGGTCTTTCTTTGTTGAAAGTGAAAGATGAAAAATTTGACATAAAATATTGGCCAGTGTTTCAACTTCTACACAGCTTTTATATAATTATAGACTACCTTAGAAGTTATCTTCCAAAATATTTTGAATTGATTGATTAATAATGTGAAAATGTATTTACTAATAATACAATACATATGAAAATTAAAATTAAATATAAACAAATTAATTAATTAAGTTTTTCTCTTTTTAACTATTTCATATTTCAATTTTTCATCTCTAAAATGTTTTTCCAATTTTTAATCAATTATTTAATTTTTGTGATGGGTCTGTGCAGAAGGAGAGTGGAAGAGTCATCTGTGATATGGGAAAAAGAAGGACTGGAAAAAGGTAATTGTTCAATTGCTCCTAACAAGTCTTGTTTTGTGAGTTGTGCTAGCCATGCATCAGGTGGAACTGCTGAAACACTTGTTGGTTTTGTGACGGGTCTGTGCAGAAAATGAAGAGATGGTGAAGGGTTGTGATGATGATGGATGAGTGAGAGAGGAACAGGTAGTGTGGAGAAGAGAAAGTGTTGCTGATGAGAGTGCAACATTGGTGAAGGAAATATCAAATATGCTAATGAATTCTTAGCTTAATTCAGCAAAGTTATACGTAAGATGATTTAAAAGGTATACTAAGATGATTTTCAATTACTCCTATAAAAGATTTTATGTTGACAATGAGAAAATTAAATAAAATTATCAGTTTAATTAATTGAAGAAAATTGTGAAGCAATAAAAAAATAAATACTATTATATGTTTTTTATATTCTACCTCTTTGCTCAAAAAAATATTTTATACTCTTTTTTCAAGCAACAAAACTTTTCAAATTTGCTTGCGCCGGAGTAAAAGAATGCACTTTAGAGGAAATAATACGTTATCATCAATTGGTAAAAAGAAATTCAAGGGTCAGATGTACATAAAATTAAATTACATATAAAATAAAACTTATAATTAAAAATAATTAAATATACATAATCATGAATATTAACAAATTAGGTTGGTCTGGCTCAGTATTAATCCATTAAGTCAATAGATAAAAATAGATTAAGCCAAGTTAGTCTAATTCATTTCTCAAATAAATTGTATTTTATCTGATATGGTTTGGTACAGTGACTTGACAAGCTTAGCCAATAAGCGGGGTCAACAGGACAAATAAATTCACTTTATTTATTTTTTATTTTGAATTCAAATTTTATACAAATAAAAAGTAAAGATATGATTCTCGTGCATTCTAACTTGTTTTAGCATTGTAGTTCATCAAGTATACCTATTTTTGGCTCAATTCTTATAAGTATTTTTTTTCTTAGCCTGACCCACCTATTAGGTTACTAGCCAATTTTCTTTAGCACAAATGCAACTCTTGAGAAGAGAGTAATAAATTCATAGAAGAATTCATACCATAAGTGGTTCTAAAATTATGTTAAAATTATTTAAACATTTAGATTAGAATAGATAATTATTCAATAAATAATGATTTTTGTAAAGTTCTATTAATTTTATATGTGAAATGAAAAATAAAATCTAAAACATTTTTCTAATATCCTATTTTTTATTAATATTTTTATTAATTTTCTTTTTTTTCTTATGTATAAAAAAGAATGGTGAAGGGGAGAGGAGGTATAAAGATTAAGATTTTGTTTCCCTCTCCCTTAAATTTGTCCTTAGATATTTCAATGCATTAATGATATATATAAAGAATAATCCTTATTTATGAGAATTTTGTCAAAATGAAAATTATAAAATTAAGTTATACAAAATATTTTTTCCATGTTAATTGAAAATAAATATGTATATTAACTACGTATTCTCATTAACTATAAATTATTTATATGCAAACTAAAAAGTTAGTGACATCTTAAAATCATTAGAGATTTGCTCGACACTTAAATATATAACTTATTTAATGTATATAGATGTGAAATAACCTTTATCTTATAAGTCAATCTTGTAAGATTAAATTAGATTCATACTTTATATTTCTAACATGTTGTTGCTAGAGATCTCATGTTACTTAAAACTATTGTCAAAATTCTATATATAAATAGGTTGCAACTCACATCTTACATTAGGTCCATGACTAAAATGGTATCAAAATCTATTCTTGAACCTATTTATTGTTATTTGACATGTTATCACTAGCTATCAAGCCACCGTCAAACTATACATAAATTTCTAGTCTTACAAACTTTACACTTGAGATGTCCAATCTTCAACATGAATAGAGTATATTAGACATCCTATTTGTTGCCTAGAAATATAACCAATTTAATAAATATGGGATCAGCGATTTACCTTTCTTCAACCTGAAATAGCTAATATACCTTCTCCTTTTGTTGAAATTATCTTCCTTTAGTTCTCTGCTAAGCTGATTGTATAAAATTGATTTATAAGAATTTAGAGACAAAAGAAATATAATTGATCCAAGCAATTAAGTTATTAAGGATGGAACCAAGAAATAAATGTACAAAATTACATGAGGTCCTTCCTAATGTCAATGGAGGATTAGGATATATTTTTAACTTTTAGAATCTATTTTAGTCCAACTCTTATCTAATTGGATTTGAAATCATAATCTATAATATAACCATGGAGTCAGTTACATGAATAAAAGTATTGAACAAGTTACATAGTCTAATGAGAAGTACACTATACAATACGGTTCTTGAAAAGGAACTTGACATCTCGAAGAGACCTAGGACTCCTCCTTCGGTAATCTGGATGAGTGCACCATCGAGAAGCATGTGCTGCAGTATTCTTGCTATGTTCCTACTGTCATCAATGCCAAGATGATGGCTTCCTAACAATGGTATTTGCAGTTCCTTCATCATTGTAACCATTCCCGTGGCCTGTTATCCGTTGTCAAGCAAAGCATATAACTTAAATTAGGATTAATAAAACAAATGGGCAAAAGGGTGGAAAAAGAAAAAAACAAATTCAACCCGGTGTAAGTTAAAACGTGACATAATCATTTAGATCAAGCAGCATTGTTACTTTTTTAAAAGACCATATGGCACAGCTAGTTAAAATAGCCCATTCCATGTAGAACATAGTTGTCACTTGCCAGACAACATTCTTTTTGCGGAATCAGCTAATGGGAGTGCCATAAACTCTCTCAAAAGCTAAAGTTGTTAAGTAATGGTACACGAATGGAGTTATACTTTCTATCTTTAACATGCACCCTCATGCAAAAAGCCCACTGGACTCGAAGCAAGACTAATTAATAGATCCACTTTACCTTAGGCAGAAATTTAATTTTATTTAGCAGTAAGGAATGAAATGCATACCAGTTGATCATATAGTGACTTTGATACCATGTGGCGAATCCTGTCTCCCTATGTTTAAGCTGTTAGGTGAAGGTACATGACCGGTTTTATATTTCTGCACCTTTGACAGGGAGAAACTAGGTAAGCCATATGAACTCTACATTTCCTTTTTTCTTTTTCTCCTTATTTCTTCAATAGGCTTGAAAGTTTACACACAGACAATGCTTAGGCTTACCATGTGCTGAAATTTGATTTTATTTGAAAGAATCAGGGAGGTAAAGATTGGACTTTAAACTACATGATCACAAAGGCTTTGATACTATGTCATGAAAAAAATCTCCCAAAAGCTTTAAGTTATTAGGAAAACATGCATGAATGGTTTTACTTGTGTATCAGTTGAGAGATGACACACACACATTCAAAGGTCAAAGAGTACAAAGTTCACAAGGAAGGTTCAGACTGAACCCTCTTTAATAGAGAGCTACAACTAAAATAGAAAAACAAAACAACACTATAACATGTGATAAAACTAAACAAATATATTAACACTCCCCGTCAAGCTGGAGCATATAAATCATATGTTCCAAGCTTGGTCCATACAAACTGAATCGAAGGGCCTCTCACAATCTTAGATAAAATATCTGCAAGTTGATTATTTGAGCTGACAAACTCAATACTAATCTCCTCAGAGAACAACTTCTCCTACATAAAATGACAATCTATCTTTATATGTTTAGTTCTCTCATTAAACACTAGATTGGAGGCAATGTGAAGGGCTTCTTGATTATCACAATACAGTTTCATGGGCTGAATTTTGCAAATGCAGCTTTCAAAGAAATCGTTTGACCACACCAATTCACATGTAGCTGAAGCAATGGCCCTATATTCAACTTCAGCACTAGACCAGAAAACATTACTTGTTTCTGGTTCTTCCCAGACGCAATATTTCCTCCAACGAATACACAAAATCCAGTACTAGAATGTCCATCCATAGCACATCCTTCCTAATCAGCATCACAATACCCAAAAATTTGGATATTTCCTGTCTTACTTGAATAAGAAAAGAAAAAGAAGAAAAGAAAACTGTGTTGAAGAAACTGCACCCTCTAATTTTCTCTTTTCATTATGTAAATATATAGGATCATTTATAGTCAATGTAGCCCTGAAAAGTCTAAGCCTACAAGCATTCTAAAACAACCTAAGCTATCACACCATAACAGAAATACATAATAAAATATACTAAAGCTTCCTAAGCAAGCTATTCTAACACTCCCCCTCAAGCTGGAGCATACTAATTGTATGCCCCAAGCTTGGAACATAAAAACTGAATTCGAGGTCCTCTTAAAGACTTAGTCATAACATCTGCAAGTTGTTCATTGGAGGTGACAAATTTAGTAACAATTTCCTTAGACAGCAGCAGCTTTCCTCTAACGAAGTGACAATCAATCTCTATATGCTTAGTTCTCTCATGAAATACTGGATTGGAAGCAATGTGGAGAGCAACCTGGTTATCACAGTACAATTCCATTGGATGATCTTCACAAAATTTTAACTCTTGAAGGAGTTGTTTAACCCATATAAACTCACAAGTAATCAACTCCATAGCACGATATTCAGCCTCAGCACTAGACCGGGCAACAACATTTTGTTTCTTGCTCTTCCAAGAAATGCGATTTCCACCAAGGAATACACAATATCTAGTAGTGGAACGTCGATCGACAGAAAAACCTGCCCAATCAGCATCACAATATCCCAAGATTTGGCTGTTTCCTTTGTTTTCGTACAACAATCCTTGTCCTGGAGCCTTTTTGATGTATTTAAGGATACGCAAAACAACATTCCAATGATCAACATGAAGGGCTTGCATGAATTGACTAACAACTCCCACTGCAAAAGAGATGTCAAGTCATGTGATAGTAAGATAAATAACTTTCCCAACCAATATCCTATACCTCTCTGGATTAACAAATGGTTTACCTTGACCAGCCATTAACTTTTGGTTAGGATCCATATGACTATCAATGGGTCTGCAATCAACCGTGACTATTTCCTCCAAGATGTCTAAAGCATACTTCCTTTGAGAAATCGCAATGCCTTCTTTTGATTGAGCGACTTCGATACCAAGAAAATATTTCAAACAACCTAAGTCTTTGGTCTGAAAATGAATGAATAAATGTTTCTTCAATTGAGAGATTGTAGTTGCATCGTTCCCGGTAATCACTATGTCATCCACATAAACAACTAGATACACACACTTCCCAGGAGAAGTATAACAATAAAAAGCTGAGTGATCCACTTTACTTCTTTTCAGCCCAAAGTCCTGTAAAACATGACTAAATCTTCCAAACCATGCCCGAGGAGATTGTTTGAGACCATAAAGAGATTTTCGCAATTTACAAACTAATCCAGACTCCCCCTGAGCAACAAACCCAGGAGGTTGCTCCATGTAAATCTCCTCCTCCAACTCCCCATGAAGAAAGACATTTTTAATGTCTAATTTGTGGAGAGGCCAATGACGAATATCTGCTATAGCAAGAAAAAGACGAACTGTAGGGATCTTGGCCACAGGGGAAAAAGTGTCACTATAGTCTAAGCCATAAATCTGAGTATACCCCTTGGCCACTAGTTTGGCTTTGAGACGATCAACTGTACCATCAGGGCCAACTTTGATGGCATAGACTCATCTACATCCAACTGGCTGTTTCCCTGGAGGAAGTGGATCTAGTTCCCATGTACCACTATGCTCAAGTGCTTGCATCTCAACAATCATAGCTTGTCTCCACCTAGGATGATCAAGAAAGGAGATAGTGAGAGGAGATACAGAGAAGAGAAAAGAAAAATATAAAGGAGATACACGATAATAACTTAAAAAATTAAATAGGATGAGAATTCCTAGTAGACCGAATACCTGTTCGAAGAGCAACAAACCAACCAGAATTATCTTCACTGGGATTCGTAGTATGAGCGTCTGATGGCGAAGGACTTGAATCTAGAGATTCTTCAAGAACAGGCGGACCCAATTGTCATGTCTGACGCTGATATGTGATAAGGTGAGGAGTATCTTGCCTAGGATTAGTTGTGGGGAAGAAAGACTGAATAATTTCTTGGTCAGGAATGGTATGGATTGACATTAGAGGTGGAGTGGAAACATGAGAACCAACAGGTAGAGCCTGTTGTATTGAAGGAGGGTCATAAGTGGAGGATGAGAAAAACATAATTTGTTCAAAGAAGGTCACATCTGCAAACATAATATTTTCTGGTTTGTGGGGAGTACCACTTGTACCCTTTCTGAAGACGCGAATAACCTAAGAAAACAAATTTGATAGCTCTAGCAGACAACTTGTCCAGACCAGGAGAAACATCATGGACAAGACATGTACACCCAAAGACCCTAGGTGAGACATGAAACAATGGTTCCTTTGGATAAATAATGGAGTAAGGAATTTTATTTTCAAGGAAGGAAGATGACATTCAGTTGATTAAGAAACAAGAAGTGAGAATTGCATCACCCCAATAATTTACAGGAACATTTGAATTAAGCATTAGGGTGCGTGCAGTCTCCACAAGGTGCTTATTTTTTCTTTCAGCGATTCCATTTTGTTGGGGTGTGTGTGAACATGTAGATTGATGCAATATCCCTTGTGAGAATAGGAAAGAGGATAACTCAAAGGAAAATATTCTTTTGCATTGTCACTTATAAAGATTTTAGTCATTTTCTGATAGGTACCAGGATAGGAAAAAGGAAACAAGAATTGAATAGAATAGAAATAATGGAGAATTCTTATTGATTTAGAATAAGTCAATCACTTAAAGACATCTGAGCACTAAGTAGCTCAAACACTACCAAAATAAGAGAAAACCCATACCTTTTCCCCTCCCTCATCCTAGCCCTATTAATACTCTTTTATTAACTGAATTCCCTAAACGCAAGATCTCATCTGAATTTAATGTTGTCAGTTACGCTTATTCCTATTCCTTCTCTTCTCATAACAGATTAGTGTTTGTTTGGGCTGCCTAATGGGCTGTTGATTGGGCTGCTGCCTATCATTTTCCCAAATTGATTTTTGATTTCATTAAAGAAACACATAAAGATAGACAAAAGTTTAAAACGATCTTTCATTATGGAGAATTCATCAATAAATGTTACAAAATATCTAAAACCAAAAGATGTTACACGGTTTGGACCCCAAATATCAGAATGAATAGTGGTGAAAGCTGAGTGACATCCTTTTTCAGTTTGTTTGGGAAAAGATGATCTAACATGTTTGCCTAATTGACATGACTCACAACCTAATTCCTCTAACTTCTTGAGACCAGGAACTAAAAGTTTCAACTTGGACAGACTTGGGTGACCCAAATGATCATGTAACAGCTTGGGTGACAAAACAACAACACAAGACACAGATGGTTGTTTTCCAAAAATAGTAGAGACCACAAGATTCATGTCCTTCGCCAATCCTTCGATCTGTACCACGTTCCTGAACAACAAAGGATTCAACATTAAAGGTTATTGAACATTTAAGGACTTAGTTAACTGACTTAAACAGATTAGATTGAAAGGACAATTAGGAATGAACAAAACAGATTTTAAGTTTAATGAGGGAGAAAGAGAAACTTGATCAATAATTCCTTTGGGAGCAATTCTGGACCCATATGCTAAGGTAATAAGGTGAGGTGATTTAAGAGGGAACATAGAAGAAAACATAGACTCATTACTAGCAATATGATTAGAGGCTCTTGAATCAATAATCCATGGAATTTGACTTGCAGATGAATGAGAGACATAAGCTGTAGAGGCAATAGCGGTAGAGGAAGATTGAGCCTGAGTCATGGATTTCCATTGAAGATATTCTTGATAATCATCTTCTGCAATCTTCATATTAGATTTTCCTGATTTTTCTGATTTAGACAGATTTACTGTCTTTTCGGGGAAACCATTAAGAGAATAACAATTCTCTTGAGTATGACCCATTCTCTTACAATATGAGCATTGGGGACGACCACTTCTACCTCCTCTTTCTCATCGGTTTCCACGACCACCTCTTCCCAAACTAGAAACCATTGCAGAGGCTTCACTTATTTCACCGATTATTTTCATTTTTCACTTCTGTAGGGACACTAAGGAGTCTAGTTATCAAGCTGTCCATTGAGGGAATCTCATGGCCAGTTAAAATCTGGTCACGAACATGATTAAAATCTGAATGTAGTGTTGTCAGGATCAGTACCATATAGAACCTGTCAAGCTTCTTATTTATTTCTTCAATAGAGTTGTCAGTGAGGAACATTTTTAGTTCTTCTACAACACTTGGGCCTTCAGCAATATGAGATCTCATTTCATGATTAATTTGTTTCAAGGATGCTATCCTCTGAGTAGCATCATACAACCTTTGAATATCATTTGCATAAATATTGTGGGCCTTTTTCCAAAAAGAACAGCAGATTTTGAATGCCCTAAGTGTTCCCAAAATGTTTGGTTCAACAGACAGCCACAACATGGCACAAAGCTGAAAATCAAGCTTCTTCCACTTGCCTCGACTTTCTTCTGAACCTTCAATATCTTCCACTTCTAAGTGGTCGTGGTACCCTTGACAAGGAACCATAGTTCCACGGAGGCAGCCTACGATAGAAAGTTTTTACCATTTAGTTTTTCTATTGTAATGGTTGGGGTACCAGAAATAGGTAAAACCGGTCCTGAAAAAGCCATAGAAAGAGACTAGAGAAAGGAGCAACAACAGACCAACTATCCACACAACAACCAAAACATGAAAACAAGTCTAGGAATGGACTCGGAGGACTCCGACGAGCATGATGGTGCCAGAAACAATGAATTCCGTCAAACAGAGGAAGGGACAGATTTACACGCGTGGGGGCGTGTGAGGCTCCAGATGACGTAGGAGTTGAGGGAGACAGGCTGAGCTTGACGAGACGCACAAAAAATCTTAGTTCGCCGGCGAAAACGGCGGCGGAGGACAGTGGCAGCTGGCGACAGACTGTGGCGGCGCTGAGCGAGATTGTTCCTGCTTTGATACCAACTTGAATAAGAAGAGAAAAAGAAGAAAAGAAAACTGTGTTGAAGAAACTGCACCCTCTGATTTTTTTCTTTTCATTATGTAAATATATAGGATCATTTATAGTCAATGTAGCCTGAAAAGTCTAAGCCTACAACCACTCTAAAACAACCTAAGCTATCACACCATAACAGAAATACATAATAAAATATACTAAAGCTTCCTAAGCAAGCTATTCTAACCGTCTTCATACAAAACCTTTGTCCTGAAGCCTTTTTGACATACCAAAGAATATGCATGACAACATTTCGATGTTTAGTGTGAGGGGTATGCATGAATTGACTAGCAACCCAACTAGGAAGGAAATATTAGGTCTAGTAATGGTGAAGTAGATGAATTTCCTAACTAATCTTCTATACCTCTCTGGATCTAAGTATGGCTTACCTTAATCTGCCACTAACTTTAGATATGGATCCATAGGATTATCAATAGCAATCAATCATGCCCGTTTCCTCTAGAATATCCAAAGCATTGTTACGTACCCTAGTGCTGAGTCAGCAGAATCAACAGTGCAAACAACCACTAAAAAAGGAAACAAATAATTCCCTTGTCCTTCCATTATTCTAGAAGAATCAAAAAAGGGAAAGGAGAGATATTAGATGGAAATAAATGATTATCAAATCAGTTAGAGGGAAATTAGGGAATGAGAAATTATAGGAAAAATATGATAAAGCAATTATAGGAAATAAATGAGAAATTATACGAGATGCGGTGACTATAATAGAATAAGCAGGATACGGCAAAAGGCAGGACAGAATTCGAATAAGGCTAGGCTAGGAGAGAGGAGGACTCTTGAAATTCCTCTATTTACCCTAATTATATATTTCTGCATTTCATATTAATAAATTCCAGAAGAGACATGACCATTTATGTTCCGTTGATTCAGTTTCGTGCAATTGTGAGTGAGTGAATTTCTGAATTAGTGCCAATGTAACACGTCAATTCTTTGAGAAATAATTAAACCTTCCTTAAATTAAGACACTTCTATACCAAGGTAATGTTTTAGAGAACTAAGGTCCTTGATCTGAAAATGACTAAATAAATTTTGTTTCAGCTGACAAATCTTATCGTCATCATTCCTAATAATGACGATATCATCCACTTAAACCATGATAGTAAAATACAAAGTGACCAGCTTCACTACACATCATGCCAAAATTTTGCACATGACTGAATTTTCCAAACCAAACTCACGGAGATTGCTTGAGCCCATACGGAGATCTACGTAATTTGCAAACTAAACCAAATTCCCTATAAGCAACAAATCCTGAAAGTTGCTTCATGTAGATTTCTTTATCAAGATCACCATGAAGAAAGGCTTTTTTGACACCCAATTGATGGAGAGGCCAATAAAAAAAAGCAACCATAACAAGGAAAAGTCAAACTGTGGTGATTTTGGCTACAAGAGAAAAATATCACAATAGTTGACATCATATATCTGCGTGCATCCCTTGGCAACCAATCTGGCCTTAAGACGATCTACCTTAGCATTAGGACCAACCTTAGTAGCATATACCCATTGACATCCAACTACTTGTTTTCCAAGAGGAAGAGGAACCAGCTGCCAAGTTCCACCGTGCTCAAGAGCCTACATTTCAGTAACCATGGCTCGTTGCCATCTAGGATGATCAAGTGCTTTATAGACATTTTTGGGAATAGAAATAGGAGACAAGGTAGAAACAAAGGAGAAATATGAAGGAGATAACCGATGATAACTCAAATAGTTATATATAAGATGAGAATTTTGAGTATATCGACTACCTTTCCTAACAGAAATAGGCCAAGTGGAGTCATCTATGGTTGGATCCGTAGTTTGGGCATTTGATAGTGAGGGGCATGAATCAGATGATTCTTCACGGGTAGAAACAATACTCCGTGTCCTTCACTAGTAAGTAATGAAAGGTGGTGAAGATGGTTCAGGTGAATTCAGAGGGCAGTCGACCTGATTTTCTTCTTAACTTGAAGACTTAGGAGTAGAAAATAGTAATAGAGAAAGGGTTGGAACAGGCAGGACATGGATCAGATGATTCTTCACGGGTAGAAGCAATCCTCCGTGTCCTTCACTAGTATGTAATGAAAGGTGGTGAAGATGGTTCAGGTGAATTAAGAGGGCAGTTGACCTGATTTTCTTCTTAACTTGAAGTCTTAGGAGTAGAAAATAGTAATAGAGAAAGGGTTGGAACAGGCCGGACTTGCTGAATAGAATTGAGATCTTTCACAGACAAAGGGAAGAAAAGTGTCTATTCCAAGGAGACAGCAACAGACTTGCAGTAGTTCTTGGTGCCGGGAGAATAACACTTGTATCCTTTCCGAAGTCACAAATACCCAAGAAAGACACATTTAATAGCCTTAACTGAGAGCTTATCTAACCCTGGAAACAAATCATGAACAAAATAAGTACAGCCAAAAACATGTGGAGAAACTATAAGGGTTCATTTGAGAAAAAAACTGAATGAGGAATTTTATTTTGTAGAGATGAAAAGGGCATTCTATTGATTAGTAAGCATGCAGTGAAAACTGCATCTCCCCCCGATGGTTAACAAGAACATTCATATTAAGCAACAAGATTCTTGTCGTTTCAACTAAATCTCTATTTTTCCTTTATGCTATTCCATTCTGTTGTTGTTTATGAGGACATGTGGATTAATGCAAGATTCCATGTGAGGATAAAATGGAAGAGAGATCAGAGGAAAAATATTCTTTGGGATTTTAACTCCGAAGAATTTTAATTATTTTCTCAAATTGATTTTTTATTTCATAGAAGGACATGAAAATAGGTAAGAGTTTCCATCTATCCTTCATCAAATATACCCAAATACACCGAGAGAATTGATTGATAAATGTGACAAGTATCTAAACACAAAAGAAGTAACATGACTTGGACCTCAAATGTCTAAGTGAATAATTGTGAAAGTAAAGGTACATTTTGTTGTACTTAGCTTTGGAAAATAAGATCAAACGTGTTTCCCTGGTTGACATGACTCACTATAACATTTAATGTTTGTCTAGACCAGGGACTCTTTTCTTCACCTTAGATAAATTTGGGTGACTTAAGCGATCATGAAGCAGTTTTGGAGATGAAGCTGCAACATCCTCATAGAAGAATTTGTTTGTAGATAGTAGGGACCTCTAGATTCATGTCCTACACCAATCAATCCCATGTTCATGTATAACAAAAGAACCAACATCAAATTTTACAAAATAATTTAATGACCTGGTCAATTGACTTAAGGAGATAGGATTTTAAGGACAATTAGGAACAAAAAGGACAAATTTTATGTCTGAGGAAGGAGAAAGAAAGACCTGACCAACTCCTTTAGAAGCAACCTTAGTCCTATTTGCTAAGGTAATTGGAGAAGGGAAACTTAAAGGAGACAAAGAGGTGAATAAAGAACTATTACCAAAATGTAGTCAGAACCACCAGGGTCTATCATCCATGGACCTTGACTGTCCACGGATTGAGAAAT
Organism: Hylodesmum podocarpum; assembly: GCA_026586105.1. Taxonomy (NCBI): domain Eukaryota; kingdom Viridiplantae; phylum Streptophyta; class Magnoliopsida; order Fabales; family Fabaceae; genus Hylodesmum; species Hylodesmum podocarpum. The sequence goes on from JALJEV010000219.1 coordinate 148,084, forward strand.
ACATGTTGTTGAAGCACTGAGATTTGAAGATGGAAGAGCTTAGCTGCTACTAGACTTGAATCTAAGGTTTTCTTTATATTCATTTTCAGACAACTTGTGCTCGGAATTTTTAAGCTGAGACATTCTATGTCTTCTTAGGAAAGCCACATAGGGAATAACAGTTTTCGCAAGCCTGGCAAACTCTCTCACAATAAGAACATTGAGGATGTCTTGGAGCTGACCCAGCAAAACCTAAGGTAGTCAATTTAGCAACTTGAGAACAACACCCTAAGAAGAGAAAAAGCTCATGTTGATATCCACAAACCAAACAGGTGGGAACAGAAGTCTAAGACCAAAAACAAGTGACGGGACCTCCGATGTTGCTGGACGACACATGAACAACACATGCCTAACTGGCTAGTTAACTAAACCGGCGCATGAGGGAGTATTAAATTGAATCTGGACCTGAAATCACTAGGGTTAGGTCACACTAACAAGGGGCTCCTATCCTTGAAGTCACATTAGAAAATGATCACCGGCGAACAGTGATGAATGACAGTGAGGAATGACAATGGATCACCAAACAACAGAGCGGGATTAAGGCAGCTTAAGTGAGTTACCTCTTACTTAGCTTAGACCAAATATATATATAGAGAGAGAGGGAAGAGATACACTTACTCCAAGAGTAAGTTTAGGAGACTTATCTTCATTCTATTTTTTCATTTTCTCTTAATCTAACGGCGAAGGATAAGTCACTCATTGTAACCAATAGATTAAGAAAAAAATGAAGGGACAGATCAAGAGTAAGTTTAGAATAAGTTTATCCCTCTTCATTTTCTCTTTATTGTGAGTGGATAGTAATTATAGTGACATCTTATTATTATTTTAATTATTATGTAATGATATTATTAGCTAATATTAGGCTTACCAGGCTAAGTTTTACTTTAGTTATGTTAGCCTGTGCACCAGTAAGGGGTCCCATTTTAGGTCATGAAAGTACATTTCCATCTTCCATAGTTGTTGTATTCTTACCACTAAAAGAAAGCAGCAGAACAAATGGAAATTGTGGTTCTTTTTCAACTATGTAACTGGAATTAGGGAGGTTGACTTGCTAGGGTCCGAAGTAAAGCCTGAAAATATATCAAATTGACTCAATTTCATAACTTTTTAGGTTAATGATCCAAAATCTCAGCCTTAAATCGATATTATCTCAATGAAACCAATCTAGAGTTTCCAACCAAATCAAACATTTCATCCACAACATGAAGTAGAATTTCCATTAGACTATTTCCCTAAGTTTTGTTTGTCATGATGGAAAAATAAATAAAAAAAACTATCATGTTCTTCTGCCAATTCTAATCACCAAAGGAACTCACCCTCCTATTATAAAAGTTCAGATAGACATCTTTGAGATTAATCCATTCCATAAAATATGGAGGAAGGTTTATCTTTGATACTTCACATTGCTGAGGGACCTTTGTTTTCAAATCCCAATTTCCACTGCAAAATGTAAAAATTTCAGTGTAAAAGAACAAATATGTTATTCTAGTTCTAGATATACAGGGCAGGATACTAATGCACCATTAGAAATAAGAAAAAGGAGAAGAGGTATGAAAGTTAAACCACAAGTAATCATACTTACCATGTTACAAATGCTGCACGATTAAGTTTTTCATCCATCCACAACTGATGTCGCATCAACCATGTTCCAAATTGTTGAATAACTTCTGTAAATGGTATGACTGTGTCATGCCAAACTCTAAAAAAAAAAAAAAAAAAAAAATTAAAAAGTAAGACGGTTATATTGGATTGGCACAAGAGGCACTTTAGGTTGCACAAGCAGGTAATAATCCCTTGGTAACTGCTACAATAAATTGATATTCAGTGTACTAGCTATTTATTGCTATCATCAATCTTAAATTATGATCAACAAATTTTATTTCACTAGACTAATCTCTATAAATGTTTACTACAAGCAACCTTAAAAGTTACATCTAACCACTACATGAAGAGAGGGAATTGGAGGAGACAAGTTTTACTTGCTTGTTTGATTGTTTTAGGTAGTAAAAATGAAAATGAAAACAAAGAAGATTGTATACAGATCACAAGTATGAGTCAGGCAAAAGCATGATAAATAAAATCAAATTAAGCTTCATACCTGTCAACTCCTAATTTTCCATACTTTCCTTCAATGTATTCATTTATTCTTCATTGACTCATTTTTGAGGGTCTCACAAACCTGTTAATCAACTAAAGGATCAAGTAAAATTGTAAGATAAGTGAAAAATGATGATTTGCAGAAGAAACTAAACTTAGAAACCAAAGCATATTAATCTCGAATAAGTTGCAAGACTCACAAGCCAGCTGTTGCATTAAAGGGCTCAAAACTCAAGAGCCTACTATTACATTTAAGGCAAAAATTATTTAGAAAAAAATGTTCTAACATCAAAATGATACCTTGTATAATTAGAAGTTGATAACTTAGAAAATCATTATACTCTACGAAAGTAATTTCAATTTTCAACATGTTATCCTAGAAACATTTTTCCCCTTTAAATACATTTTCTATAACTACAGAAAACAACAGAAAGTTAACCAATATTACAAAAGAAAAACAGAATATCTCAGACAATCACTGAACACTGCACCTGTTAGATATGCTAAAAGGTGGAAGATCAAACCTGTGAAAATGTCTTCAACTTGCAATGTTTTTGCACTAATCATTAGAACTGGAAACTCAAGAATCTCAACCCTACCCTCTAAATCAAGCACAAGGAAAAAGTCTAGATCCTGAGTGTTAGGATATTGGGATAAGGGAGTTAGTTAGGAAAGTTAGGATATTAGTTAATGAGTTGGAGAGGTTTATTAATATAAATAGGGTAAGAAGGATAGAAGGAAGGGAGTCTGAATCATTTTGTAAATTGAGCCTTAGCTCTTTGTAAAAGGAGAAATCCTTTGTGAAGGGGAAACCCTTGGAGAGGAGAGCTTTCTCTCCTGATTTTCTTTGTTCTTTTGTCCTAATCAATAAAAATCTCTCTTTTATATCTCATCCTGACTGTGGGTTCCTAACACTGAGGGCATATTTTGCTCAACTCAGCAATGTTTACTTGAAGATCCCTGGAGCAATCATGATAAAACGTCTCAAGGTGGATAGGATCGTCCATCTGCAAATATGAAAAAAAGAAAACAAAACTACAAATATTATACTACATAAAAAATTATCATTATACTACAAAGACACAATTTTCCAGTCTGTAAGCTGCAAGTCTTATTTTTCAGAATGACTCATGCCAACCAATTCATCTGTCATCTTCTAATAATATTCGTATATACTTAATAAACATCAAGGGCTGGGGTCTCTGATTCAGTAAATCATATATTCTGGTGCCTTGCCATCGTTACAGAACTCACTTGATAAAACATGACAACCTAATGAAGCTAATTTTTGTCCTACAATATCATCTTCCAGAACTACAAGTGAACGAATTAGCTAGCTATCTTCCCACAAAGTTGGGCTCATATACCAAAACTGCAACACAGAACAATGTAATGACACCCTGATGCATGATTCAAACCGACTGAGAATCATACATGGAACTGGACAATTGAACAATCAACATTGACATGATAAAACACTTCTCAATAAACCCCACAACATTGTGAGACAGTTTTATGCATGTTCAGAATCAAAATGATTCCTCTGTAATACTCGCAAGAACAATCCTTTACCTTCCTAATTCATCCTCTTAATCACTATATACAGAGAACATTGAATACTTTTGTATGTTCCTACTATATGAAACAGATCCATTTTTCATTTAATACTTCTACTAAGCATTAGGAAGACGTTTGACATTAATCTCTATATATGCACAAACACACACACATACACAGAGGTACATATCAAGAGAAAGGGATCTTATCCGAGAAGACTAAATATTAGCCGTATGATACAATGATAACATCATTAAGATTCCGAGTAAATTACACTCAGATTCTAGATTGTTTTGAAATTCTTCTCCGTGACCCTTTTATTTTTTAGCATTACTTTTATCCCCTGAAAAGGGTCACAATATATTTTTTTCAAAATTAAGATAAGTAAATGTAATATATTTAGGGAGTATTAATGTAATGTTTTTTAATCAATTAAATAACATTTTCAAGCAATTGCAGAATCATTAAAAAAACATTTAATCTTAACCATTGACGTACAATTGTATGATTCCGATTTACTCATCTCACAATATCAAAAAAACACTCCCCCACTTGATACATCCACTGAATATGTGTATACAGTAAGGTGGTGACCAAGTATGCAACACACAAACATAGTCATGCCATTGTTTACCACTTAAACAATTTATCAAACACATGGCGTACAAGGCAGCAAGGACACCAAAATTCTGCAAAACATAGAATTTGAGCAGAACAAAGATTACCCAGAAACAGAAATGAAGTGAAAGTTGACGGGTCATAAAAAAGTTGCAACCTTGGTGCATTTTCCCTGGGAGTGGTACAAGCACATAGGTTTCCAGCGAAGGTGAGGCTTGTTGTAGTGTAATCCAGAATCTAAATGTTAGTTACATATATACATGGGTAACTACCCAACTGTTTTTGTATATAAATACATGGATGTACTGATTTGTACATGGATGTACTGATTTGAAGTTAGTTAATGAGAAAGCCTCTTTTCTCTTTTCTGTTCCTATTTTTTCTCTCAATATCCAGATAGGTCTAGCCTTTCTCTAACAGTTTGGTATCTAGAGCTTGTGCATAGATAGAGACCTGTGAAAAAGAAGCACAATTGTTGTTGTTATTGAGAGCACTGTTTCTTGTTGAGAGCACTGTTGCAGACGTGCTATTATGGCTGCTGTGAATGCCATACCTGGAAATCTCCCTGTGTTTGATGGGAAAGGTTATGAAGATTGGTGCGTGAAGATGGATGCTATTCTTGGATTTCAAGAACTGGATGAGATTGTGAGAGATGGGTTTCAAGAACCCTCAAAGAATTCTACAGCAGAACAGAAAGAGAAGGAGATGTATAGAGAGAACAAGCGATTAGATTGCAAGGCCCGAGTTCTTTTGCATCAATGTGTTTATGCAAACGTGTTTCAGAAAATTGCACAGGCTGCAACTGCAAAACAAGCATGGGATATCTTGCAACAGGTTTATGGGAATACTTGGAGAACAAAGAAGGTTAAGCTACAATCTCTTAGAAGACAATATGAGTTGTTATCGATGACAGAGCAAGAAACTATTACAGATTATTTTAATCGCATCCAGGTGGTGACAAACTCCATGAGAGCCTGTGATGAAGCAATGGAAGATTCAAAGATTGTGGAGAAGGTACTCAGAACTTTGACACCCTCTTTTGACCACATTGTTATAGCTATTGAAGAATCGAAAGATCTTGAGAAGATGGCTCTGGAAGAAGCGCAAAACTCCTAGAGGCACACGAGCAAAGGGTGATTCAAAGAAAAGGTAATGATAAAGTTGCGGAGAGCGACATCTGAGCCAAGACCGACCACAAGTCTAGAGGTCGTGGTGGTGGAACAAAAAAGAGGAAAAGGAAGATATAGAGGAGCGAGAAGTGGCGATCGAAATGCAGAAACACATGGTTCAACATCCCAAGATCATAATCTTGCAAGCAATTCAAGTGAGCAGCGTGATAATTCCAGTTTTAAAGGTGGAACCTTTTTAAAAAGTCGAGGTAGTAAGAGACCCATTGACAAAAGAAAGATCCAGTGTTACAATTGTGATAAATTTGGACATTTTGCCCAAGAATGCTGGCAGAATAACAACAATAATACTCATAACAAGTACAAGAAGAATGATCAGGCACATTTGGCACAAGAAGAAGATGAATCTGATTCAGATCAAGTTTTGCTTATGGTAACCACAAGCAATAAAGAAGATCGGTCTTCCTGGTATCTTGACAGGGTGTTCGAACCACATGTGACGATAGAGATTGGTTGGTTGACTTCAATCCAAATGTCACCACTAATGTGAGGTTTGAGATGATAGCACTATACATGCGAGAAGGTATAGGGAAGGTGATGATCACTAGAAAGAATGGAGAGAAAGATATATGCATGATGTCTTGTATGTACCTTCAATGAAAAATAATCTACTTAGCTTGGGGCAGCTTCTTGAGAAAGGTTTTACCATGGCAATGCAGGAAAACCATATAGAAATCTTTGATGATAAACAAAGACTAGTGCTCAAGGCACCGTTATCCATAAATAGGACCTTTAAGGTAAACTTGAGTATTGCTGCTATTCAATGTTTGTCTACTGTCAACACAGAAGAAGATATCTGGCTATGGCATTACAGATATGGCCATTTAAATTTTAAAAGTCTACATCAACTAAGCAGCAGACAAATGGTGCTTGGAATGCCATTCATTCACTCACCACAGAAAACTTGTGAAGGATGCTTGATTGGAAAACAACCCAAAAAATCTTTCAAGACCAAGGCACCACAAAGAGCCAAACAACCTCTTGGAGTAGTCCATTCAGATGTGTGTGGACCATTTGATACTCCATCCCTTGGTGGTAATAGGTATTTCTTGACTTTTGTGGACGAATTTACCAAGAAAATTTGGATATATTTGCTGAAAGAGAAACGTGCAGTGTTTTCTCTCTTTGTGAAATTTTGCAACTCAGTTGAAAGGCAATCTGAATTGAAGCTAAAGATCCTTAGAACAGATAGAGGGGGTGAATATAACTCTAAAGAGCTCAAAGAATTTTGTGAAGCTAAAGGAATTGAACATGAGGTAACCGCTCCCTATACACCTCAACACAATGGCTTGGCAGAAAGGAGAAATAGAAATTTGTTGGATATGACTAGGTGTATGCTTAAAGGGAAAGGACTACCAAACTGCTACTGGGGAGAAGCTGTCACTACAGCAGCATATGTTTTGAATAGATGTCCCACCAAGAGACTTCAATCTGTAACACCTGAAGAAGCCTGGACCGGGGACAAGCCTACGGTGAATCATTTGAGGATTTTTGGGTCTCTTAGCAACAGGCACATCCCAGATGAAAGGAGGAGAAAGCTAGATGATAAGAGTGAAGCTCTTATCTTGGTTGGATATCATCCAACTGGTGCATACAAACTGTACAGCCCCTTGAAGCAACAGGTGGTGATTAGTAGAGACGTTGTGGTAGATGAATCTGCAGCATGGAAGTGGGAAAATGAGCCAAAAATTCCCAGCTCATACATTCTTGAGGATAGCCCAAGAATCAAGGATGTTAACTCTGTTGTCCCAATGCAAACTCCTGTAAGGAGGTCACAAAGAACAAGATTTCCCTCCACAAGACTTGTTGATTATGAACTATACAGTAATAGTTCAATCTCTGATGATGGTGACATGATACATTTTGCTTTTATGGCTGACACTGAACCTGTACATTGGAAGTAGGCCCTGGATATCAAAGAATGGAAATCTGCTATGAAAGAAGAGTTGGATGCCATAGAGAAAAACAGAACCTGAGAGCTGGTTGATCTGCCATATGATAAACATCCAATTGATGTAAGGTGGGTGTTTAAAGTAAAGCTGAAACCAGATGGGTCAATTGCAAAACACAAAGCTAGGCTTGTTGCAAAAGGATTCCTTCAGAAACGAGGAATTGATTATGTATATGCCCCAGTTGCAAGAATGGAAACAATTAGATTGGTAATTCTTTGTTGCGCTAGTTCTAGAAGGTGGACCATATTTAAACTTGATGTCAAATCTGCTTTTTGAATGGTCCTTTGGAAGAAGAAGTGTACATCCTGCAGCCACCAGGATTTGAAATAAAAGGAAAGGAACGCAAGGTATACAGGTTACTTAAGGCTCTTTATGGCCTCAAGCAGGCCCCTCGAGCTTGGAACAAATTGATTGACAGTTTTCTTAGCAAACAAGGTTTTGTGAAATGCACAGTAGAGTTTGGTGTGTATATCAAAGAGACTCAGCACAAGAACTTGCTATTTGTATGCCTATATGTGGATGATCTGATCATTACAGGAGATGTGAATGAAGAAATTGAGCAATTCAAAGAAAAACTGAAGTCAGAATTTGACATGACAGACCTTGGAATTCTGCATTATTTCCTTGGTTTTGAGTTTATGCATACACAGAAGGGAATTTTCTTACACCAGAGAAAATATACTGGTGAGGTTCTGAAATGTTTCAATATGGAGAATTGCAAAGCAACTGTGGTACCTGTGATGCCAAACCTGAAGTTAACAGAAGAGTTGGATGAAGAACCAGTTGATGCAACCTTGTTCAAACAGATTATTGGGTCACTCAGATTCTTGTGTAACAGCAGACCAGATATTAACTATGGAGTGGGATTGCTTAGCAGATTTATGGGTAATCCTCGAGCTCCTCACATGACTGCAGCTAAACATATCCTGAGGTATCTCAAGGGAACAAGTGATTTTGGTTTATTGTTTCCAACAGGGAATGATCAAAACAGATCCTGCATTGAAGTCTATTCTGATTCAGATTGGTGTGGTGATAAGGTGGAAAGAAAAAGCACCCATGGATATACTTGTTTAAGTATCTGGATGCACCAATATCTTGGTGCTCAAAGAAACAAAGTGTGGTGGCACTCTCCTCTTGTGATGCTGAATATATAGGGTCAGCTGAAGCTGCTTGTCAAAGTTTGTGGTTGGAAGCTCTGCTTGAAGAGATGAAATTGCAATATGAAAGGCCAGTATAAATGCATGTTGACAATAAATCAGCCATTAGTTTGTCAAAGAATCCAGTTTCTCATGGAAGAAACAAGCACATTGAAACTAAGTATCATTTTCTTATAGATCAAGTAAGTAAAGGGAAATTGGAGCTGGTATATTGCAGCACCAAGGATCAAGTTGCTGATGTTTTTACCAAGCCTCTAAAATATGAAAGATTTGAGAAGTTGAGAACTTTGCTGAATTTAGAATCAGCTGAATATTTTGGATTAAGGGGGGATGTTATAGTGTAATCCAGAATCTAAATGTTAGTTACATATATACATGGGTAACTACCCAACTGTTTTTGTATATAAATACATGGATGTACTGATTTGTACATGGATGTACTGATTTGAAGTTAGTTAATGAGAAAGCCTCTTTTCTCTCATTTGTTATTCTCTTCATTTCTGTTCCTATTTTTTCTCTCAATATCCAGATAGGTCTAGCCTTTCTCTAACAAGGCTCACACGAAGAATGGGTGTGGGGAGTGGAAAGTGAAGCAGTGAGTGTTAGAGAGTGCATTGGAAGAGGAAGAGAAGGGTAGTAAGAGTGGTGCATTGTGAGAGGTGAGAGAGACAAATACTTAAACATTGGATGACGATGTGATAAAATCTTCGCTAAACAAGCTCTGAGCGCCATTACTTTTCTTCACTGAGTGGATTGTGAAGCATTGGATAGTTCGTTCTTGCAAGCACCATAAGGGTCGTTCTAGATATAAATTAATTCTTTTATATAGTTTAAATAATTTATCTTACTTCGTTTGAAAATATAATATGATTTATAATCACTATAAATATAAGTGAATTACTTTTTAAAATATTCTCCCTCTCCTCCGCTTCCTCCCTCCCTTTTATATTTGATTTTCTTCGCGTATTCAAACATGTAATTAATAATATATTTTCAGGTCTATAAATTTTCTAAATTTGAAATATAGGTAAATGAAATTTTTTATCATATTTGTTAATTTTGTTAACTTGTGAATCGTGTATTGTTTGATAACATAGTTACATTCAAAAAAAAATAGATGATACTTTGTCTTGTCGTGAGTTATTTAAAGGTGTTGCATTCTCTTAAAAAAATAATCTTCATCTTTATTATTTTCTTTTTCTTCCAAAATATTCATGAAAAGATTCTTCACATCTCTTGGAATTCTTCACTTCCTGTATGTTGTTGAACTAGAAGTCGCTTTAGGGGTCATTTAAGTGCTTAAGGAAAAAAAAAAAGAAAAAAACAAGAAGCAGACAGCAGCATCGTAATAGTAAAAAATTCCAAAGTCCAATAGCTAACAAATCCAAATAGAACCAGCATCAAACAAATGACAAATCCATAACTAAAGGCAAAACATAGCTAAAGAATCATAGACGAAACAGAGACATTGATTCTGCTTCCCCAGCAAAGGTTTGATCTTTCATCTCCTTTTCTTTATTTAATTTATAATTGAAAAAGAAATTATAAAAAAAACAATAAATAAATCATAAAAACCCAAAAAAATTATATTAGATTGATGATATGACTTAGGAAACCGGTTTACTTTCTCAGGAAATTTTCTTTAATGTATCAAAAAAACCATGGCCTAACTTTCTTTATGAAATTAATATATATAGAACCAATAAGATATACATGATATACATAGAATGACTATAACATTTAAACATATCACAACCTATTAGGAACTGTTATAAGGGAACTTAACAAAAGACACACAAAATGTTGGACTAATAAATGTGTGTCAACCCTGAAATTTATTTATTAAAGAAAAGATAAATAAGTACACTGGAGTATATATTACACATGTTTTCCCATATCAATTTCATTATGTAGTTGTTACAAAGCTCCCATAGCTTTTCTGACAATTTCATCGGTTTCAACTATTAACTTATCATTCAACTCATTTAATAGACATTTTCCTCAAAATTTATGCTACCTATAAATCTATTTCCCTATGGCAAGCATTGAAAACCAATGCAACAATGCAAATGTGAGTCCTCAAACATCAGAACAAATGATTTATCCGATTATTAGTATTAATTTTTTTAATAATTTAAACCTTAAAATAATTTTAACATGAGAAAAAAGTTAGAATATAATTAATGATAGATCTAAAAACCTAAAGCCGATAAAAACTAAACAATCCATATAGAAAAGTGCCAAGATAGAAAGGAAAAAGTTGATATTTATTCATATAGACAAAAATAAAATAAGTAAATTATCCCTTTTTTTAGCTTGTTTAATAGTCATATGGTAAATCAGATTACATTTCATCAATATTTAAAAATTAATTCTGATAATAGAATAATACATGAATTACGTGTAAATAACATATCTACTTTTTATTCAAATAACATTTAATATATTTAATAATAACTTTTAATTTAAATGGTTACATGTTAAATTTAATTTTCGTATAGATTTAAATAGAATTTAAGATATGTTTGGCTATTTTTAGAAAGATATAGTTTGACCAAGTATTTTCTTAAAGGATAAAAAATTTTCTTTTTACATTTATTTTATTTTTATATGTTGGATTATGGTTAAAACACATGGATAACGTTTTGAATTTGAATTCAGAAGCAAATAAACATGGTTTAAATTGTTTGGCGGATGAAATTGAATAAGTATAATTACTTATTATTCAAGTATATTATAACCAACATTATCCAAAAATTTAGGAACTAAAATAATAATTTTGGCAAAAAAATATTTTTAAAAACCAAAGTTTTTTTAATGTATAATAGAAATTTGAATATCTATATTGTTTAATAAGAGTTTGAAATCTATTTTTGTTCTGCCCTAACTTATGTAGCGTTCTAAAGTTCTAATTGATCACTGTTAACTTCTTGAAAGAATTTGTTAAAAATTTAATTATGTTAAACTCAAAAATACTAGAAAATTTTAAAATTTTTTCCATTGAAAATAAATTATTAATGACTTAAGAACTTTGTGACATTGCATTAGATCGATGATATGACTTAGGGAACCGGTTTACTTTCTCAGAAAATTTTCTTTAATTTCCAAAAAATCATAACCTAACTTTCTTTATGAAATTAATGTATATAGAACCAATAAGATATACATGATATATATAGAATGATTATAACATTTAAACATATCACAACCTATTAGGAATTGTTATAAAAGAACTTGACAAAAGACACAAAGAAAATTTCAGACTAGTCAAATGTGTGTCAACCCCAAAATCTATTTATTAAAGAAAAGATAAACTAGAGTAGTCGAGTGCGTATGGCACATGTTTTTCCATATCAATTTTATTATGTAGTTGTTGCAAAACTTCCATGACTTTTCCGACAACTTCATTGATTTCAACTGTTGACTATCCTTCAAATCATTTGGTAGACATTTTCCTCAAAACCTATGCTATCTACAAATATACTTCCCCAAACACAAGTTTAAAATCATCAAAAGTATTGACCACCAATGCAATAATGCAAAGTGAGTCCTCAAATATCGAAACAAATGATTTACCTGATTATTCAAATATTAACTTTTTTAATAATTTAAATCTTAAAATAATTTCAACAAGAGAAAAAAATTAGAATATAATTAATGATAGATCTAAAAACCTAAAGGAAGTAGAAATTAAAAAATCCAAATTGAAAAGTGTCAAGATAGAAAGGAAAAAGTTGATATTTATTCATATAGACAAAAATAAAATAAGTAATGAAAAGTTGATGTTTAATAGCCATATGGTAGATCAGATTACATTTCATCAATATTTGAAAATTAATTCTGACAATAGAATAATAGAATATGAAATGAATTACGTATAAATAACATATCTACTTGTTATTCAAATAGCATTTAATATATTTAATAATAACTTTTAATTTAAATGGTTACATATTAAATTTGATTTTCGTATAGATTTAAGTAGAATTTAAGGTATGCTTGGCTACTTTTAAAAAGATATAGTTTGAACAAGTATTTTCTTAAAGGATACAAAATTTTCTTTTTACATTTATTTTATTTTTATATGTTGGGTTCCAGTTAAAACACATGGATAACGTTTTGAATTTGAATTCAAAAACAAATAAACATGATTTAAATTGTTTGGCGTATGAAATTGAATAAATATAATTACTTATTATTCAAGTATATTATAACCAACATTATCCAAAAATTTAGGTATCAAAATAATAATTTTGGCAAAAGAATATTTTTAAAAACCAAAGGTTTTTAATGTATAATAGAAATTTAAATATTTAAATTGTCTAATGAAATCTATTTTTGTTCTCACTTGTCCTAACTTATGTAACATCCTAAAATTCTAATTGATCTCTGTTCATATTTGTAAAAATTTGTTAAAATTTAATTATGTTAAACTAAAAAATACTAGAAAATTTTTGAACTTTTTCATTGACACTATATTATAAATGACTTAAAAACTTTGTGACATTGCACTGGATCGATGATATGACTTAAGAAACTGGTTAACTTTCTTAGAAAATTTTCTTTAATGCAATAAAAGAACATGACCTAACTTTCTTTATGAAATTAATGTATATTAAATTGATAAGATATATTAAATAGAATAACTATATATATTTAAACATATCACAACCTATTAGAGATTTTATAAAGGAACTTGACAAAAGACACAAAGAAAATGTTGGACTAGCTGTGTCTACCCCAAAATCTATTTATTAAAGGAAAGATAAATTAGTGAGGTAGATATATATGGTTGGAAATCCCACGTCGCTTAGAGATAAAGTCTGTTGTATGTTGTGTGTATATAAGTAAGGAGTAATCTTCACTTTACAAGCCGGTTTGTAGGGTTGAGTTAGGCCCCTCAGTGTTTCTAACATAGTATCAAAGCCTATCCTAGGATCCTTTGCACCCAGTTGTCGGGGATTCTTCTCTTTGCACCCCTTTGTAAGGGGTTCTTTGTAGTTGTGGGATTTATCGTGCCCTACTGTCACGCTTGACATGAGGGGTGTGTGTTGGAAATCCCACATCGCCTAAAGATAGAACCTGTTGTATGTATATAAGTGAGGAACAGTCCTCACCTTACAACTTGATTTGTAGGGTTGAGTTAGGTCACTCACCTGTGTTTCTAACATTGTATCAGAGTTTATCCTAGGACCCTTTGCACCCTGTTGTCAGGGATTCTTCCCTTTGCACCCATTGTAGGGGATTCTTTATAGTTGTGGGATTTATCGTGCTCATGTCTGGCGTGAGGAGGGTGTGTTGGAAATGTTGTATGTATATAAGTGAGGAGCAGCCCTCACCATACAACCCAGTTTGTGAGCTTTTCCCACAACTTCATTGATTTCAACAACTGACTCATCCTTCAACTACCACCAATTCAACAAAGCAAATGTAACATATCCTTCAACTACCACCAATTCAACAAAGCAAATGTATTGATTTCAACTTTCAACAATTGACTCATCCTTCAACTACCACCAAATGTAACATAAGTAACATATCCTTCAACTACCACCAATTCAACAAAGCAAATGTATTGATTTCAACAATTGACTCATCCTTCAACTACCACCAAATGTAACATAAAGTCCATAGCAAATGTATTGATTTCAACAATTGACTCATCCTTCAACTACCACCAAATGTAACATAAAGTCCATAGTCATCTGTCTTTAAAAAATAATGTAACATATCAAACAATAATTCCCAAATTAACTTCCCTCTACTATGTCTCCTTTATTGGGACCCTTATGAGATTTCTACCACCAATTCAACAAAGCAAATGTAACATATCCTTCAACTACCACCAATTCAACAAAGCAAATGTATTGATTTCAACTTTCAACAATTGACTCATCCTTCAACTACCACCAAATGTAACATAAGTAACATATCCTTCAACTACCACCAATTCAACAAAGCAAATGTATTGATTTCAACAATTGACTCATCCTTCAACTACCACCAAATGTAACATAAAGTCCATAGCAAATGTATTGATTTCAACAATTGACTCATCCTTCAACTACCACCAAATGTAACATAAAGTCCATAGTCATCTGTCTTTAAAAAATAATGTAACATATCAAACAATAATTCCCAAATTGAGTTCCCTCTACTATGTCTCCTTTAATGGACCCTTATGAGACTTCTACCATACCAAATCATGAATTATCAAACAATAATTCCCAAATTGAGTTCCCTCTACTATGTCTCCTTTAATGGGACCCTTATGAGACTTCTACCATACCAAATCATGAATCATCACACCATTAGGATTATGTCTCCATTGGTTTCACATTTACAACATATCACTAATCATTATTAAGTTCACTATGAATTCTTCACCCTCTCTAAGGTTTCTTATTGATTCGTTTAATTACAAAATATATGTATCCATGTACATCCAGCACAAACGTTCAATTACAATGCAATATAAATCATACTTCATATGTCCACCTAAGGAACATTGTGTTCAATTCACTTTAGCAATATGCAAACTAAAGGTATAAAACCTAGAGACATCATAAAGTTGAAAACTATAAGTGTATGTTTAGAGGGATCAAGCATAACGTGGATATTTTCCAAGCTTAGCATAAGCCTCCAGAGAGTTCATTTGTTCTCAATGAAATGGCACTAAGTGTGATTAATTTTTCATACTCAATATGGAGGTCAAAGATCATCATTCTTCTTTGGAACTTGGCACTAAATACCAAGTTGATGTCATGCTTAATGCAGCTCATGCTTAGCTTGGAACATTAGTAAGACTTTCCATGTTGCATGTCATGTCATACTTAATGTGAATTAATCTTCACTTTCAACATGAAATAACAACTTAGTGTAAATCTTTTTACACTAAGTCCCTTTTCTGTAATCTTAAGTACTAACTTCCCACTCAACAACCTTTGTCATATACATAATTTAACCTACTCCAACATCATTTATGAGGCTTTCCAAATGAGTTATACCAATGTATATAAGTTTTAAACATAATAGTTCTCCACCATGAGTTTCAATTGAATTGAATTGAACCATAATTGAGTCTTAAACTCAACTTAGGGACTTTTATTCTTAAACTTTAAGTCCTACCTTCTTTTATGGCACAAATCCATTCCAAATGATGTTGAGTATATCAAAACGTGATAACACAAGTTTATCTCCACACTCTATACTAAAATCACTGCTACCATGTGTAACACCCTTCAACTCCTCCAATTACAACATCCTACTTTCTTTACGTTTAATAGGAAAATAACTATGTCATTTAGTAAAACAAATCAAATCTTATCTCATAGAGTAATTTTCAAAGTAAATTTCTACAAATGTATATTTCTTACAAAATAAAAGTGTCTCGAATGAAAATACCTAGCCTGTAACTAGAAATCTTAAACTTCTAAAATTCCTAAATAGCAGCAGCCACTCAAGCACAAGAAAATGAAAAGATAATAACATCACGACGTTTTCAGAAAATCGAGTTCTTTCCTAGCCTATGCTTTTGTATCTCCAAGCAACTGCTCATCTGCTCGCCTGTTCGCGGGGTCATCACAGGTGTCAAACCACAGATACAACCACAATGTTAGTGCACAATTCAATGATAATAATAAGACCACAAAAACAGTAAACACAACAGGTATAAAAAAGACATGGGATACTTAATTTACAACTCATCACAATTAATTATGCAACCCAGTATGATGCATGACGCTCACTATTCACTCTTATGCCATGTGGTACCATCAAAACAACTGAGCGATGTCTAGGAGTACATGTCACCTCTGACACTCTCACTAGAAATACTAGGCAGTTACAGTTAGGGTAACCAGTGTTGCAACATGAGTCACTTCCCACTCATGGTGATCAGCCATAGTGAAAGCTTTCCCCATCGCGAATACCCTCCAAGTCCTAGGTCATTACATCGACCCGTTAGGGACCAACCGTCCTAGTTCTATTCATCCTCACTTTTCAAAAACTTTTTCAATCACCTAACATTCATGATAATCCTCATCTTTTTCACCAAAATCCCATGCACAAAAGCACGTCCACCAGGGGCAACCTCACTATTCTATCATAGCAGTAGACATCCATCCCTTTCATTACAAATACAATATAATTACAGCTGATTATCTTGAACCTAGTGACTTATTAATGCAATATGTCCCATCAGACCACCTCTCAATCTACACACATTATTTCAGCATAATGGAATATTTCATCTCACCATGTCATCCAAACCACTCCTTTGAGATATTTTGATTTATTATATTTTATTTTTTATTTCATTTATTTAATTATTTAATTTTATTATTATCTTTTAATAACGGACTGTTACACCATGACTACCCACACTCAACTCAATGTGGTCACATCCTTTCCCAAGTCTTTCTATAACCATTGCCAAATTTTTATTTTTATGCATAAGTGTGAGTTTAACAACTTCCAAGTACCAAATTCACTAAAATTGAATATTAATTAAGTCTAAACTCAACCTGTGAATTCTCACACTTAAACCTTAGGTTTATAATCCATTGTTAGACAAGAAACTACTCCAAATGATACCAACCACATTAGATTATGGGACTCTACCTTCATTTCCAAGTCTAAACTTAAACCGCCACTGTCCAACCTACATTACTTACTTCATATCCTATGATAATCATCCAAATCACTTCTCATTACACAACAGGTACTTGAGGCATTATACCAACTCTAACAATTCTCACCCACCCATCAATACACATATTATGTAGCCAATCAATTCTCACATTCATCATTTAACACAAACATCAATAAAATATCCATACATAATACTTTACTTTAATCACCTCAAAACACTTTTCCAATACAAGAATGAACTTCAATAATGACCCAATCTCAAAACTAACCCTTTATATCATAAGCAACCTTCCGATACACAATTAGATATACTAACCCAATCCTTCCACCTACCGCACACTCATAATCGAACCAAATATAACCATTGATCCCAAAACACATTCTTGCATAATAACATACTCATAAATCATAATACAACTACCAATTATGCACATATGATTTAGTAACAAAAACATCTTAAATTCATAACAACAATTACATACCACCTAAAATAGAATTTACACCCCAACACGATAACATACATTCAGCTAAAAAAACATATTCCTACCTATCAACTCAATTTCATAACGCGAAGCAACCATCAATTACATACTTGCCAAGAATTACATATACTATCTAACATGAACATTTCAGTACAACCCCACAATAACTCAAACACCCCTTCCAATTCACATTTCAACCATCAATTTTACAAAATGAACATAAAACCCAATAACCAAGACATCGAAAGCCAAATTCAATCATGCAAAGAAGAAAATTAAACGGGTAGAAAAGAAAGACTGTTATAACGAGCTTTGTGATAACCCTAAGTTACTCCCTACGTGGTCGTGATGGTGGCTGCCATATCAAGATCTCATAATTGGTATCTCTCAATTCATTTTTGCTGCTATTGGTGTAGGTATTTGTTAGTTCGGTGCAAGAGAAAAAAGTGAATTGTATGAGTTGGCCCACAGTAGATGAAAAATTTTAGACGGTACAAGAGGTGTTGTGACCGTAAGGTTACGACATGCAACTACAACTAGTAGGAGGTGGCAATGATCGAATTGGTTTAGGAGTGGCCTTGTAAAACTTTATTAGGTGACATGTTAACAGGGTTGTCTAAGGCTGATTATACTAACGTGATACATTAAATATGAGTTAGACCATTTTTGTAAGAGAATTTTAATTTAATCTTAAAAAATATTCAAAAAATAATATTTTTATATAAGTAATTATAATTAAAAATTATAAAATTTAAACTAATAATTAAATTATTTTTCATGTAATGTAAAAAAATATTCAAAAATTACATGTGAGGAAAGTGTGCAATTTTTCCGTTCAAAAATTTATAAATAATAAATTTTATTTCAATGTAATTATAGACTAGATCTTGTGGTACCGAATCACAATAATTTTTATTGTGTACTCTTTTCTTTCTCCCTTATATATTTATTGGCTAAGTTCCCAACCACTTTAGCCTTGAAGTAACCTCTTTTTTATCAAGAGATCCAAATTTAGATACAAATCACCTTCTAGAAATGAATTGTGTGTGACCATAAGACTAGGACATATGCAACTACAACCAGTAGGAAGTGGCAACGAATTAGTTTAGGAGTGACCTTGTATAACTTCATTAGGTGACATGTCAAGTGGCTGGTGCAGAAAAGGTGGATTACATTAATGTGATACGTTAAATATGCGATAGGCCATGTTAAAATATATTCAAAAAATAATATTTTTTATTTAAGTAATTATAATTACAAATTATAAAATTTAAATTAATAATTAAATTATTTTTCACATAATGTAAAAAAATATTTAAATCAATCAATTAAAATTTAATTTATAATTTAATATCATAAATTAAAATTCCACGTATTCAATTAAGTAGTTTAAAAAAAACAACTCAAAATATTTGTAAAATCTTTTAAAAATATTTTATAGAAAAAATTAATTAATTAAAATTAATCTATAAACAAATAATTATTTATAGATCAACTTCCAGGAAATTATCAATTGGTGACCTTTAAAATAGTTTATAAAAAACTAATTTACACTTATAAAAATAATTCCCATAAAAAAAACATCTTAGAAATAGTTAAAAAAATACTTAAAATAATAAATAAAATTATGTTATTAAACTTTTTTTAAAAAATGAACTTACTTTCTAGAAACTCTACACTAAGATTTATTAACCCAAATTTATATACAATTGTCAAATAAACTACACATTCTTAAAGCATAGTTAATCATACGTAAACACATTTATTCACCTACTTTAATTTTCATGTGAAAATAATTTCGAAACATTTTTTTTATACATAAAGCTTATATTATTTATTTGCAAATATATGTGATTTACATATATATGCTAAATATATTCTAACAATTGAAATTATTATATTATAATTTGTCTTACTTTGTTTTTATTCTTTCAATTTTATTTTTTTTTATTGAGAATTGCTCACGAACATGCATAATCCCATCTTTTCCAAAATTGGGGCATTTGCGTAGGATCATATTGATTTTTGAATATAGTTTATTTTAAGGTTACTTGATAATTTATTATTCTCTTTTTATTTAGTATGTCGATTTCTATTCTCTATTGACATAATATTAGGTTAAGTTTGAAATGATTAAAAATAAATTATGACGCTAAATTTTAATAATTACAAAATTTTAAAATATATCATCTCTTTAAATGTATTAGAGCTAACTTTTATGTGATGAACAAACAAATAATACTAATTCATAGTTCAATATAATGGAGTAGATTAACGAAGAATATGACAAAGCATACTAATTAATAAATAGGCGAAAACTTTTTAAATCAAAAGATAAATTTTTATCCTAAAAGTTATATTTAAATGCTAAGGCGCTTATCAATTCACTTTTTCTTATAGAGATTAATTTAGGCTGCACATTCCTGGTACGAGGAATCTACCTCCTTCTCTTTTACAAAAATAAGTCAAATCAAAACAAAAGTTAGATTCTCTTACAAGAAGATTACCAGCAGAAAAAGTATAAAGTTGTTAACTTAGATAAGATAGTCCATGCATAAGCATTTAATGCTGGTGGACGTGCAACACATTTCCTTAGATGAATGGAGATTTGAAAATGTTGAGTCGAATGACTACTTCAATCTCCCCATTTATATAAAGGCTAGTTTTTAAAGATTGAAGAGAGAGATTACTCTACACAAGCTGAAAATTTTGAAGTTTGATTTCACAATTTCTCACTAAGCTTTTCGTATACGTTCATTGTAAATCCCTCTCTGTGCAAAAGTTGATCTTAGTTAGACAAAAACGCTTTTGTAAATCCTTTACCATTGATAATAGATGTTAGCTTGAAGAAACTGTGTTCAAAGAATTATTGGAGTGTTTGACATGAAAAGGCTTAATTCAAAGAATACTTGTACTTATGTAACCTGAGTTCAAAATCAGTTGTATAACCTAAAAAAGTTGTATAACCTAAAGAAGTTGTGGTCAATGATTACTTGTAGTTGTTTAACCTGAGTTCAACAATACTTGTATAGCCTGAAGAAGAAAAGGGGTTAAAGATTACTTGTAGTTGTTTAACCTGAGTTCAACAATACTTGTATAGCCTAAAGAAGTTGGGTCAAATAATTCTTGTATTAGATTTAGTATAGTGGAACCT
This sequence comes from Hylodesmum podocarpum, assembly GCA_026586105.1. Classification (NCBI taxonomy): domain Eukaryota; kingdom Viridiplantae; phylum Streptophyta; class Magnoliopsida; order Fabales; family Fabaceae; genus Hylodesmum; species Hylodesmum podocarpum. The sequence goes on from JALJEV010000219.1 coordinate 168,979, forward strand.
TATTTGTAACTAAGGAATTTGACGTAGTCTTAAATTAAGATGTGCTAAGTCAAATTTGTTTAAAGACAAATTATGACCCTTAATTTTGATAATTATAGATTATTAAAATAAAAGTTTCATAGGATATGTATTCGACAAAGTCTACATTTGAATACCAAACAAATGACAAACTCTTCAACAGACTAATGAGTCATCAAACGAAGCATCACTACACTAAAATAAGTATATTTTCTAACAGTTTTACTTATATCAGTTGACTCCATCATTCAGGTTTTCGTATTCAGTAGAGTTTGTGTAGCTTAAGTTAAAGTCCAAATATGAGAAAACTAACCACTTTATATCTAAAAATACGGGGCAAATCAGAATAAAGAGGAAACTATCAGTCGCAAAGATCTGCTACAGAAAGGAAGATACCTTTTACAACATCCATCATCTACCTTTTGCAGAAAGTTGTCATCTTTGATTTAGCATGTCATGAACAAGCATTAAATGCTCCTGGTAGTGCAACATGCTTCCAATAGATGGATTGAAGATTTTGAAGTCGCTAAGTTTAACGGGTACTTCAAGTCCGAAAATTGAAAATTTGAAGCAGAGATACTTTACAAGTCGAAGCTCTTGGAGTATGAAAACTCAAATCTATTTCTTATAAAGAATGTTTTTTTTTTGTTCTTCATTGTATATCTCTCAGTGTGCAAGAGGTTGTTTTAGTTGGACAAAAACCTTTATGTAAATTATGTACCCTCAATGATAGGTATTGACTTGAAAAGGCTGTGTTCGAAAAATACTTAAAGTGTTTAGTTGAAGAGGATGAGTTGAAAGAATATTTAATGGGTTAGCCAAAAGAGGTTGTGCTCAAAAAATACTTGAGGTGTTTAATTCAAAGAAGAGTTAGTAGGTTAGCCAAAGTGGTTAAAGATGAACAATACTTGTATCTTGTTGAAGATAGTGGAACCTTAGTTTTTACTAAGAAACTAGACGTAGTCTTCGAGATAAGATGAAACAGGAAAAAAATTCTCTTGTTATCTCTCTGTTCATTTATTACTATTTTATGAAAATCTTTCAAAAACTTTGTTTTTAAAAGCTGTGTCTGATCCATCACATAATACATAAAAGTGTTTATGAGAAAGCTTGTGAAATTATTTTTAACACAATTTAACCCCTTCATGTGTTTTTGCATTTACAAGATGAACTAATATAAAAATATTTATGTTTTTTCTATTTTGTATACTTTTATTTTAACTAATCTTAAGGGATAAATTGTAATCTATATAAACCTTACGTAAAAATCTTTTAAAAAATCAATTTTAAAAAATTGAATTTAATTAACTAGACATAGATATTATCTATGTCAAAAAAACTAACAATTTTTTTAAAACATAATTTAATTTCATTTTTTATGTGTTTGTGTTTACATAGACACGTAAATATGAATTGAAAAGTTAATTAATCTCATAGAGGTAAAATAAGGTACAGAAACAACAAAAAATAAACATATTTTACTCACAATTTTGACGTGTGTAAATACAGTGCAAGTTTTGTACTATTATTTGCACCTTTTGTCCAACCGATGGCTGCTTCCAAGAAAGTTGATTGATATAAGTAATAGTGTGAAAATACGACATTCAACATAAAATATCACGAGTCAACAGTACAGTACATACATTTATCCTATGAAAATTATTACGCGGCCAACTGGGATACGGTGGCCAACTGGCCACCGTATCCCCAAACAGTAATTAAATATTAAAAAATTAAAATAAAACTACGTCGTTTTGCTAATGTTTATTTGTTTTAAAAAAATTTGAAATCACAACTAAAACTAAAAAGGAAAATACCTTCCTGTCACTCTATAAAACCTTCTCTGCAAACAAAAGGCACATACAAACCCTATCTGTCTCTCTCAAAGTCGTAACCCTTGGTTTTCCATCTCTGAATCTCTTACCTATTTCTCTCAATCTGTCATTTGTTTCTCTGTGAATCGCTGAATCGCTGACAAATTTGTGGAACTCCGTTCGTTCTCTTCCCCTTGCCGGTAAGCCCTATATTCATCTATCATTTGAGGTTTGTTCAGTGCGATTTTGATTTTCATTTTCAAGTCATTATTTTGGTTTGGGTTTTGGTAATGAGAAGCATATGGAGTTGTTGCAAATGAGATGCTTGTGTTCTCCTCTTGACAAATTTCTGACCAGAAGTACAGAAATAACGGGGGGGTTGAGGTTGTAATTGTGATTGGTTAGTGTTTTGTGTGGAAATCGGAAGGATTCCTGTGTATCAGTTTGGTGCTGTTCATGGATTTTGCTTTTGAATTGATTATTAGATTTCTTGCAAATTCAATTCTTATTCTTCATTCATTTTTGGGCATTTTTTTTTCTTTCTATTAATATTTTTGCTGGTTTTCTGTTAAGCCCTGACTTGGTTTGTCACAACCCAATTTCACATACTGGTTTGATTTCTGAGAGAGTCGGCTTCTCCAATTGTTGGTAAGTTTCTCAATTCACTTGTATATGAAATGTTTGAGATAGTCTTGAACAAATTTGGTCCCTTTAATTCCTTCTTTCTGGTTTTCTGATGTTGAAACATGTAATTTAATGCTTGTAAGGAACTTGGTGTCTTTAACTAAAAAATTAGTTGCCTTTTGGTTTTGGTACTTTGGTTATTAGTTACATAGAGTCAGGAATTCTGGATCATGATGCCTTTACTTGTGTGGCAAATACAAAACACTTGCTGCTTAAAAAAATTAGCACTTTACCAATTCCTAGCTAGATTGTCAAATAAGTATGATAGTGATAATTTAATTTATTCCGATAAACCATGATGATTATGACAGCAAAATGTTGCTGACCAAAGTTTAAGAGTTAATATAAGTAATGAAGAATCAGATTACTACGACTATATTCTTATTTCATGTATTGAATCTTATAATGACATGTTATTTAAATGACTCCTGTTGCATACATTATATTAGATTAGAGCAGGATCCAAATTATCCCTTTGGTTGCGTTTGATTTTCTTTTTCATCTCTGGTGTGATGTCTATGTATATTTAATTGTGACACGTGAATAGAATATGCCATGATGTATATCAATTAGTTCTACACTTTTAAAGTTAGTCAAGAGCTTGATCCAGTAAAATTGCACAGATTGAACTTTATAACTGTACAATATAATTAGATTCATATATACTAATTGATATGTAATTGACGTGTACTAGAACTGATAGAATACTTGGAATGATTAATTAAAAATCATATATTCTTAAACAATTAGAAGAAAACAGATGTGATGTTTTCCATCATGTTACTCAATTAATTGCATTTATAATTAATATTTACACGTCATGGCGTTGAATTGAAATTATTAAATGAATGATACTAGTTGTGTTCTCCTGTTTAGAAATAATCAAATCTTTTTTTTTTTGTAAAGAAAGTAAATGATGTATGGCATTAATGTTGTGTGTTGATTTATGTTGTATGGATAAAAGCTAATGCCTAAACACTTTGTTGTTATTGTATGTTATACAAATTTTAAACTTCAAATTAGTGTGTGAATAGATTAGTTGAGAGGGATTGGTTATTTATTTATTTTAAAGAATTATATTTAGAGTGGGGGATTTGTATAAATTTAACCTTCAAATATTTATTTTTTTGTATAAATTTTTGAGAGTGATGTTATTAATATTGTCAATCATGTAGAAATGGCACCGAAGCGGACAAAACAAAAGGGAAACTCAAACAAAATGAAGCCACCACGAAAAGAGGTAAGTGTATTTAGAACCTAATTTCAATTTTATGTAACAATTAATGTGTGGCCATTTTTTTCAATGCAGATAGCATTTGTATCTTGCTGTTCGCCAGCGCGAATAGCAAAAATCTGCATGATTATTAAAAATAGCAATAAGCACAAAGAAACAGTTTTGGCAATGGGATTTGGTGCTTTTTTCCATATCGAAGTTCAACAACTTCCAAGACAGTTTATTCAACCATTGGTCTTGGCTTATGATGTGGAAAACCATTGCTTAAATACTCCTTATGCAATGATTAAAGTAAGAACAAGCCACTTTGCTGCCCTATTTGGGTTCCCGGACTACGGTATTATGTTTTATTCTTTTCATTATGCCTATATTTGGTGATTGACTTCACTTGAAGTCTAACAAGTTATTTGATATGTTCTATGTCAATAGGTGAGGAATTTCCTACTGTTGTTGAAAATGACCCTAGATTTGAGAAGTTTGCAAGAAAATCGTTCGGGTCGATGCATACATTTATTGAGTCAGAGGTAGAAGAAGGTGTAGTCGATGAGGACTTTCGACGAGCCTTTACATTGTATATTATTCTGAGTTTTTTGTGTCCGACATCCAGCTCGTACATTAGCTGTAAATATTTTGGAGCTGCTGTCGAAGTTCTGAACCCGACAAGATATAATTGGTGTGACCTAATACACCAAGACATTAGTAAGTGAGATAAAATCGTACAAGAGGAATTCTTCTGATTGTATTGGTGGATGTACATTTGCGTTAATGGTAATTCTTGAATTTTTTCTTTTTCAGTACATTGTTTTTTTTATTCAAATCAATTACTGATTATAGTCATTTAACCAATATGAAACTCATATTTATGCAGATTTTATATTTTAACTTCAAAGTTTTTGGATCGGCATTGGATGAAAGTGTCCAGCAACCACTGTTAATATATTGGTGTAAAGAGAAAATTATGGCCTATCTCCATAAAGAGTCAAAATCTAAAACGGTGTGTTATTTTTTATTTCAATTAATCCATATTTGTTTATTCAAAGAGATTCACAGTATAGGTATAATTTGTTATAAAATGTTGTTATTTTTTACAGCGACCTTCTGCAACAAGGTCAAGGACAGTAAAGGGGTTGGTTGTCTACTACATAATACGAATGAACTCCGCGACATCATCAAAAATTTAGCAACTTCAGAAACTGTTGCAGCAGAATCAATGCAACAGTCAAATGTGGGGACTCGTCTCAAGCGATATGGGAGAAAAAAGAGAAAAGGATCTCAGCTAAAATCCCCATTTACTGCACCTAAGAGAAGGAAACCAAAGAGGTCTTTATATTTGTCTTGCATGTTATCGGTGGTGATATTTTTAATTAAAAATTTCACATTTGATATTTTGACTGTGATTTGGTAAAGTTGTGGGCCTTATAACTTGCTGTACAATTTGCAGGAAATGATGAAGGAAGATTGTTGGATGAAACATGTATCAAAGAATCCGTTTGTAGATGCAATTAGATGATCCACTAAATTAGATGGAAACCTTTAAGGTTTAATTTGACAAATTATTAATTTTGCTTAGTACATGTGTATTGTAATCAGGTTTCAGGATTCAATATCAGTTTAATAGTGTCCGAAACTGCTACACTGAATTGTTTGTAAACATTTATGATTTGTACCACAACTAGCATCAACAAAACATATTGTAACGTCACAATTCATGCGACCTCTAAACTCAGTCTGAATTTCAGCATACTTAGCATGTGTGTATTCACTTTGAAAAACCTTCTCTAGAGGTGAGGGGGATGCAAGAGGAATTTTAGTATTAAATGAATGACAATCAGTCTCTATTTCCTTTTGGACTTTGTTCCGAAGAGCATTGTCATACTGAGTTACAAACTATAACAAGTTCGTCTTGGGGGACAAATATCAGTCAAAAAAAGCATGAATGCTTTCACTCCTTTGGGTGTTGGACATACCTGCCCAAAAATCCTTCTTGCTGTATAGTGGCACCCACCTATGTCAAAAATTGAGAAAAAACATTAACACTTGTAATGAACAATTACTTTACTTACAATTACATTGAAAAAGTTATTCAACAATTGTACATACCTTTGCCTTTCTACATACAAGATTTTCAACCATTCATTGTCTTCCAATTCAAATTCTGTAACAAAGGACATCAATTTTTCCTCAAACTCTTCAATTGACAAACAATTATATACAACCTTTTTCAATGTATCTTTGATTGTCGTCGCTGCAGAATAACCATTTAGTTTCGTAGGAATCTTGTTCATTATGTGCCATAGGCACCACCTATGACTGGTTGTGGGGAGACTATTTGCAATAGCCTTTTTCATTGCTCCACATTGATCTGTTATGATACCTTTCAGTGCCTTGCCACCCATGCATTTCACCAGCAATTAAATAACCATTCAAATGTGGAGCTATCTTCACTTGACAATAAACCACAACCAAACAACATAGAATGCCCGTGGTGATTGATCCCAACAAATGCAGCAAATGACATCTTGTACTTATTAGTTTTATATGTACTGTCAAAGGAAACCACGTCCCCAAAGTACTCAGCTGCAGCTCTACTTCTAGCATCACACCAAAACACATTTTTTATTCTTTGATGTCCATCAACATCAATTTCATAAAAAAATTGCGGTTTTGCTCCTTCATTCTAATAAAGTAGTCTATTAGAGCTTTGGCATCACCATCCTCACCAACAACCCGCAATTCTTTGTTCACATAGTTTCTGACATCTTTTTCATTGAAGGACAGGTTTTCATAACCATCACCTTCAAGAGCAAGAGCTCGCATGGTTTTATTAATTCTCACCCCAGCTACATCATTTCTCTCAATAATTCTCTTTGCATGTAAGCTTAAGCTTCTATTTTTCTTTAACAATCTTGCTTTGTTCGGGGACATGTCATGAGAATGTTCATTCAATACTGTTCTTATACACCAACGTCCAGTTGCTTCTTTTGCTACACTCAGTTTTGCTTGACATTTTACTTTGTGGGACGGGTTTGTCTTTTTTGATGGTGAAATGTTTGACACATGCTCTCCTTGACGAGTACATGAAAGAATTTGATACCATATTTCTCCATCGTTATTCTTCTTTGACGTTCTTATCTTGTAAGTAAAGCCAATACGCTTTGCATAAGCACTGTAGAAAATTTTTGCCTGTTCCAAACTATCAAAACTCATTCCTACGGTTGGAGTCTCATCAACTTTAATAGTTGAATCACTTGCATCATTAATATTATTGGTTGAACTGCAGACTATATCATTTTCTATCTGGAAAGAATATGACAAAAATATGCAATGTTCTTCAATAGTACACAACATGCCTTTTAAAAATACATAACATGCATTTGAAAGATACACAACATGATGTTAAAAAGTTAACAACGTCCCTTTAAAAAGTACACAACATGTCCATAAAAATAAATGCAATGACTAAAACATATTCTGGTTTAGTAACCCTGCAGTACTGCTATATATGCACATTACAATCAACATGCAAACAAAATAACAAACCAACTTACCAATGACCATACAAAAGACAAAATAGATTCATTATGCATGTTCTCATACTTGGTTTCCTCACACATTCTGCCATTGACTAAACACCAACAATGTTCACAACAGGTTCACAAGAACTCCGTTATACTGAAAAAAAAAGTTAAGGGGATGCAACAGCAAAACTTATGCCCTTTAAAAATAAATAACATGCATTTAAAAGGTACACAACATGATGTTAAAAAGTTAACAACGTCCATTTAAAAAGTACACAAGATGTCCATAAAAATAATTGCAATGACTAAAATAATTCTGGTTTAGAAACCCTGCAGTACTCTGCTATATATGCACAAAATAACCAAAATGCAAACAGAATAACAAACCTACTAACCACCGACCAAACAAAAAACAAAATAGTTTCATTATGCATGTTCTCATACTTGGTTTCCTCACACCACATGCTTCAAAATTAAACCCCAACAATCGGAACAAAGGGTCTCACAACAACTCTGTTATACTGACAAAAAAACAAAAAAAATACAAGTCAAGGGGATGCAACAAGAAAACTTACTCTCTCAACGTTTTATCTTCTTGCTCTGTGAAGATGAATGTTGACTCTCACAATCGTTTTGCTTTACTTAGTAAAGATGATTGATTTTGCTCCGTTAGAGAGAGGAAGAAGATGATGGAGCTCCGAATGATTTTTGTTGGTTTCTCCGTTCGACACAACAACAAGATGATGAAAGTTTCCCCGTTTAGAATAATAATGTAGACATGATGAAGAAATTGTGTGCTGTGGAGTTTGAATGATGTAGAAATTGGAAGAACATGAAGTTGCTATTCTCCACAAAATGTGTAGCGTATGTTTTCCGATTACAATCACATTTTATTATTTTTTTTACCCTATCTAATACGACTTCGTTTTGGTTAGTTTTTATTTAATTTTATAATATTTAATTACAGTTGGCCCCGTATCCCAGGTGGCCGCGTAGCAATTTTGTTATCCTATAGTAGTATTATTCAAATCAAACTACCTTATGCTAGTAGCTTATATCCTTCAATCAAGTGATGATAGCGCTCTCTTTCCTAAATACACACGAGTATAATATTGATATAATTAATACTAATATTAAATTCTATCAAATTTACATTTTACTAAAAGTTATCCACAGGTTAGATCCCTTTCCTGTAGTTTTAAAGATTCCAGAGTTTAGACGAGAGCACTCGCAACTCCGGTGTCCATATATATATATATGAACCTCTTGTATGCAAGTTCTATCTTCATTTCCAACTTACATAGTTCCATGGAAATAATGCCCCTAATAAATGTAGAGTAATTTCAATCCTTCTGCAGAACACTTTAGAATATTGTACATATGTTGTCTACATTTTCTTAGTTGTGGTCCTTGAATTTTAAATTCATAATCGCAGCATCTTTGGTTTTGTTCAGCAATGTTCTTCAAAATCTGAGCATGCCTTATTCATGGAAACAGTCCTATGAAAAATATGACTTTAAGATTTAATTTAACCTTTCAAAATTACTTTCAAAATTAATTTATAATGACAAGATTTGTCCCTATTTATGTACCATAAATTTATTATAATAGAAAATTAAAAAAATAAGAGTTATTTTTAATTATATTAAATTTATAGAAATTAATGTGATATAAGATCTCAATTGTAAAAATTAAATAATAAATTTTTGAATAATGATCCTGTAATGGATGAAAAGATAAACTCAATAATAATATTAAATAATCTTAAGATAGATTCTCATATTATTTTAAAAATATGAATTAAAGATAATCTAACTCATAAAAATTAGTTTGTAAGACAAAAATATCTTAAAAATATGAGTTGATAATATAATTCAGTCTTATTAAAATATGATATAAACGATGTTAGATTTATAAATTACGAAGAGTCCTATAAAGGAGGATGGAGGATGGATGTAAGTAGTGTTTTATCTATGTCAAATTTGTTGATTTCTGTTGTGAGAATTTTAATCTTACATTTTGTTGTTTCGCGGACTTTACAGTTCATTTCATGCCCTTCAAGTCCCGCACGACCAGTAAGTGTCTAAGTGAGGCAAAAAGTACATTTTTTTTATCTGCATCTTGATACCGTAAACCAGAAGCAAACCAATATCACGAGATAAAATAAATTCAACACAAAGAAAGGTTAACTTAAAATTTTAAAATCTTCATTTCCAACAGATTACCGGTCATCGCCACACAGGTTAATAATGCAGTTCATTGTTTTATTATTATATCTAACTAATGGTAACTTGTTATGCTTCACGGTTCACATCTCAAGGTAAGTTGCATAGTCAAAATTTTTTGTGGAAGTCTTCTTTAATTGTATGATTATATATAAAGTGCTATTTTTTTATGCTTCACTTGTCATGGCAAGTTGCTTACTGATTACTTTTTTTTATTGCTGGTCTTTCTTAAATGGAGACGCACCTAACACGGTTCCATGAAAATTGAATAAAGTAATAAAAAGTAAATTGATTAGATCAATCACGTCTTTTCTAATTCCAGGCTACACTTAACACGGTCTGATTAAAAGTAGTCCATCGCTAACTACCAGGCAATGCAGGTCTATTCAACAAATTAATAAAATAATATACAGAACATTAGATCATCAAACACAACAATATAGGATAATTATTTACTTTGCATCTCTTTTAATTAATCTATATAATCTATATATATCATTTTTATGCTATTCTTTCTTCTTATTTTTTTTTCTGGTATACATGTCTTACATCATATAAGAATTAAGGAAAAAAATAATTTATTAACACCATAAATACAAAATTAAACGAATGGAGAAAGCACCGTTACAGTCTGCTGGAATACATAATTAAACATCATAAATACAATTCATGAGGCAGGAAAAGTAAAAAATTTACTATTATCAGTCATGGTTACACGGAGTAACAGGTGATCCATTGAAACCAATAAAAATTAAAAACATGATGTTAGAAAAAACACGGTAGAAAACTAAAATAGTGTAGCAGCAAAGTGAGTAGAGGTAAAATAAGCCTGGAAGACAAGGTGCTATGCTTATTAGGCAAATGAGGCAGATAAAATGGGGGCAAACGAATGGAGATTACAAAAACTGTCAAACACTCAAATTCAAAAAAGGGAGCAAAACTGAATAGCGGAGTTTTATATTTCATTAAATAATAAAAACCTCCAAAGAGGTTTATGTAGGTGAGAAAAGTAAAAACACCTCTGTAGGTGACATGCCATAGCAAAAAATCATCACAGGAGTTGACACACAAATCGAAAAATTAACTTTACACACAATAGTAAGCTACTGGAAATCCTAAGAAAAAACTAAATTTCAAACATTCTTTCAAGAAGAGCCTTCGTCGTAAGGTCAACAAGTTGATCATATGTGTTGGAATATCTTAGATTGACTTCTTTTTATTTTTCTACTTCTATTTCCATCCATGTTAAACAAGATTTTTCGCTATAGCAAATGATGCTTTTTGTGTCGTTTGTACTGTTAAGAACAAATAAATAATAAAAGAGAAATAAGGAAAAAAGAGAAATAAAGCCTCAAGAATTTAATGTGATTCGACATATAACATGTATTATTCACGCCTACGAGTACATAGTATATATCACCTTTTGTTGTGCACGTAGAAGTTTTACATAGAGTTATTTATATAGAGACATAAGAATAATCTTCCTCATCGTTTACACAATGTGAGATTAAAATCAAACTGCATACTTTAACAATCTCCTACTTGGAGTTTGATTTACATCACCACCTACTATATTGTCTTTATAATCAATCATTTTTGAAGTCCGATTGAATCCTTTGAAAAGATTCTCCAACCATATCATCTCATTGGCTGCTTCTTAAATGTCCACATTCTTTATGCATTGACTGATCTACTACACCGACTGGTCTCCAATGCTGATTGGTCTCCTGGCTTCTCCCCCTTTAAGGGATGATCCAACTTCTTTTGATATAGATAATCTTCTCTATCTACATCTTCTAGAATATGAAGTCTCATCAAGTTCCCATTGAAATAGGATCCACACAAGGAAAAGCACTTGCCATTCGTTGGTTATTAGGGGCATCCCGAAAACGTCCGGGTCGAGATATGACTTTCAAATTAAGTTCCGAATTAAGTCTCTGTCATCAAACTTCTCAATCTTCACTTTTCCTTCTTCCGACGTGGGACATTGTTTGTATTCCCCCCTCAAACAAAGGACCACTAAACCTCCTCCCTTATTGTCAATGATGGTCATTAGAGCTTCTATCACCATGAAAATTCTTGAGTTTCATATTGTCGTTGATATACCCTAACTCACATCAATGACACATGCACCTAGCCAACCTTGCTAGGGAGCCTTTCAATACAAGAGATCCACACAAAGTAGGTTCACCTGACCTTCACTTAGATCCACTTTAATCATTGCATCATTCGTCTGAGCCGGTTGCCAAGTTGATCCAACGGCTCTGGTATCACTTGTTGGGTAACCCGAAAAAGACTTCACACATTTCTTCCAATGTCATTATTCTTGTTGCTTTCTTCCTATTACTTCTCTATCCTGAGGACAAACCAAATCATTTCTGATATGAAAGATCAAATTAAGCCGCAACCATAGAACATATTAAGATATTCCATACTTTGTGTTGTTGTTGTATAATATCCACGTGAATTCATGTGAAGAAATGAATGTTTTAAATTCTACAGAAAGCATGTGAATGCTTTCAATACATGAACTGGAATTCCATACCAGAAAATAATTTAACCATTTTTTTTTTAACATTGGGTACTAATTAGCAAATAATTCACTAGCACTTTTTAGTTTTTAGGTACATAATTTTAACAACTTTACTTCACTAATATTTGTAATACACAGCCAACCAGCCAATTCATTCACAAAATATATACATATTTCTCTCTCTTCACATTTTATGATTGATTGTCTAGTTGTCTAAGAAATATTTTTTTAATTTTAAAGCACCGATTAGTAGAAGTTCTCTTGGTCCATCAAACTTTTAGTTGTATAATGTTTGCATCATCTCTTGATTCCTTCTTCAAAAACTACTGCCTAACTTGACCATCGCAACTGAATAAAAAAATGTATTTTTTTTTAACAGTTTCATTGATTTTTCTTATTTATTGAATAAAAAAAATCCGTGTTTTTACCCTTGATCTACTTCCATGCACTTTTGACCACTGTTTAAACCAGTGTCAGTCACCCTATCAGCAACAGCAACTCTAAGTTCTGCAAATGAAATAGTCGATTGCTTTACTATAAGAATCTCGACAGGAAATCTCACTTTAGTTACATTGGCACCTTTGGGCAGAGCTAAACCCACAACCGTTTCCATGATGAGCTCTTTAATCTTATAAACATTGTTTGTTCCTGTTAGGAATCATGCTGAAAATGAGAAATCACTACTAGTTTATTACAAAATCAATATGATACAGAAAACAAAAGCATGGGGCATAAAACAAAACCAATGCATGTAGACTAAAGATCAAGAACAGAAATAATATGAACCTATAAGTTCGAAAGCCTATTCTACTGGAACAAAAATTTGTACTTATTCTGCGAGACCAAAGCATCCATATGACATTGATAACAGCAGCTACATTGAGCACTCCAATTTCCTTCGAAGATAGAGAAAGTAGTTAGAAGTGAGGTCAAATCAACCAAACCGTTAAAAAGAGAGCTCAGCCAATTCCACAATTCCATAGCATTGGTGACCTGTGAGCTTGCTACGAGAAGATAGTTCTCTCAGAGAGGTAAGGAGTAAATAGGAGTACTTGAAACAAATATAGCTTGAGTCTGACTTGATCCAGACAACCATTAAAAAATATAGAAAACATGAACACTTTCATTCTGGAACTAAAAACCACGGGTTGGGGGCTTATGGGTTATGATGTAACTGCAAATAATAAAAGTAAAAATTGTGTTATTTATTTGGCTATTTATTGGAAGAGCTGAATATTCAATTTTAAGAAAAAACAGAAAGAGACGTGCTCACCAATGTTTGGGATTCTTGAAATATATGTTGATGACAGCCCAGTAATAGACACCAGCTGTTGGAATCCATGTGGGCATTACTCAATCATCAATCATTCTTTCAAATGCATCTATCGTAAGAAAGTCATCATTTTGGCACAATTCTAAAGCAGACTGCAGTCCAATCTGGCAATAGAACCTCCATTTTAATCGATCAATAGTTTCTGCACGCAATATTCCAAACATTCATGGACGCAGTTTTTAAAAATGGTGGACGCAATTTGTTCCTAGACAGTTTAATGAGAAAATAAGACATTCATAAATTTACCATAATAATGTTGGATTTCGACTTGTGGAATGTGAGTTATGTATTGCCAATCTTCCCCCGTTTCCCTCTTGCACCGCTCCTCCAGGTCAAGGCAATCATCAATTCTTAATTTAGACAAGTTGGTGAGGCGTTGAAAACTGCTTGGTAGTGACAACAACTTTCTGCATTCGGAGATATGTATTTCCCGGAGAGAGGTCATATCTCCAAGCCAGTCTGGCAATGAAATACATTCACATTTTTTTATAAGCAAAGTTTGTAGGGAGGGGATACATTGTAAGCCTACTGGTATTGTGGAGCTGAAGATCGAGACCTCCTGAAGGGCAGTTAGTTGGTTCATATTACTAGGTAAAGTCACCAGCTCTTGACAGAACCCCACATTAAAACGCTCAAGACAAGCTAAATGTCTCACACCATCGACAATGATTTTAATTTCTTACAGAATTGAATGTCCAAAGTTCGAAGAGAGGTTAGACCTTGCAACACATCTTCCTGAAAATACTCCAGTTCATCACAATTCTTAATGCTTAATTCCTCTAGTGCACCACCAAGCCGGCCCAGTTGGTTGGGTAATACCTTGAGTTTACTACATGCTTCAATTATAAGGGTTTTAAGACACGGCATATTCCCAACTACTTCATCCATGAAGGAATCCACATCCTCAATGTCCTTAACATGAAGATCCTCGATGGATGGAAGGGGTGGCAATTTAAGATTGGGGACGCCATTAATGCTTAATTGGGAAAGAAGAGGTAGCATTTCTACTCCGTCATCTCTCAGTATCCCCTCCAAATTTGGTAATTTCTTCATAATGAGTATCTCCAACGATGGAAATGCTTTCTGCTCCACGCCATCATACAACTCAATATCTAAGTGCTTCACATTTTTCATTCCATATACGAATAGTCTTTTCAAATGTGAAAGTTTACCAAGTGGAGGAAGCAGCTCACAATTCACGCATTCATAGAGTACAACCTCCACCAACTCTTTAAGAATTGAAAGATTTCTCATCCAACAGGGTAACTGTATTCCCTGGTATCTTCTCACCCCAAAACTCTTGAGAGTTGAGGGAGGTTCAAGGGCCTCCAGTATTCGCTCAACATTAACATTACCACCTTCTGAAATTGCATCACGACCCCATGAAAAGTATAACCGATTCAAGTCCTTCTTACTTATCAAATTTGCTTGTTTTGCATCCCATTCATTAGGGACATTCTCAAGGCCACTGATATGTAGCTTGCCACCGAGCTTTAAGCCATGCAACTCAGCTAACCCATGCCCTGGCTTTGAACCCACAATGAATTTGCTCAACGTTCTTAGATGGCTTAACTTGCCAATATTGGGAGGCATCTCTGCTATTGAAGGGCATCTATTAATCACAAGATGTCTTAGATCCTCTAATCGTGTCAAGTCTTTGGGCAAACAACGAAGGACCTGACAGAGTTCCAGATTCAATGTTTGCAATTGTTGTAAACCACAAATAAAATTAGGCAAACTTGTGACCCAACTGCCATCCAGTTTCAAGTACCTCAAATGCGCTAAGACCGTAAGTGGCGACAATTTACAAGAGTTTGTCCTTAATGCTCGGAGACAATGATTAGATGGAAATTGACGAAAATTCTGAATTGAGAGCAGATCATCAGTAAAATCAAGAAAAGTTCTCAAGGATTCAACTTTCTTGAAGGCAGGTCTATTGACTACCTTGTGAGATTTTATGGAGTGTAAATGGTGAACTCTAGTTGACAAAGGAGTCAGCTTTGTTTGCTCAGAAACCTGACATTCTTCACCCATAATAGACTGTGCAAGATCGTGAAATAGATCATGCATCTTGAAACTTGTAATGATACCACAGGAATCATCAGCCCGTGCTTCTTGAAAAAATGATCTTCGGTACAATTTTTCCCACACCTTATTGCCAACATCCTCCACTTGTAAATTTCCTTCAGATTTAATAAATCCATTAGCCATCCAAAGATGAATCAGGTCTTCCTTAACAATTTCAGAGCCTTTAGGGAAAATTGCACAAAAGGTAAAGCATCTCCTTAATGACAACTCCAAATTAACATAGCTTAGTTTCAGAGCCCGCATGACAGAATTTTCCTCACTTGTTTCAGAGCCTTCCGCTCGTATATTCCAAATCTCACTTTCCTTTACATTCTGCCATTGTTCTACCTGACTTTCATAACGCAAGAGGCTTCCCATTGTTTTGATTGCAAGTGGCAAACCAACGCATTTCTTCACTATCTCTTTGCCAATTGCTACCAGTTCTTCACTCTCATGACTGTTTGGTCCAAAGGCATGATGCTTGAACAAAGACAAACTGTCATGCTCAGATAATTCTGTCAAATGATGAGTTGGGTGCGTTTCCATGATTGAAGCAACTTTCTCAAGTCGAGTAGTGACTAAAAGGACAGTGCCTTTTGTTTCACTTGCAGCTGGCAACATCCCCTTCAACTCCATCCATTTGTCTCGGTCTTCATTCCATACATCATCGAGAACAAGTAAATACCTCTTGCTCTGCAACACTTTCTGCACCTTTCTTTGCATTTGTTCTAAACCCTTGAGATTGGGATTTTGTTCAATGATAGATTCTATGATGGATTGCAGTATTTTCTTCATATTGAAATCATTGGAAACACAAACCCAAATGGTAAGGTCAAAATGTTTGGTTACCCTGTCATCATTGATAACCTCTTTAGCAAGTGCAGTTTTTCCAAGTCCTCCCATACCAACTATGGAATAGATGGAGAGGTCTTCATTGTTGCAAGCATGTCCCAAAAGAAACTCCACAATTTTCTCTCTATCTTGGTCTCTACCATAGATCACAGGTTCAGTAATGACAGAGCTTGTTTGGCGCCATTCATCATCATCCTCCGGTTGCTTCTCCGTGATACCAACACGTAATTCAAACTTGCACCTTTCTTCATGAATGATGTTAAATCTTTGGCTGATGTCTTTCATTCTGTTGCCAATTTGACAACGAAAGAGAATGTCTTTAGGATGAAAACGGGCCAAACATGAAATTTGTCCATCACGTTGCACCTATGATGCACAAACACAAAAGTGTTATAGATACAATACATATTTATAATAATAGTGTAATGGAAAATTATATGTTGATGATTACAGAGTCATAAGATAAATGAAATATTTAAATATCTAATCAGATTAATGAAAATATATACTGAACCCACACTCAAAGATAAGCATAATTTCATTTGTTTTTATTATTCAAACAGATTCTAATAACCAGAAATTGCTTTTACAAGTAGTCCTGAGAGATAAACTCTTATTCTAGTCAAGTATATTAAAAAAGTCAACTAACATGTCACGAAAAACATACTAAATCAGAGACAATATTTCTGATACTAAATCCATTAAAGAAAACAGTTAAGCTTTTCTGTACCTAATTTTTGGATTATAAAGATATTTACATCTATGATATTTGACAGCTCAAGAGCACAATAAATACAAAATAACTTTGAGTATATTTCAAATTTACTAAAATATGATTCCCTGTGTCGAGTTTTAAAATTAATTCAGCTGTCCTCCACTTTTTCTCACCTGAATCAACCGTTAAAAATAATTTGATAAACCGTTAAAAATGCTTGAGGCTACGAATTGGATAGGAATTAAGAATAAGCTGCGATAACTTACATAAAAGTTATATACAATCGTTGATAATCTAGAAATTTTGATATAATTAAACTTATATAACTCTTAGTAATAAAATTATGCATATAAATTTTTATATAATTTTAAAATTATTTAATAATTCATTGAATTATTTTATATAATAGTAAAATATATTAATATTAATTATTAGATAATACATTTAAAAATTTTAAATTATATAAATTTTAAATATATAAATTCATTGAAAATATTTAAATAAACAATTAAATTATTCAAATTTAAATTATATAAAATATTATTAAAAAAATGGTATAAATCAACCCAAATTACACGGATCACTCTTCGTACGCGTACACACAAACGTGAAACAAATTAAAGTATTGCCGTCTGTAACACTGCGGTTACCTTTTTGGAATGAATTGAACATTCATCCAAGATATCTTCGAGTACATATGCTGCATCAATTAGTTTCTGCAGCCAATCCTTGACAGCATGGCTCGTTATTTGCTTTCTCTCAGCATCTTTCAGGACACCATGGATCGCACTCAGATTGCTTAAAAGCCTCTCAGTCTGTTCCTCAACGCCCCAAAACGTTGAAAGTTGGTCTTTCACAAAAGATCTCAAGTTTTGAATCACAGTTCCCAGCAAAGCTTCAGCCATATTTACACGTGTGAACAGAAACTATAGCGAGCTAGAATGGATGGAAGGAAACCGTAGTGACAACTGACTGGAAAATTTACTGAGAGAGAGAATGTATACTTTTCAATCTTTACTTGCTACTTGCAGCTGATGCCAGTGCTGTTGGATTTTTCTGAACGTCTTTAGTTTGGCTCTGGCCTGTTTGTTCACCCAAAAAATATGACATTTTCTTATTTATACTTTTTAATTTGCACCCATTTTTTTTATATCTCATAATGTGTATTTCAAAATATAATTTATATTTTAGATTATATATTCTGAAATAGATAAGGTGTAGTTATAAATTATAATGCTCATCCTCAAAATGTAAAATAAGGTACAGAGAAACAACCAAAACAAACATATTTTACTCACAATTTTGACGTTGAAAGTTTTGTACTATTATTTGCACCTTTTGTCAACCGATGGTGCTTTTTAAGAAAGTTGATTGACGTAAGCAAGAGTGTGGAAATACGACATTCAATATACCGGTACTAATAACACGCCAATAAGAGTTATCGGCCCGTAATTTTTAAAAAGAAATGGTCCATCAACTAAAATTTATCAAGCCAAAAAGTGTTTAATGGTGCTACATTATAATATGTGATAGAATTTTTTTATGATTTGTTTAAATATTTTGGGAAAAAAACAACAACAATTAATGGTGTAGAAGTAGTATCTCTCATAAGTCATAGCTCATCTTGCTCAAGATAAGATTCTAGAGTTAAAGATTCTTCTACCAACTCAGCTTTCGTCACAACTTGCACAAATTGCATACCTAGTGAGTTTAACTCGTTCGAGTTGCATTTTAACTAGCGCAAGTTTAGTTTATAACTCGTGTCTAATGTGTTAGTAATAAAAGGAAAATCTAACACAATAAAAGAGATTTGGAAATAGAGACTGAAACTCAAGAGAACGACATAAAACATAGGAGAGGAAAAAAGAATAAACGGTGATATAAATTATTCATTCCTTTTTGTGGAAAATAATAGTCTATATATTTTTTTTTAATTATTCTTATATTGTGACTCTGACTATCATGAACAAAATCACACTTTGATTAGAGAATAATGAAACCTTAATCTATATTAATGAATTTTTTGATTTTATTCTATTATATAATTAAAAGTTATTTCTTCTGAACTTAATGAATTGAATATAAACTTAAGGGAATAGAAACTTAGATGGTATTAGAAAAATAACCATCACTTAAATCTCAAGGATAAGGGTAAAATGTGTTGTGAACAAATAACTTAATTGTTATCCAAAATTCATCAATCATATATCCTAATTGGCTTAATTCAACTTAATAGATTAATTAATTGAGTCAATATATCTTAGACAATTATTCGATCCTGATAGAGAAATAGAAACAAGAAATAATTTAAGGAAGTTACTAAAAATACTAATAATCGCTTTAATTAAATTAAATTTAAAATGCATATTTTATAATTCGGTTACATCTTAATCACAGTTAAATTCTCAGACATTGTTCTCAATTTCTAGTTGAAACAATTTATTTATTTGTATTTGTGGTAACAAGGACTGTTATTCTAATACTAATGGCGACCGAAATATACTTATCATATAACTGTACACGGCACGTAGGTAGGTACGTACATTTAGTCTATTAAAATCATACAACCTATATTAGTACAACTTATATCCCTGAATGAAGTAGAAAATTTTATATATGCAATAATAGCCAACTGATGCGCTGATCTCTATCCTAAAGAGCAGCACTTTTTTTCTCCCCGAACACCTTTATGGACACGAATGTTACCTGTCACTTAATTTATAAGTAATAATTATAATACACAGTTAATCAATCAGGCAATAACCCACTCATAAAATATTTGTATATTTCTCTTTTTTTATATTTTATATATATATATATTTTTTTCTTTACATTTTATAACTGATTATCTAATTGTCTATATATTACAGTTATTTATTAAATATTTTTCCTTAATTTATAGCGTTTCCGTGAAAGGGCTTTTATATATTAAACACAAATTGAGTTTCTTTTTTAAAAATTAAAAATAAATAAAGTGATATATAGTATGTGTTCAGTGAAAAAGAGGGAAATAAAAGAAAAGACACAAGAAATAGGAAAAAAAATAAAGTGAAAATACAAGTTGTTTAATAGGAGGAAAACGAAGATAAATTAGTAGAAAAAGTTTGAGTAGTTTACAAGAAAAGAAAAAATAAAATAGTTAATATTTTTAATGGTTTAATTTGTTAAAAAATATTTATTTATTTTTATTTTATTTATGGGACAAAATTGAGGATATGGTTTCATCTTGATCTCCCCTCACATTCTCATATTTGTTGTGAATTTTACCACAAAATTAAAAATAATTAAAATTAAAAATAATTAAAATTAAAAATTAATTTAGAATAATTTTATAACAAAAATATATTCAATATATTAATTCTAAATATGGAGTTAAATTCGTTTAAAACAATATATTAATTTTTGACAATAAAATGATTTGGATAAAAGTTGCTAACTATAACTACTTTTCTTTAGAAAATTATTATATTCTTGTTTAATGTCTTGGACAACTAACACATTGAGTTTTACACCACATGTCATCACTATTTTCTGAATAGCTTTCACTATTTTATGAACAGCTTTGAAAACTTCCATTCGTAAGTTGTCAGTGAATATTTTATAATTTGATAAAAAGAAAAAATATTTTCTAACTATTTTCCAAGTTTAATGATTATGTTTTATTACTATGAAATTTTTTACATGATCATTTTTATACTATATGTGACATTTAAGATACAAGATTTGATATTTGAAAATGATTTCTATGTTATTTTAATTAAATTCCTATAGTAGAAAAATGGTTTCTGAGTTTTTAAACTGTTAATTTGATAGAAAAGAAGTTGGGAAATAAACATCTCTATCTCAATATGAATTCTCTCTCAATTCTATCAATATAGAAGTTTTTACACATTCCAACTGCCAACTTAGCTGGAGTATAAAAACAAATAGTTCTGAGTATATGAGAGATTAGAGAATTTTCAGATAAAAAATAAGTCAAACAAAGCAAGAAAAAATGACCAAGTATGCAAATTATATAAACCAAATTTAATGTAAGGGTACAATGTAAATATCTAAATGCTGTCACAGTAGCATATTTTTGTTAGGTGAAAAATATATTTCATGAGTCACGACTGAAGTATGGGCTTATATGGTAAACTACATTTTGCCCTGAATCCAGGCTCGTATCAGCTCAGTCCATAGTAGTTTTTTGGCACCACTTTTGATACACACCTAAGTCATAGTGGGCCGAGAGAGAATTGGGTCCAAGAGGCTGAAAATAATAGAAGATGGGGAAGGGTATATGAGAGAAAGAGAAAGGTTAGGGGTGAGGTGGCAATGTAATGGATAGGTTGGTTAGAAGAGAGAGAGTGAAAGGGATCATAACGGTTTTAAAGCTGAATGGTATGATCGAGGGGGGGATTCTGTTTTTGGGTTATTGTTTGGGTAGAAGAACCATTCTCTGGTTGCTTCTAGGGAGTATATTGCTCTTGGCAGGGGAAATAGTATTTCTCCCTGAGTTTCTTGGTTCACCAAGATCACAGATTAATATAAATTTACCTTTCTTCTTTTCAGAGTATTCTGTATTTGTGATTCTGTTATTCCTTATATCTGCTGTAATTCTGGTTCCTAACATTTTTGGTCCGACCTGTCGGATTCTTCGGCCGGAGAACCATGCCTCCAAAGAAGAACAATGCAACTGGAGAACCAGCTAATGAAGAAGACGAGGGAATGAAGGTGGAGTTCGTAGCAGGTGAAGTTACAAAGCTTAAGGCAGTGGTGGAGGAGCTCATCGCTCAATGTAGGCAAAATCAGGATCAGATGGATACATTACGGAGAGAAACTGCAGAGAAGCAGAGAGAAACTGCAGAGAAGCAGTCAAGGCTTTTAAGTCTCATGTCATCTTTTTCGAAGGGACCAGCGGAGGGAGACGAAGGACAGGGTTTAGTGGGAAGGAGTTCAACGCGTGGAAACGACGAGAAGAAGGAGCGCACACTCAGTTTAAAGCAGTTGGAGGGGGAAGAATTGACAGAATTCCGTCAATCGGTGAAGAAGGTGGACCTGCCGTCATTCTACGGGGAAGATCCCGCTGGTTGGATTTCACGAGCAGAAATATACTTTAGGATCCAAGAAACAAGCGATGCTGTCAAAGTGAACCTGGCTCAGTTGTGTATGGAGGGAGGTACTATCCACTTTTTCCATGCTCTGTTAAACGATTACGATGACCTCACTTGGGAGGATTTGAAGAAGGAGATGCTGGAGAGATACGGAGGAATGGGTGAAGGGAGTGTGTATGATCAACTTGCTGCTTTAAAACAAACTGGAAGCATGGAGGAGTACATTCGAGATTTCGAATGTCTTATCGCACAAGTTCCTCGAATGCTTGATGCGCAATATTTTTCTTATTTCACACAGGGATTGGTACCGGAGATTCGAGCAAAAATCAGGAGCTTGAATACTACAAACCCTTTGACAAAGGGATGCATGAAGAACGTTGCGCGTGCGTTGGAGTTAGAAACGGTAGGAAGAAACAGGGTGGCGATGGGAAAAGGGGATTCGCGTGGAGAAGAAAGGCAATCCACGTATACCCGACCCATTTCTAGTGTGCTGGGTCGTGTCAACCCGAAACAACATTCGGGTAGTTGGGGGTCTAATGGACCCGGCCCAAATGTGCGAAAGGGGGGTGGTGAAAATAACAAAGAAGGGGGACGTGGAAAAGGACCGCACCATCTGTCTTATCAGGAAGTATTAGAAAGAAGGCAGAAAGGCTTATGTTTCAAATGCGGTGGGCCTTTTGGGCCGCTTCACCAATGTCCTGTCAAAAAATTAAGAGTTATTTTGATGGATGAAGAGATTTGTATGGAGTGTGAGACAGAGGAATCTGGAGCTGATGAGGGAGGTGCAAATATTGAAACAGAAATTGAAGGATCTTGTTCCATGCTCAGTTTGCGCTCTATGAATCGCGAGGTGGAACAACCACAAACAATGAAATTGCGAGGCAAAATCAATGGAATTCCAATGTTGCTTCTTGTAGATAGCGGAGCAACCCATAACTTCGTGTCACGCAAGGTGATTGAGGCTTTGGGATGGCCATGGGAGAAAACCGGACCCATGCGGGTCGATGGGGGATGGGCATCACACCAGAGCCCAGGGAATTTGTCGTAACATCAGGGTAGAATTTGAAGAAGGGGGGTTCACAATTGAGGCGTTTCTTTTTGATCTGGATGATATAGATGTAGTTTTGGGCATATCGTGGCTATCCACTTTGGGAGAAACAATAGTTGATTGGTAGAGGAAGATTATGAAAGTAAATACCAGAGATGGGTCTTGGGTTTTGAAGGGAGTGACAATGGAGCCTTCATTGTCATTATCAGTTTGTGAGTTGATAGAGGTTCACAAGGATGGAGCTAGGGAAGGGTTGAGTGAAGATCAACGAGAAGTCTTGAATGCGGTACTGCAACGTTTTGCGAAGGTGTTTGAGGAACCTAAGGGATTGCCTCCTTAAAGAGCCAAGGAACACCGGATTTTATTGAAACCAGGGCAGGAACCAATTAATGTAAGGCCCTATAGATATGCCCATCATTAAAAAAATGAAATTGAGAAGCAGGTCAGGGAGTTGATGGAGGTAGGACATATCAGACAGAGTCAGAGTGCGTATTCCAGTCCTGTGATTTTGGTTAAGAAGAAGAATAATAAGTGGAGGATGTGTGTAGACTACAGGGCATTGAACAAAGTAACCCTTCCTGACAAGTTTCCTATTCCTGTAATTGAAGAATTAGTGGATGAGTTGCATGGATCCAGATTTTTTTCTAAGCTGGATCTTCGTTCAGGATATCACCAAGTCAGGATGAGGGAGGAAGACATTGAAAAGACCGCGTTTAGAACACATGAAGGACATTATGAGTACTTAGTGATGCCCTGTGGACTCATGAATGCCCCTTCCACATTTCAAGCACTTATGAATGAGGTATTTAGGAGTTTTTTAAGGAAAGGAGTGTTGGTCTTCTTTGATGATATATTGATATATAGTAAGAGTTGGTTGGAGCATGTGCATCTTTTGGAGAAAGTGTTGGATGTCTTAAGGATCAATATGTTGTATGCTAATCAAGAAAAGTGTACTTTTGGAAGGGAAAGAGTGGAATATTTGGGTCATATAATCTCTGAGCAAGGAGTTGCTGTGGATCCAGCTAAGGTGAGTAGTGTGTTAGAATGGCCAATTCCAAAAAATGTAAAGGGAGTGAGAGGTTTTTTGTGACTGACTGGTTATTACCGCAAATTCATAAAGGATTACGGTAAGGTGGCGAAACCATTGACAGAATTGACAAAAAAGGATGGTTTTGGGTGGAATGAGGAAGCACAGAATGCTTTTGAGGAACTCAAGAAAAGAATCACACAAGCACCAGTTCTACAACTGCCAAACTTTGAGGAGGAGTTCGTGTTGGAATGTGATGCTTAAGGGAATGGTTTAGGAGCTATTTTAATGCGAGAGAAAAAAAACACGTGGCTTACTTCAGTAAGGCACTAAGTCTCGGAATCTAACAAAATCAGCCTATGAAAAAGAGTTGATGGCAGTGGCCCTTGCAGTACAACATTGGAGGCCATATTTGCTAGGGCGTAAATTCACTATTTTTTCAGATCAGAAGAGTCTTAAGCAATTGATGCAGCAGAGAATCATCACTGGAGGACAGCAGAATTGGTTAGCGAAGCTCCTGGGATATAATTTTGAGATTGTGTATAAACCAGGAACCGAAAACAGAGGAGCAGATGCATTATCACGTAGCAAAGAAGAGGCAGAATTAAAACAAATGGTATATTATCCCGTGTGGGAGGAATGGAAGGAGTTTAAAGAAGAAGTACATGCAGATGAGAAATTGGCTAGAATAATAGAGGAGTTGCAGAAAGGAAATAATGAGGAAAAATATTCTGGTTTCCAATATAAGCAAGGAGTATTATTATATAAGGATCGTTTGGTGATTCCTGCGAAATCTAAATAGATTCCACAACTTTTGGAGGAATTTCATGCGTCACCACAAGGAGACCATTCTGGCTTCTATAAAACATACAGAAGGATGGCAACAAATCTGTTTTGGCAGGGAATGAAAAGAGATGTTCAACAGTATGTAAGATCATGTGACACTTGTCAACGGCAGAATATATCACTACAGTTCCGTATGGTTTGCTTCAGCCTTTACCTATTCCGAGTGGGATCTGGGAGGACATTAGTATGGATTTTATCACCGGGCTACCTAAGTCTAAGGGTTGTGAAGCAATATGGGTGATTGTAGACCGCTTATCAAAATACGGTCATTTCATCCCACTTAAACATCCTATTCAAGCTAAAGCTCTTGCTTGAGATTTTTTGTGAGAAGTGGTGAGACTCCACGGAGTGCCTCTCTCAATTGTCAGTGATAGAGACCCCATATTCATGAGTACCTTTTGGCAGGAATTCTTCAAAATGTTAGGTACTAAGTTGAAGAGAAGCACTGCCTACCATCCTCAGACAGATGGGCAGACAGAAGTGACAAACAAGTGCCTTGAGACATATCTGCGATGTTTTATCAGTGATCAACCGAAAACTTGGGTTTTGTGGATGCCATGGGCTGAATTTTGGTTTAATACCACGTACCATGGAGCCACTGGGATGACTCCTTTTGAGGCAGTGTATGGAAAACCTCCTCCCAGAATAATACCGGTAGTACCCGGTGATGTGAGAGTGGAAGCAGTGCAGAAGGATCTCATGGAGAGGGATGAAGCTTTGAGGTAGTTGAAGACTCATTTACTGAGAGCTCAGGATAGGATGCAGAGTCAAGCAAATAAACATCGTAAAGACAGGCACTATGAAGTGGGTGACATGGTGTTTTTGAAATTAAAACAGAATAGGCAGCATTCAGTGAGGAATAGGATTAATCCTAAGCTAAGTGCTAAATATTATGGTCCTTTTGAAATCATTCAGAAGGTGGGACCAGTAGCCTATCATTTGAAATTGCCTTTGGAGTCCAAAATACATCTGGTATTTCACGTGTCATTGCTGAAGAAAGCCATAGGTGATTACGAGGCAGCTGGAGAGCTTCCTAGTGGGATGGTGGAAGATAAGGAGGAGTTGTTGATTCCTAAAACTATTATTGCAGAAAGAATAGTCACCAAAAAAGGGGAGACCAAGAAGCAAATACTAATCCAGTGGCAGGGACAGAAGATAGATGACGCAACATGGGAAGATGAGGCTGCAATACGAATTCAGTTTCCTGAGTTTAGCCTTGAGGACAAGGCTCATTTTCAAGAGGGAAGCGATGATACACACCTAAGTCATAGTGGGCCGAGAGAGAATTGGGTCCAAGAGGCTAAAAATAATAGAAGATTGGGAAGGGTATGTGAGAGAAAGAGAAAGGTTAGGGGTGAGGTGGCAATGTAGTGGATAGGTTGGTTAGAAGAGAGAGAGTGAAGAGGATCATAACGGTTTTAAAGCTGAATGGTAGGATCGAGGGGGGGGATTCTGTTTTTGGGTTATTGTTTGGGTAGAAGAACCATTCTCTGGTTGCTTCTAGGGAGTATATTGCTCTTGGCAGGGGAAATAGCATTTCTCCCTGAGTTTCTTGGTTCGCCAAGATCACAGATTAATATAAATTTACCTTTCTTCTTTTTAGAGTATTTTGTATTTGTGATTCTGTTATTCCTTATATCTGCTGTAATTCTGGTTCCTAACAACTTTACTCCATGTAGTATGCGCCTAACATTCAAAAATTTATCTGACCAAAACAACTTTTCAAAAATGAAAAAAAAATTAGTTGGCTCCGGAGGTGTATTGAAACTAAAACAGAGAACAGGTTCATGGATTCTTTTTGTTCTTTGCCCCCTAGTTGATAGTTCAGAGCACACAATCATGGGTTTCTTATGTTTTGCTTCTTAACTCGAAATGCAAACCAGGAAGTACTGTTAATGAAGGTATGTGCTGAGAAGTTTCACTTCTGTTGCCATGCTGTGTTGTTGAAATAAAGTTGTTGGAAACTTAGAGGTTGCTTGCGTCTGTTTTTCAGATTCACGATGTCAAGCATCTGATTGTGAGAAAGAAAGAATGAAGGAGTGGCTAGTCTCATCAGGAGACATAGGCCCTAAAAATTATGTGATAGGAAAAGGAATCACAATTTGGACCAAAGGAATTCTTTCATATTGTAAAGTTTCTGTTTCAGATGCATAGTAATCTTCTTCGTCCAAGAAAAAAAAAACTTGTAGTTAGAAAACCTTAAATTTTTAAAATTCTTAAATAGCAATCGTCACTTAAACATAAGAAAAGGAAAAAGAACATCATGTCACGTCTTTAGAAAATTAGATCCTTTTTCTTGACATGCGTTTTTGCTTATCCAATTCAACTGCTCGTTAGTTAGCTCGTTGCGGGGTCATCACATGTGTCAACCACAGACACAACCAGCTAGTTCACAATTTAATGATTATAACAAGACAAAGAAGACATAGAAAACTTGTAAAAGATAAAAACACAAGAATGGGGTTGAATTATATTAATTAAAAATTTTATCCCTTTCGTCTGTTGTTTTCAAAAGCGATCAAACGAAACTATAAACTCTTTAACTGTTTTTAGACGTTTCAGTTGAATTATCCCTGTTAGTCAACAATATAAAGATTAATGAAAACAATTATTTTTATATTGGTTCGTCTATCCAAGACTATGTCCAGTTACCCAGCAACTACTGAGTTTTCACTACAAATCGTGAAATGTTTAGACAAGTATTCTTTGCACTCAGCTACTTCTGGCTATATCGATATTCTTTGAACATAGCCTTGTCAGGATAAACCACTAGGTATTCTTTGGAACACAATCTCCCCAGGCTAATACAAGAGGTATTCTTCGCAACGCAACCTCCTCAGGCTAAGGTACCACAACAGTGGATTTAAGAAGTTTATACGAAACAAAGATCCTTTTCGTAGAGAGGGTTTTACAAATGAAGTACAAAGCTTAAAGCAAGAGAGCGAAATCACAGATGATAGCTTTTTGCAGCGTGTTCGCCAACTTGAATTAGAGCTGGTGAAGTCCTGATGGAGGACTATCTCCAAAAGCTCAAAAAACTCTTCAACCTTACTTTTTAATAAATTGAGCTTTTAATAAAATTCGTTCTGTTTTTTTACTGTCTGACCAGGTTTAGTATTTGGAGCATAACTTGGGTTAAAAAACTCCAATTTATCTAATATTGGTGGATTTTTAAAGCTGACTTAAAGGGCTACAAAATCTATGAAGACACAAAAACCTAGTTCTAACTACATCTAGGAGGAAATTGGGCTTGAAAGTAACGTTTCGATATTGCCAAGATGTTCTAGCGGGGTACTAACCAGGTTTAGTATTTCGAGCATAATGTGGGCTACAAAAATCCAATTAAGTTTGTCTTGGTGGAATTTTAAAGTTGATTTAAAGGGCTACAAAATCTATGAAGACACTAAAGCCCAGTTCAAACTAAACCTAGGAGGAAATGATGCTTGAAGTTACGTTGGAATGCTACTAGGATTTTCCAGCGAGTTGTTTAATTGTTTAGGCCTATTAGTTTGTTTCAATTATGTATTTGTTTTAAGACTTGAATTTGGGTCTTGTAATTGTAAAGTGTGCTCAGCCTAGGGTGTCTCTCATCTCACCATTGATCACTCATTTCATCCTAGGGTGGAGAACATTTCAGATTTCTAACCTTAAGCCCATCACACTTTAATTAAATTGGTCAACATTTCTATTGTACTCACTTTTAGTCAAAATGAATGAAAATTGAGAATTGTTTCTCTTGAAAGGAGTAGAGCTCTACTAGGGATTTCTTCTTGAAACCTTGAATCTTATCATGGATCCTTGCATCCAAGTGACGATTCTTCCTAAGAGCTTATTGAATTTCTAATTCATGGCGCTCCCACCATTCTTGTCTTCTCCATTTTATCTTTTCTTCTCCCTTTGATTTAGTTCCATTAATTAGCACCTTGACCATGAGCTTCTTGCTTCATTTTTGTGAGATCAAGAGTGTTTAAGAGTGATTGAAGGTAGGTGAATGAAGATTGGGGCAACTACTTGCTTATCCATGAAGATCTCTTCCAATTTCCTCATGGGTTTGCATCAAAGTAAACAAGTCAAAGTCAAAGTCAAAGGTCAACTCTTGGAAGTCAACAAATTGGGCAAATGAAGCCTTGTAATTTTTTATGTATTATGTAATTAGTTTTAGCTTAATTTTTGTATAAGCTTGGACCTATGGTTGATTATATGTTTCGGCCAAGCATTAGGTGGACATGTTGACTTCTTTTATGTTGGTCAAAGCCTCTTATTATGGGCTTAAGTGTCTTATGACCCAACTAAGCAAGTGTATTACACTCTCTAAAAAGAGAGTGGATGGATTAGGGGAGAGAATGAGTGGAATTGCCACTAACTTAATTTAAATTTCCACCACTTGATCATACCATAATCAAGGGTGCAAATTTAAGTCAAGTTTTTAAATTGTTGACTCTCATCTAAGAAGGTATTCTAGCCTTTGGATTGCTTCTAATCTAAGGCATAGAATTCCATCTTAATTAATCCATGATCATCACAAACTTAGAAGGTTTATGAGCCTCTTGATCTTTGATCTCCAGATCTTTCTTGAATTGATCAAGTGAGGGGTGCTTAGCATCACTTGATCAATCCATCAAGGATCAAGTGGCTAGGATGGCTCATGGCCAAACACACACAAGGGGTCTTATAACTTAGGCAAATTCCATTTTGTAGTCACTTTGAATTGGAATGAAATTGGTATATCTCTAAGACAAGTGTCTTAAGGAAAGGAGAGAGCTCTTCTAGGGTTTCTTCCAAGAACCTTGAATCTTATCATGGATCCATGATCCAAGTGACGATTCTTCTACCAAGCTTATTGAACACCATGTTCATGGCGCTTTCATTCTCTTAAACACCTTCCATTTTCATTTTCTTCTTATTTGGTCCTTAAACCGAGAGTTCCTTACCTTGTATCCGTGAGTTTGCCTTGATTCTTTGGAGTGTTGAATGATTTGGTGAATGAAGATGGGACACACATTGTGAATCCGTGGAGTATCCTTCAAGTACCTCATGGATTTGCATTAAATTTGGTATCAAGAGTTTGTTCTTCACTTGTGGTATTGAGTCTAGCTCCTATCTTTTATATTTTAATTTTTGATTCAATTGTATTTTTGTTGAGTTTATTTTGTGTGTATTGACTGTCCAATACATTGAGAAGATGTTCTGACACTCATGGTAAATCATATATGGCCTATTTTACATGCTAGACACATTTTTGTTCGTAGCCCCCAGGTGTTTGATGAATTTTCTCAATATGTATTTTGAGTCCTCTTTGTTGGAAATTGAATTCCCTGCATTATAATTGGCTTAATTAGTGCTTATATGTGTCATTACTATGTGCATTTCTCATTATAAGTTCAAGTTACCACTACCATGCATTATCTTGCTTGTTAACAAAGTTTTGACTTGACTTGCTTGAGTTTTTGAGCCTATACTTGGATTTTTCAGCAAAGAAAAGCCATGAGAAAAATATAGAAAAACAAAAGAAAGGAAAAGAGCAAGAGAAAATACTCAAAATAAAGAGTCAAAGAAAAATTCAAGAAAAGAAAAATACAAGAAAATAAGTTTGAAGAAAAATTGAGTGAAAAAAATAGTAGCTCTTGTTAGTTGAAAATTTTTGGGAAAAATAAGTGCAGTACCTTGGTGATTTGGGTTCATTAAACACCAAAAAATTTAGTTTCCAAGCTCAATTTGACATCATTACTCATTAGGCTCAAGTATCATACTCACAAATTAGATCAAATTTGCTAATAGCATGATAATTGAACTTGTGGTGTGCTTTGCATGTGCTTAAACATATATGCCCTGTATTTGCCCTATTTTTGGACCCATATTTGTGGCTGCCCTGCACCTAAAATTGAGATTATTTAATGCCTAAAGATCATCTAAACCAATCCCCAAAATTTTGTGTCATTTTGAGCCAAATACAAGCCTTAAGTTGCAGTTTGGCGATAGTTGGGCAGAAATCCGTGACAGTTACGGGTTATAGTTGGTTCAATGTGTTAACCATTGTTTTAATGACTTATGGGAATTTGGTTATTTAGTTTACATATATATAAAATCAACTGGAAGGTTTCATAATTTTCCAAGCTCATTTCATATGTTTTTGAATTTCCACAAGTTTGGAAAGTTTTGGTGACGGTTCTGACAAATTTTTCAGCAAATTGCACTTGTTATTCTCCCATTCTTTGAGTTTTTGTTTTCAAAATTTTTGCAGTTTTAAATATTAGTTTTCCTTCATTTTAGTGCAGTAAATACAATAGCCTTTGTGATGCAATCCCATGAGGAACTTGTAAGGGATCTTCATGAATAAGTAAAGGGGTGCCCCAATCTTCATTCACTAATGTTCAATCACTCTTAAACAGTGGAATAACTCAATATACAGAAATGATAGCTCATGTTCAACACAAAAGGGGAAGAAAGAAATTAAAAATGGAAGAAGGAAGAAGTGTGTTAAACGCCATGGATGAAGCACCCAATAAGTTTGGTTGGAGAATCGCCACTTGGATCATGGATCCATGATAAGATTCAAGGTTCTGGAAGAAATCCTAGGAAAGCTCTCTTTTTCTCAAGACTTTAGTCTTAGAAATTCTCTATTTCATATATTGACCAAAGTGAGTACAATAGAAATGTTGACCAACTTAAATGAAAGTGCAATAGGCCTAAGGTTAGAAATCTGAAATGTTCTCCACCCTTGGAAGAAATGAGTGATCAATGGTGAGATGAGAGACACCTTAGGCTGAGCACACTTCACAATTACAAGGCCCAAATCCAAGTCATAAAACAAATACATAATTGAAAGAAACTAATAGGCCTAAACAGTTAAACAACTCGTTGGAAAATCCCGGTAGCATTCCAACGCTAACTTCAAGCTGCATTTCCGCCTAGATGCAGTCCAAATTTGGCTTTGGTTTCTTCATAGCTTTTGTAGCCCTTTGAGTCAGCTTTCAGATGACACCGAGACGAAATTAATTAGAGTTTTGTAGCCCAAATTATGATCTAAATACTGAACCTGGTCAGCACCCCGCTGGAACATCCTGACAGTATCCAAATGTTACTTTCAATCCCAATTTCCTCCTAGATTAAGTTAGAACTGGACTTTTGTGTCTTCATAGCTTTTGTATCCCTTTAAGTCAGATTTAAAAAGACACAAAGAACAGCTCAATTGGAGTTTTTTAGCCCCAGTTATGGTCAAAACACTAAACCTTGTCAGGCACGAAAAATAACAGCGAATTTATTTCTAACCCAATTTAAAAGAGTAAGGTCCTCATTCTTCTTTGACTTTGAGAGTTGTTGGGCTTTTAGAGATGGTCCTCCATCAAACCCTCCTTCTTGTGGCCAACTTGTCCTCAAGTTGCCTTAGCTTCATACTTACAAAATAAGTTCCACCCGGATCAAAGATCAAGCAAACCTTATTAAATTTATCATTGAATATCAAGATGTTTTGCCCACTAATATCAATATCAAAATGTAGAGAAGTGAAGAAGGAAATCAAGTGATTTTCTCTGAATAAACCAAAACTCCAAGAAGTTTCTAGTTCTTCCTTTACATATGTTGATACTAGTCCTTCATTCCATGGTGAATCTACTTGGTTGAAACTTTTCTTTTATATACATCTTTTAGGTGAGGAAGTTAGTGATGTTCCCTCCTTCTTAAACTCAATCTTCCACCTAATAGGATACTTAACATCAAAAACATATTCATTAGTGGGATCAAACAAGGAATGAAACTTATCATTATCAAGCATTGTCAAGGCCTAATGCCTTTAGATTCTATTGTGTCATAAAAAGTGTTATGCAAATTAGAAATAAGAGGATAAGTTAGAGTTAAAGAAGTCTCTCTCTTTGGTAATAAAAAATTCCCAAATACTTTCTTTCCTCTATCTAAGTGCCTCCATGGTTCTTCTATGCACAACTTCTCACTTGGTCCTAGAACACAATACTTCTTGAAAGTGATTCCTTTAGACACCTCACAAGGTATCCTTGGCCTTGTATCCTTCATGGCCTTGCACACAAGCACACTCATTTGGTTAAGCCATGCTCCACTAAATAACACCCTAACATCATTTTTAAGACAAAAGTTAGCATAAGCAAAAACAAGGGCATCATATAAAGAACTAAGCTCAAACTTCCCTATAGTTGATCTCCTAATCATCAAGTCCTCATTTGTCTTATGATTACCTATACATTGCAAGCTCAAAGAAATGGGGTTAGGTAAGCATAAAAATATGGATTTCCTAATGAGGATCTCTCTCTTCAACTCATGGGTAGCTATACACAAGTTAGCTCCTTTTCTTTTCAACTTTTCACACTTGTTTTTACCTTTAGAATGTGTAGTGGAATTTCTTGTAATTAGTTTACAACTCTCGGCCAAGGCATTTACTCTCTCATTTTCCCTCTTTAACTTCATCTTTATTTGATCCTCACATACCTCCTTAGGTGACAAAGGCTTTAGGGTGACCTTCTTGCTCATATGAGAGAAGATATAGGTGTTGGAAACACCATCATGAATGGCATGTTTGTCATATTGCCAAGGTTTCCCTAGTAAAAGGTGAGTGGCTTCCATAGGCACTACATCACATAACACATCATCTCTATATTTGCCTATGGAAAAGCTAATAAGAACTTGCTTATTAACCACCATTTCACCATTATCACTCAACCATTGCAACTTATAAGGTTTAGGGTGTGGGGATGTCCTAAGTCCTAGTTTATCTACTAATCTAGTACTAACTACATTTGTACAACTACCACTATCTATAATAAGAAAACATACCTTCCCTTCCACTAGGCATCTAGAATGGAAGATGTTTTCTCTTTGTGAGTCATCCAATTCCTTGAGGGCACTTCCAAGCATCTTCCTGACCATGAGGAGGTCTCCATATTCCGGTTGCTCCATGCTTGAATGCTCACTAGCACTAGCTTCCTCTTCTTCACTAGAAGAGTGAGTGGACTCTTCACTAGTGATCTCCCCATCCACTCTCATTATCATGGCCTTCTTGTTGGGACATTGGGAAGCTATATGACCATGTCCTAAACACTTGAAACACTTAATGTTAGAAGGCTTAGAAATAGATTTTGAAACTGCCTTACCTTTGGAGTCATCTCGGTTAGACTTATAGAAGGTCTTGGATGACCCTTCCTTCTTTTGCTCGTCCTTCCAACGTGAAGATTCATGGGTGTAAGACTTCTTGAAGGAGCTCTTCCTCTTAAGTTGGCCCTCAATCCTCTCGGCCTTGTGAATGACATCCTCCAAGGTTCTATAATGTTGGAGCTCCAAGACATCTTGGATCTCCCTATTCAATCCATTAGTGAACCTAGCTATTGTAGCCTCCTTCTCCTCTTCATAGCCGACCCTCATCAAGGTTAACTCTAGATCTTTGTAGTACTCTTGCACACTCCTTCCACTTTGAGTTAATCTTTGGAGCTTCACATGTAGATCCCTTGTATAAGACTTAGGCACAAATCTTCCCTTCATGGCATCGTTTAATTGGGTCCAAGAAGTGATGTGAGGCCTCCTCCTCTTCTCGGCATCTACAAGGACTTGGTTCTACCAAACCAAGGCATAATCTTCAAACTCCAAGATGACTAAGTTAAGCCTTTTCTCTTCACTCAAGTGTGGGTAGCAAGAATAAACTTGATCCACTTTCATCACCCAATCTAGGTAGCTCTCGGCCTCACTATCTCCAAGGAACTTAGGT
The DNA here is from genome assembly GCA_026586105.1 of Hylodesmum podocarpum. NCBI lineage: Eukaryota > Viridiplantae > Streptophyta > Magnoliopsida > Fabales > Fabaceae > Hylodesmum > Hylodesmum podocarpum. Next base: position 203,713 of record JALJEV010000219.1, read on the forward strand.
AGTTTAATCTTGTTGTTTCCTTCCCTCACTATAGGCTCATCATCTTCACCATTCCTCCTAGGGGTGTGATTCAGCCTTCTAGGTTGAGGATCTCTCCTTCCCCCTTTTGCATTCCTATGGCCTCTAAAGGGTTCATCCTCATCATAGTTGTTCCCCCAATCACTCTCCCTATGTGTGTCATAGTCTCCTCTAAGAATTCCTTCCTCACTACCACTACCTCTATAACTATTTCTTCTACTCCTAGGTACTTCATTGCTCAAACTCCCTCGGCCCTCCCTAGGTACAACCCCTCCTCCATGGTGAGCTCCTTGATTTCCACTAGTATCTCCAAGGATCTTCTTCTCTAATTCCTTCCTTGTCTTCCTTTCCCCCTTTAACCTCCTTTCTTGATTAAACCTCTCATCCAAGCTAGCACTAAGCATGGACTTCATCATATTCATCATCCTTTTAGACCTTGGTGATAGATCATTTCCCACACTAGGAGAGATATCCATTGCTGCACAAGAAAATGTTAGATAACAAATACAATTATATAAAAGATCCTTGCCACTCTCTAAGTGTTTTAACTCTAGTAGCACTCTTGTTTCACTCTTTAGAAGGCTTTTTCTATAATGTTCACACTTGCCTTTTTCCTCTCAATCTCCTTAGAGTTTCTTGTGAAACCTCTATCAATTATCAATGTCCAATTTACCCAAATGAAAGAGGAACAATTCAACTACAAGCTTAAGGAAATTTAAAGGAGACAAATACTCAAGACAAAACTACTAGGAAGCCAAGAAAACAAGTAATAAAATAAGACTCAATGAACAATTAACTACTTAAAAAAAGAAATTAATTGTCAAGACAATGGCTAGTATATCTACTGAACTAATAATGAAGGAAACTAGTATTTAAAAACTGTAAAAATTTTGAAACACATTTCAAGAATGAAAGAAATCAAATACAAGTTTTGCTGGAAAATTGACTGAACCGTCACCAAATCTGCCCAAACTTGTGAATTTTGTTTAGCATACCAAATGAGCTTGGAAAATTATGAAACCTTCCAGTTGTGCTTATATTGATGGAGGGCCATCTCCAAAAGCTCAACAAACTCTTCAACCTTACTTTTTAATAAATTGAGCTTCTAATAAAATTCGCTATGTTTTTGACTATCTGACCAGGTTTAGTATTCAGAGGATAACTTGGGCTACACAAATCCAATTTAGCTTTTCTTGGTGTCTTTATAAATCTGAATTACAGGGCTACAAAATATATGAAGACACAAAAGCCCATTTCTAGCTGCATCTAGGAGGAAATTGGGCTTGAAAGTAAAGTTTGGATACTGTCAGGATGTTCTAGTGGGGTGCTGACCAGGTTCGGTATTTCGAGCATAATTTGGGCTAAAAAACTCCAATTAAGTTCGTCTTGGTGGCATTTTAAAGCTAACTTAAAGGGCTACAAAATCTATGAAGACACCAAAGCCCAGTTCGGACTGAATCAAGGAGTAAATGGAGCTTGAAGTTAACGTTGGAATGCTACCAGGATTTTCCAGCGAGTTGTTTAATTGTTTAGGCCTATTAGTTTCTTTCAATTATTTATTTGTTTTAAGACTTGGATTTGGGCCTTGTAATTGTGAAGTGTGCTCAGCCTAGGGTGTCTCTCATTTCACTATTGATCACTCATCCTAGGGTGGAGAACATTTCAGATTTCTAACCTTAGTCCCATTGCACTTTCATTTAAGTTGGTCAACATTTCTATTGTTCTCACTTTGGTCATTCATGAAAAGAGAATTTCTAAGACTAAAGTCTTGAGAAAAGGAGAGAGCTCTCCTAGGGTTTCTTCCAAGAACCTTGAATCTTATCTTGGATCTATGATCCAAATGACGATTCTTCTACCTAGCTTATTGAATCCTTATTCATGACGCTAATTCCATTCCTAAACACCTTACCACTTTCATTTTCCTCTTGTTTTGGTCTTTGACCGAGAGGTTCTACCTCATATGCTTGAGTTTTGCTTAATTCTTTAGAGTGTTGGATGATTTGGTGAATGAAGATGGGGCACACTTTGTGAATCCGTGATGATCACCTCAAGACCTTCATGGGTTTGCATCATATATATATATGTATATTGAATGACCAAATGCCCAGAATTCACCAAAACAACATTTAACCCAATGAACCAACTACAAACACGAAACTATTACAGAATCAGCAGAACCGTCGCCAAACTGCAACTTAGGCTTGAAAATTGGCTCAAAATGACTTGAAATTTTGGGGATTGGTTTGTGTGATCTTTATGAAAGAAATAAGATCAAATTAAGGTGCAGGGAAGCCACAAATATGGGTCCAAAAACAAGGCAAAAACAGGGCAAAATGTCTAGGCACATGCAAAGCACACTACAAGTTCAAATATCATGTTATTAGCAATAATTACAGAAGTTGTAATATGATGCTTGAGCCTAATGAGTAAATGATGCCTAATTGAGCTTGGACACTAAATTTGTGGGTGTTTAATGACCCAATTTACCAAGGTACTGCACTCAATTTTTCCCAAAAGTTTTCTACTACAAGAGCTACTCAATTTTCATTCTAATTTTCTTCAATCTTCTTTTCTTGTATTTTTCTTTTCTTGAATTTTTCTTTGACTCTTTTCTTTGAATATTTTCTCTTTCTCTTTTCTTTTCTTTTGTTTTTCTATATTTCATTTTGGTTATTCTTTGCTGGAAAGTCCAAGTATAGGCTCAAATACTCAAGCAAGTCAAGTCAAACTTTGCTAACAAGCAAGATAATGCATGGTAGTGGTAACTTGATCTTATAATGAGCAATGCACATAGTAATAACACATATAAGCACTAATTAATCAACATAAGATGCAGGGGATTCAAATTCCAGCAAGGAGACTCAAAATAGATATTGAGAATATTCATCAAACACATGGGGGCTATCAACTAGAATGTGTCTAGCATGTAAAATAGGCCATGTATGATCAACCATGAGTGTCATAACATCTCATCTATACATTGGACAAACAAGACACATAAAAAAACTCAAATAAAAATTCAATTGAATCTATAATTGAAATAAAAAAGATAGGAGTTAGACTCAATACCACAAGTGAAGAACAACTAGGTGAAGAACAAGCTCTTGATACTAAATTTGATGCAATCCCAAGAGGAACTTGTAAGGGATCTTCATGAATAAGCAAAGGGGTGCCCCAATCCTCATTCACCAATATTCAATCACTCTTAAATAGTGGAATAACTCAATATATAGAAATGATAGCTCATGGTCAACACAAAAGGGGAAGAAAGAAATCAAAAATGGAAGAAGGAAGAAGTGTGGTAAGCGCCATGGATGAAACACCCAATAAGCTTGGTTAGAGAATCGCCACTTGGATCATGGATCCATGATAAGATTCAAGGTTCTTGGAAGAAACCCTAGGAGAGCTCTCTCCTTTTCTCAAGACTTTAGTCTTAGAAATTCTCTATTTCATATATTGACCAAAGTGAGTACAATAGAAATGTTGACCAACTTAAATAAAAGTGCAATGGGCCTAAGGTTAGAAATCTGAAATGTTCTCCATCCTTAGATGAAATGAGTGATCAATGGTGAGATGAGAGACACCCTAGGCTGAACACACTTCACAATTACAAGGCCCAAATCCAAGTCTTAAAACAAATACATAATTGAAAGAAACTAATAGGCCTAAACAATTAAACAACTCGTTGGAAAATCCTGGTAGCATTCCAATGTTAACTTCAAGCTCCATTTTCGCCTAGATGCAGTCCGAACTTGGCTTTGGTTTCTGCATAGCTTTTGTAGCTCTTTGAGTCAGCTTTCAGATGCCACGAAGAAGAAATTAATTGGAGTTTTGTATCCCACCTTATGCTCTAAATACTGAACCTGGTCAGCACCCCGCTAGAACATCTTGCCAGTATCCAAACGTTACTTTCAAGCCCAATTGCCTCCTAGATTAAGTTAGAATTGGACTTTTGTGTCTTTATAGCTTTTGTAGCCCTTTAAGTCAAATTTTAAAAAGACACAAAGAACAGCTCAATTGGAGTTGTGTAGCCCCAGTTATGCTCAAAACACTAAACCTTGTCAGGCACAAAAAATAACAGCGAATTTATTTTTAGCCCAATTTAAAAGAGTAAGGTCCTCCTTCTTCTTTGACTTTGAGAGTTGTTGGGCTTTTAGAGATGGTCCTCCATCACTTTGTCTTGATCATTAATTTCCATCTGAGTAGCCAATTTGATACTAAATTTGATGCAATCCCATGAGGAACTTGTAAGGGATCTTCATGAATAAGCAAAGGGGTGCCCCAATCTTCATTCACCAATGTTCAATCACTCTTAAACAGAGAAATAACTCAAGATATAGCAATGATAGCTCATGGTCAACACAAAAGGGGAAGAAAGAAATCAAAAATGGAAGAAGGAAGAAATGTGATAGGCGCCATGGATGAAACACCCAGTAAGCTTGGTCGGAGAATCACCACTTGGATCATGGATCCATGATAAGATTCAAGGTTCTTAGAAGAAACCATAGGAGAGCTCTCTCCTTTTCTCAAGACACAAGTCTTAGAAATTATATTTCATTAATTTTGACCAACAGTGAGTAAAATAAGAAAGTTGACCAACTTAAATGAAAGTGCAATGGGCCTAAGGTTAGAAATCTGAAATGTTCTCCACCCTAGGATGAAATGAGTGATCAATGGTGAGATGAGAGGCACCCTAGGCAGTGCACACTTTACAATTACAAGGCCCAAATTCAAATCTTATGTTGGTCCCTATGTTGAATCTAGAGGGGGCTGAATAGATTCAAGTTCCCGATATTAAATTTTAGCCTTTGTCAATTTCTTTCCCAATTCAATTTTATCTATGTTAAGAATAAAAGTTCAGAGAGATAGCAACGGACATAGAAAGAAATCGATACGCCTTTTCAAAACTTTTTAAGAATGAATCAGTAAAAGCAATTGTAAAGCGATAGATTCAGATAAAGATAAGAGATAAGGTAGAGAGAAAGTTTGGACAAAGATTTATCCTGGTTCGGCGTTCGGCCTACGCCCAGTCCCAACCCAACAACTGTTGCGATCGATTTCCACTATAATGATTTCTTGTGTCTAATACAAACACACTGCACAAACACAAACAAAATCAAAATAACCAAAATACATGTTCTTCTCCTAAGAACATATCTCTCTAATTCTTGAATCTTTCAAGAATCACCTTTGAGAGCACCTCTCTCAAATTCCTTAACTCTTCTTCTAGAGAACAACTTTCTCTTAAGAGTTTTGAACAAAAACAAATACAAAACAAGATAAAGATCAGTAAAGATTACACCTGATGTGTATGATCTGATCAAGATTATAACCAAGTATTCAATCCTTCACACACTCTTCATCTCTAGAGAAAATCTTTTGAAATCTTGAAGAGAATTCTTAGAATTTGTGTTCTTTGTAAACTCAGTTTTTCTCTCTTCCTTTCTTCTTGAAAAAACTCAAAGATTTCTCTCCTCTGAAATCAATTCTAATAGATTTCAATTTAAAGCAATTCAAAAACACTTTTGAGATAAATTCTGGTGTGGGTAATCGATTACTAGAATGTGGTAATCGATTACTCCAAAGAGTTTTAGGATTCCCTGATTTCTCAAACTGTTGGTAGTCGATTACTAATATATGGTAATCGATTACTTCAGCTTTAAAACAGTTTTCAACTTGTCAAATCAAAATAGGGTTCCCAAACTTGCTCTAGTTTGATTCTCAGAGTAGATTCAACTTCTCTGTGATGTGAGATTGAATAGAAACCACACTCAAAGCCTATTCTATAACAATCAATACAATTAAGCTCCTATTTACAATCTCTCATTAAATTCAAGAGTACAAGTAAATCAAAACTAAAAAACAAGAGACGACTTCTTCAGCTTCAAGTCCAACAATCTCCCCTTTTTGGTTTTGATGTACCAAATCATAGTGTAGTCGAGGATCTAATGAAAAACGGCTTTGATGTGTCCTGAAATGTTAGTATCCTTTTGCATACAGCTTATAGGTAATATACAATTCATATCACTTTTCAATTAACAGAAATATTATAGCATCTAAGTAATCAATTACAAATAAATTAAATCTAATGCTATTACAGTAATCCATAATTGTTCAAATTTTGATCTGCTCCCCCTAAGTAAAATACTTAAGAATATACAGATTCAAATTGTTCAAAGATACTTCAAAAGATATCAAATGAAAACATAAATGAAAACATATAATAACTAACATATAATAACTACACTTCTACTACTCCCCCTATTTGGTATATTAAATAAGATTATGAGAAGTAGAGTTGAAGTTACTAATCTGTGTCATCCTGGTTGAGTCTTTCCATTATTGTCTCCATCAAATCTTTCATCTCTAGGAAGTGTAAGTCTTGACGTTTTCCTAGATCATCTATCCTTTTGTTGACAGTCTCTTCTAATTCGTCCAATCTGTCAATCATGATGGATTCAAATCGAGATCTTGGAATGTACTCTCCAGATGCTAGATTGTCTTCATCTTCATCTTCATTCTGTGCTCCTTCTCCTGCATCTTCTTGTGGATTAGCTTATTTTTCTTCTCTGGTGATCCATCCTGCATCAGTTTTGATCAGCCTCATCATCTTCAAGGCTCTGTCACTGATCATGTGGACATCCTTGACTAATTCTCTGGATTCATCAGTTGTATCAATCTGAAAAATTTCAATTAGTCTAGAAATAAACAGAGAATATAGACATTTATTATCAAGAAGTCTTCTAGTCTTCAGCATGTTGTCCATTATGATGTGAGTCCAATCCACTTGAATTCCATTCTTCAGTGCTACCATGAGTATCATGTCATCTTCACTGATTTGAGCATGGTTTGCTCCTCTTGCGGCTAAGATCCAGTAAATGGTGTAATGAAGTAGCCTATCATCAGCATTTAGGCCTCCTATGTTGTATGCCACCTTTTTGCCTTGTGATCTTCTTGAATTCTTTTCATCTTCCCAATTCTGTGGGTTCCTCAGCATGCTCATATAGAAGGTGTCCTTTTGCAGATCAAATCCTTTCTCTCGGAGTTTGTCTACATGTGCAATGATTCCTTCTTTCCTAATACCAGCAATTTAAAGAAAATGTGCAGGGGTTAAAGTTATTTTAATACCCTTAATTTCAGAACTTACAGTCATTCGTTCCATGTTTGGTTTGAGATTTGAATAGAAGACTCGAACCAAATCTAGGTAGATAAATCGTTTTAATCCCACAAATCTCTCCAAATGTTGTTGCCTCAGGTAGGTTTGGAAGGTAAAACTCTGGTCATCTAGCCATCGTAGGTCTAGAATCTTTGGCGGAACAAGACCTTTGTTAGCGAAATCCAGATTGAATCTCGTTTCTTGTCCTTTGGTAGAGAACCATTGGTTGACAGTAGATTCAGGTGGAGGAGTTGGAGCTCTTTCTGGTTGAGCCGGTGAAGTAGGTTTCTTCCTTTTGGAGGATTCTCCTACCTTCTTTTTACCTTTTATCTCCTCTTGAGTGTATATTTTGGCTCTCAACTTGATTCCTTTTCCCCTTCCTTGGTCTTCCATAGTTGCTGAGAGAGAGAGTGATTTCTTAGGGTTTTGGAGGAAGAAGATGAATAGTAAACTTGTAGGGTTTCACCTGCACTTCTTATAAGAGAGAAAAAGCCCAAGAAATTAGTCCAAGAACGAGTTAATAGATTATCAGTAGTTGAAAATCGATTATCTCAGTTCCTTATATAGAGAGAAGAAGGAAATCAAGAAAAACAGTCGTGGTAATCGATTAGCCTATTCTGGTAATCGATTACTCCAGAGGAATTTGCAAAAACTTTATAACCTGGTTTCTGTGGTAATCGATTATGGGATCACGGTAATCGACTACTACAGTGCCAATCCTTCTAAGAATTGAAATTGATTTGAAGTAATCGATTACATTTCTCTGGTAATCGATTATTTCTATCAGAAAAAGATTTTCTTTGAAAATATTTTCACAAAAACAATTTTATGGATAAGTGTAATCAAGTAGACAAGTTTAGTTTAGATGTTCCTCACTCAAAATGCCGAGGTTTGATCTAAGTTTGTAAAACCTTTCTTTTTGGTAATGCTTTGGTAAAAATGTCTGCTAACTGATTTTCTGTATCTATGAATTCGATGTCACAATCTCCTTTTTTGACGTGGTCTCTGATAAAATGATGACTGACTTCAATGTGTTTTGTTCTTGAGTGCAGTACAGGATTTCTTGTGATACTTATAGCGCTTGTGTTGTCGCATTTCAAGGGAATATGATCTATCTTTAGCTCGAAATCTTCTAGTTGATGCTTCAACCATATGGCTTGAGCACAACAGCTTCCCGCCGCTACATATTCAGCTTCTGCTGTTGACAGTGCTACACAAGCTTGTTTCTTGCTATGCCAAGATATTAAGCATTCTTCAAAAATGTGACATGTGCCACTAGTGCTCTTCCTATCTGTTTTGCTACCTGCAAAATCAAAAGCACTGAAACCAACAAGTAATGGTGAGGTTCCTTTTGGATACCACAAGCCACAATTTATAGTTCCTTTTAGGTATTTAAGAATTTTCTTTACTATTAGCCAATAAGATTGCTTAGGTGTAGATTGAAATCTAGCACATAAACATACAACATACATAATATCAGGTCTACTGGCTGTAAGATATAGTAGAGATCCTATAACACCTCTATATAAGGTAGTATCAACTTCATGACCTGCTTCATCAATTTCAAGATAAGTGTTAGTAGAAATAGGTATATTTGACACTTTACAGTTTATCATATCATATTTCCTGAGTAATTCTTTAGTGTACTTAGCCTGGTGAATAAAAGTGCCACCATCCATTTGTTTGACTTGGAGTCCTAGAAAGAAGCTTAGTTCTCCTATCATGGACATGTCAAATTCTTCTTGCATATTGCTCACAAACTCTTCACAAAGTTGTTGGTTAGATGATCCAAAGATAATGTCATTAACATAAACTTGAACCAATAGAATGTAGTTAAATTTGTTCTTAATAAACAAAGTCTTATCTACTTTACCTCTGTGGAATCCTTTTGATATGAGAAATTTACTCAATCTATCATACCATTGTCTGAGGGCTTGCTTCAACCCATATAAGGCTTTATGAAGTTTGTAAATATGTGTAGGCCAAGTAGCGTCTGTGAAACCTGGTGGTTGTGCTACATAGACTTCTTCATTTATGTATCCATTTAGGAATGCACTCTTTACATCCATTTGGAATAACTTGAAGTTGTTGATACATGCATAAGCTAGGAGTAGTCTTACTTCTTCAAGTCTTGCAACAGGGGCAAAGGTTTCCTCAAAGTCAATTCCTTCCTGTTGATTGTAGCCTTTTGCAACAAATCTTGCTTTGTTTCTGACCACAACTCCATCTTCACTCAGTTTATTCTTGAATACCCATTTTGTGCTTATTATATTCATGTTGCCTTTGTCTGGAACAAGTTCCCATACTCCATTTCTTCTGAACTGGTTAAGTTCTTCTTGCATAGCCATGATCCAAAATTCATTGCTCAAGGCTTCTTCTATGCTGGAGGGTTCAACTTATGATACAAAAGCAGTGTTATAGCAAAATAGATTCTGTGAGGATCTGATAGTTACTCCCTTGTGAATGTCACCAATGACATTGTCAAGTGATAGGTTCCTAGTTGTCCTCCATTCTTTTGCTTGATCAGACATTGGAGTTGTTTGATTTTGCTGATGCATATGGTCAACTTCTATGCTTTCTTCACCTGTTTCATCATCATTACGTAGCAAGCTTTCCTTTTGGAAAGTGTTAGTTTCATCAAATCTAATATGGACAGATTCTTCAATGCACATTGTTCTTTTGTTAAAGATCCTGTATGCTTTACTTGTATTTGAATAACCAATGAAAATGGCTTCATCAGCCTTTGTATCAAATTTTCCAATAGGGTCTTTACCATTGTTTAAAACATAGCATTTGCATCCAAAAACTTTAAAGTAAGAAATATTTGGTTTTCTGCCGTAGAAAAGCTCATAAGCGGTTTTCAACAAAATGGGTCTTATAGAGACTCTGTTGAGAACATAACATGCAGTGTTCATAGCATCAGCCCAAAAATGTTTAGGCATCCTGTGCTCATTTAGCATAGTTCTCCCTAGTTCTATAAGTGACCTGTTTTTCCTCTCCACTACTCCATTTTGCTGAGGAGTTCTAGGAGCTGAAAAGCAGTGTGATATCCCATGTTTTTCACAAAAGTTTTCAAAAGAGCTATTTCTAAATTCAGTACCATTGTCACTTCTCAAAGCTTTGATTTTCAAATGCTTTTTGTTTTGAATTTTCTTGGCAAGTACCTTAAAAACTCCAAAGGCTTGATCCTTTTTCTTGATAAACAAAACCCAAGTAAATCTTGAGTAGTCATCTACAATGACTAGCCCATACAGATTTCCACCGAAACTAGCTATCCTAGATGGACCAAATAAGTCTAAATGCAAGAGTTCAAGCGGCTGAGATGTGGAAATATGTTTAATATTTTTAAAAGAAATTTTTGCCTGCTTGGACTTTTGACAAGCCTCACAAAGTCCTTCTTTGGAAAATTTCAGTTTAGGTAGACCAAAAACTAGCTCTTTAGATACAAGTTTATTCAAATGTAATATGTCAATATGTGTTATTCTCCTATGCCATAGCCAAGACAGATTATCATTAGAAATTAAGCATGTAGAGTAAAGAGATAAGTGATCTACTTCCAATATGTAGATGTTGTTTGACCTTTTGCCAACCATGAGAAGTTCATCTGAGTCTTTGTTGCTGATAAGACAATGTTCATCATCAAGTGCAATTCTGTAGTTCTTGTCACACAGTTGACTAATACTCAGCAAGTTGAACTTCAATCCATCAACTAGTAATACATACTCTATCCTTGTATTAGCATTGTATCCAACTGTACCGTAGCCTAGTATTTTTCCTTTGTTGTTGTCTCCATATACAACTAATCCAGTTTCTCTTGGTGTGAAGGTGCTAAGATTCCTTCTATCACCTGTCATATGCTGTAAAAGACAAATCACAAGAAGGGGGGTTGAATTGTGATTTCTAAAAAAAATTTTCTTTCGTCTGTACCTTTCGTCTGTGGGTTTCGTTTGTGAGTTCAAAGCTTGTTCAGACGAAACAGTGTTTATCTTGAAAGATTGATTTTAATATATAAACGTTAAAGTATATTTATCCCCGTTAGTTAACTAGCAGATAAAATAAATGCACAGATATTTTTATACTGGTTCGTCTATACAAGACTACGTCCAGTTACCCAACAACCACTGAGTTTTCACTACAAATCGTGAAATGATTTACAAGTATTCTTTGAACCCAGCCACTTCTAGCTATTACAGATATTCTTTGATCCCAGCCTTCTCAGGCTAAACCAACAAGGTATTCTTTGAACCCAGCCTCCACAGGCTAATACAAAGGTATTCTTTGAAACACAGCCTCCTCAGGCTAAAATGCCACACAATGTGGACTTTTTAAGAGATGTAGAAAAACAAAGTTTTTCCTCTACGCAGAGAGGTGTTTTCAATAACAGAGCTTGGCAGTGAGCGAATTCTTAAAGATAGCAGATAAGCGTATTCGCCAACTTGTTCTAGTCGTGGTGAAGTCCTTTTATAGGCATCTTCTTCAAATAGCCGTTAGACTCATTTGAATGCCGTTGAGAGTCGTTGGAGATCTTCTTGAGAACTTTCCAAAAAGGTTGTCAGTTGTCCTTGATTGATAGATGAGAGTTGCAGTGGATATCTCGGACTGAGAGTTGCAGTGGATATCTCAACAACCTTCACCACATCATCAATTGGCACTTGCGGTGTTTGAGGCTCCTCCACAAAAGGTATAGTGTCATCAATGATGACTACTTTGGGTGATTCCTTCAGACGCATTGTGAAAAGAGGAAGATCGAGGTAGGCTGTGAAGTTCCGGTTCCATTGATAGGTATACCACTTGGTTGGAATGGATACTTCAAGAAGTGGTTGTTCCTGAGAATATACAAATGCAGCGCCAGGGAACACTTTGCCACATACAGAGGAGTCCTTCTCATCAAAGATGGTTCCAAAGCAATGTTTGGCAGTGGTTTCAGACGAATACTTCTTTTCCTTCCCCTTAGCCAAATATTTTACCAAGCATGGCCTCTTTCGGTCTAAGACGATATAAAATTTGGTTTCGTCTGTCACCAGTGAGGAAAACTGAGATCCCACCATGAGAGGATAGTGTCTCAGATCCTTCATAGCATGTCGCTCAATATGAGAGTGAGAGCGCTCGTCTTTGGTTTCTTGTCTGTAGGCATTAGCCATTGCTTTGAAAGTTAGACTTGAGTCTTCAGGGAGAGCATGAGCAAAATCTTCGGGGTCTTCATACTCATTTAGGAGGATGGAGTAGCGAGGGCTGATCCCGGAGCAGTGGGGCCTCGTCCATGGGAGCACAATTCCTAGAGTGTGGCCTAAACCAACATACTCTGTTTGATTGAGTGGAATTGTGAACTTCAAAGGATCATGGCTAGTTAGAGCGTCAAGATGCCAATGTGTGCAATCTTTTGGCTCATAACGGTTGGATTCATTGTCTCCAAATCTATAGTGATGGAGAACTGGAGCGTTTATTTCGAGCTGAACCTTCCATCTTGGATTCTTTCTTTGTGGGATGTGAGGTTCATAGCCAAGTGCTGGTCCTTCAATCTCAGACGGAGCAAGATGATCCTTGTATTCTTTTATTTTCTCTAGTCCCTTGATATTTAGTGATGCTAGTTTGTCCCAGGGTAGATGCTTCAACCAATTGCGTTGCTCCTCTGGTGAATAGACAAAATCTTCATTAAAATCTACTGGCTTTAGGGACTTATTGTAAAGAATGGGGTTTTCTGATCTCCTTAGGTGAAAGCCCTTCTTTCCTCTGTACATGTATGGGCTTTTTAACTCAATATAAGGAGTTCCCCTTATGTATGGGTCTTCATCGTCTGCTTATAAAGCAGGCTCAGACGATTCAGCTTCATTGGAGGCTTCATCAAACTTCGCTCCAATGATCCAATCTGGCTTGATTGGTCTTTCAGCACAGGTGCTCTCGGTAAATCTTCTCATGACTAATTCGTTTAGGAACGAATAGTCCATCTTGTGCTTTGGGGGTAAGTCTTCTGGATTAATCACTTCAGCATGTGACCTTTCCCAAGAGGCATAAACCTTTGAAACCTTAAGTTGATCTTCATCAGACGAAGAATCAACATCTTCAATCAGCACTAGGTCTTCAGATGGAATGTCCATCGTCTGTGGATGTGATGCCTCTTCAGACGCAGCAGGTAGCGTCTGTGCAAGGGATGCGTTCAGCAGAGACGCAACTATAGGGCTTTCCCTAAGTTCATCTTGGAGTAAAGGTGAAGGAGAGACCTCCATTGTGGAGACTTCCTCACTCAGCATGGTTTCCAACTCCTCCGCAAGCTGGGCATTATCTTTCTGCATCTGGGCTGTCTCTTCACTGTTCATGCCCTCTGAGATTGCTTGAGCAGATGCTCCCTCAGATGATCCAATGCCTTGAACGCTCTCGAGAAAAATCCTTTCTCTCTCAGCTTGAAGCAAAATAGAGACTCTCTTGGCCTCTTTCAGCATTCTTTCTTCGTCTGTCTCACCAACTATAACAGACGCAAGCTTTTGCTTCATTTTCTCCTTGCCTTTAGCAGCCTTTTGAAGAGCAATTCTTCTTGCTTCAGCTTTCTCTTCAGCTGCTTTTCTCTGCTTTTCTTCGTCTGTTAGTATCTTCACAGACGAAGCACCCTTAGACGATACCTTAACTCCTTCATCTTCACTAGGGGATATCATCTGTCCACTTGACTTAGCACCAATGTGCTTGATTCTGATGGTCCTTTTCTTCTTCTTGAGAGGTTCCTTAAGAACATCCTCAAAAGGAACTTCAGATATTATCACAGAAGGAGGAGGTTGAGGTTGGTTTGATGTTTGGGCTTGTGTTTGGGTTTGGGTTTCAGACGGTGTTTGGGTTTGTGTTTTGGGTTCTGTTTGGGATGGTGTTTGGGTTTGTGAGTGAGAAAAGAAGCTTGGAGATAGATGCATCTTTGCAAAGGTGCTTGCTTTCACTTCTTTTCCCTCAGGGTGATAGACGACGTCAGTGGTATCAAACCCTTGGTTAATGATGATTTTTGTGAAGAGAGTGGCGTAGGGAATGCTACTCTTCCTACGAATGTTCCTATTCTTCAAAGCACTCCTCCAATGGTCAAGAATAATGTGTGGGAGACTCATTCTTCCTTTTCTCAGACAATAGAAAATGCAGAATCTGTCTCAAACACTCACATTGTCCCTTGAACCAGTCCTTGGCGTGAAGATATTATAGAGGAGGTTATGGATGATTCTTGCAGTGGGAGCGAGTTTTCCAGACCTGAAGGACTTGGGATCTTCAGAGTTGGGTTTACTCAAATCGATGAATTTGTCAACATGCTCCTCTAATTCATTCTTCACCCAGTTGGGGTTATAGAAGCGTCCTTCGGCCTTGCAATTTCCGGCCTCAGCGATGGTATCCACAGTGATGATGTATTCTTTGTTGTCAATAATGCCAACAATGCCATAATCAAATTCCTTCGCGTCGCTCCAGAACTTAGCGTATGCCTCCATCAGCCATGGACCTTTCGTCTCAGCGAAGCCCATCCAACCAGTGTGGTCAAAGATTTTCAAAACCCTTTCAGAGACACTCTGTAAGGTCTCTCTTGAGATCCACTTGCTTGGCAAGAACAAGTCTTGTTCGAAAAAAGTCGCTTCAGCAGCTTTGGTGGCTTTGGTGTTTTTGGCGGTCATTGTTGAGATATGAAAAGAGAGAATGAAAGCTTAGTGAGTATTTAGGTTTCAGAGAGTTCAAACAGTTTCAAATTGCAGTAAAGAGTAAAAGAGTTATGTTTCAAGAGTATTTATAAGTAAAGAATAAAAACTGTTGCAATTCATCAGACGAAACAGATTTTGAAATTCTCCCCTGATTTGACGTGTCCACATCACTGCCTTTTCAATGATTGATTTGACCTCTGCAATTCACGGCACGTGCTTATCATTGTCCTAGAATAGTGCAATAAATGACAGACACATTTATTGCTCTCTTTAATTTGTCCCTGCACACTTGAGATAAACTTATTAAAAAGTAACAGTTGCGTCTGTTGAATTTTACCACAGTAACTATTCAACTTGATCAGACGCAATGTTTCGTCTTAACACGAAGTAATGTACAGACGGAACAAAATGTACAGACGGAACAGATTCAATTAATAACTCAGACGAAACAATTTTCAATCATTCAAAGAAATAATTCCAAGATTTTCTTTAATGAAATTGAATCGTGTTTCATCTAAAGCTTTTGTAAATATATCTGCCCATTGAAAATCAGTTTGAACAAACTGTATATCGAAAATACCTTTTTGGACATAATCTCTTATGAAATGAAAACGAATTTCAATATGTTTAGCTTTTGAATGTTGAATAGGATTTTTACTGAGATTGATTGCACTTGTGTTATCACAAAATACTGGTATATGATTCTCAAACCTGGAATAATCCTCAAGTTGATGTTTTATCCACAGTAATTGTGAGCAACACCGCCGCAAACAATGTATTCTCGCGTCCGGTTGTTGAAAGTGCAATGGAGTTTTGTTTCTTGCTTGACCAAGATATTAGTGATGATCCAAGAAATTGACATCCACCACTTGTGCTTTTTCTCTCCACTTTATCTCCAGCATAATCAGCATCACAAAAGCCTCTTAAACTGAAATCACTATTTTTCTTATAAAACAAAGAGAGATTAGTTGTTCCAACAAGATATCTAAGAATTCTTTTTACAGCTTGTAAATGAGATTCTTTGGGATTAGATTGAAAACGTGCACATAGACAGACACTAAACATAATGTCAGATCTGCTTGCAGTTAAATAAAGGAGTGAGCCAATCATACCTCTGTATATCGTCTGATTAACAAACTTACCTGACTCATCCATGTTAAGATTTGCTCCAAACGAATGCATTGGGGTCTTCATAGGCTTGGAGTTCTCCATCTTGAACTTCTTGATAAGTTCCTTAGTGTATTTCTGTTGATGGATGTAGATTCCTTCTTTCGTCTGCTTGATTTGAAGTCCTAGGAAGAACTTCAATTCTCCCATCATACTCATTTCAAACTCGTCCTGCATTAGCTTTGAAAAATCCTTGCAAAGAGAGTTGTTAGTAGCTCCAAAGACTATATCGTCTACATAAATCTGGACTATAATAAAGTCCTTTGAAACGCTTTTCTTAAAGAGAGTTGTATCAACCTTTCCTCTTGAAAAACCATTTTTAAGAAGGAAAGTACTTAGTCTGTCATACCAAGCTCGAGGATCTTGTTTAAGACCATACAATGCTTTCTTGAGTTTGAAAACATGATCTGGTTGAGACAAACTTTCAAAGTCAGGTGGTTGTTTTACATATACTTCCTCTTCAATAAAACCGTTTAAAAAGACACTTTTTACATCCATTTGATATAGAACGATATTCTTGTGAGCAGCAAAAGCAAGTAATATTCTAATAGCTTCTAATCTAGCTACAGGTGCAAAGGTTTCAGTAAAATCAATACCTTCTTGTTGATTGTACCCTTGTGCTACTAACCTTGCTTTGTTTCTTACCACTTTTCCAGCTTCATCAAGCTTGTTTCTGAACACCCATCTGGTTCCGATGATGCTTTTGTTCTTTGGTCTTTCAACAAGAGTCCATACATCATTTCTTGTGAACTGATTGAGTTCTTCTTCCATAGCCAAAATCCAATCGTTGTCTTGAAGAGCATCTTCAATGTTATTTGGCTCCAAAGTTGATACAAGAGCATAGCTTGAAATATACTTCACTTTAGATCTTGTTTGAACACCTTGAGATCTATAAACTGTATGGTTTGATGCAAACTTCCATGTTTTTACAGGGGCTTGATCTCCATGTTGATGAGTATTAGACGAAGAGGGTTCGTCTGTGCATCTATCGTCTGTCCTTGTATCGTCTGACCCTTGTATCATCTGTCTTGAATTTTGACCAGAAGGGTTAATCTGCAAATCATCAAACAAATTTTCCAGGTCTGATATTTCTTTATCAGTCTTTGAGTTATCTTGGAACTTTACATGGATTGATTCTTCTACAACTTGCGTCTTAGAGTTAAGAACTCTATATGCCTTAGATGTATTTGAATATCCAAGAAAGATTCCTTTAACCACCTTTGAATCAAACTTTCCAAGTTGATCTTTGGTGTTTAGGATAAAACATTCACATCCAAAAGGATGGAAGTAAGAAATGTTGGGTCTTCTTCCTTTCCATAGTTCATATGGAGTCTTATTCAGTATTGATCTGATCAATATTCTGTTTTGAATATAACAGGAAGTATTGACTGCTTCTGCCCAATAATATTTCGGGAGAGAGCTTTCATGCAACAAAGTTCTAGCCATTTCTTGTAAAGTACGATTTTTCCTTTCCACAACTCCATTTTGTTGAGGAGTTCTTGGAGACGAAAAATTGTGAAATATACCATTTTCAAAACAAAAGGCTTTGAACTCAGAATTTTCAAATTCTGTTCCATGATCACTCCTTACAGACGCAATACATATTCCTTTTTATTTTTGAGCACGTTTGCAGAATATTTCAAAGACTTTGAATGACTCATGTTTATGAGCTAGGAAGTATACCCATGTGAATCTAGTATAGTCATCTACAATGACAAATCCATATCTCTTCCCTCCAAGACTTTCAGTCTGAGTGGGTCCAAAGAGATCAATATGTAACCGTTCTAATGGTCTTGTCGTGGAAACAACATTTTTAGATTTGAAAGAAGCTTTGAGTTGTTTCCCATGCTGACAAGATTCACACAGACGATTGGTTTTCCAAGATATTTTTGGCAAACCTTTTACGAGATCTTTCTTAGAAATTTTTGAAATATACTTGAGACTTAAATGTCCAAGCTTTTTATGCCAAATATCTCGTTCATCGTCTGCTGAAATCAAACATGTTACATTCTGATCACTTAGGTCAGAAAGGCAAACCTCATAAAGGTTGTTCTTTCTTTTCCCAACAAAAAGAATGGATTTATCTTTATTCTTCACTATACACTCATCAGAGTTAAAAGCTACTTCATATCCACTATCACAAAATTGACTTATGCTAAGTAGATTGAAGTTAAGACCTTTAACATATGATACGTTCTGGATAAGGGTATTGGGTGTCTTACCAACAGTCCCAATGCCAAGAATTTTACCTTTACAGAATCGTATGAGACAGACCACTTTACTTGGTCCGAGTTCTTGGAACATAGACAAGGTTTCCGTCATGTGTCGTGGAGCATCCACTTGTCAGTGTACCACTTGAAGTCTTGTCTCTTCCCATTGAGGATATCTGCAACAGAACAATAAGTGACTTTGGTACCCAAATCTTTTTGGGTCCTTTCTTGTTAGTTACAAAAGGCTTCTTTTTGTTTTGAGCCTTTTTGTAGATGTTAGGAACCTTGTTGTAATTCCTCTTCTTTTTATCAGACGAAACAGGTTTATTTTTCCTTTCGTCTCGTCTCGTTTAACATAACCAAGTCCACTTTTATCATTTGGTGATCTCCCATATTTTAAAATGTTTTCAAGAATGGAGGATCCCTTTGTAAACTTGGTTAAGTCATTGAGTAAGGACTCATTTTCTTTCTTTAACCTTTCGATTTCAAGAATGAAAATGTCCTTTTCAGACTCAGACGAAACATCACTTGATATTTTCTTGTCTAGAAACTCAATTTCAGATTTCAAGATCGCATTCTCTTCCAAAGCTTGTCTTAGCTTGGTTTTGCAAGTTTTGTATTGCTGAGTAATAAAATGAGAGTTAGCTAGAAGAGTATCATATGATATTTCTTCTGATTCTGACTCAGACTCAGAAAAAGAGGATGAAGAAGTTTCATTGTAATTTACCTATGTTGAGACATAATCTCCAGCCATGAGGCATATGTTTGCTGTTTCTTCTTCTTCTTCAGAGGATTCCTCTGAGCTTTCACTGTCAAGGTCTTCCCATGTCAGTAAGCTCTTCTTTCCTTTATCTCTTCTAGAGCTCCACCTCTTTTTCAATCTAGGACATTCTGATCTCATGTGTCCCGACTTTCGCACTCATAACACACAATCTCTCGTGTTATCTTCTTTGGTTGATGACTTTTCGGGAGCTTCTTTTCCTTTTTCTTGAAGAAGCGTTGGCCTCTTCCTTCTTCATCATCATTCTTTTGAATCGTCGGCCATGAGAGAGACTTCGTCTTCGGACGAACCATCAGACGATTCTGATTCAGTTGAATCGGCCTTTAAGATCTTTGCTTTCTTTTACTTGTCCTTCTTGACAGATTCTTCTTTAGGAATGTTTTTAACGGATGGAAGCGCTATAGGTTCTTGGACCTTGATCTTATCTCTTTTACACAAGAGTACCTCATGTACTCGTAAGGCTCCTATTAACTCATCAAGAGTTAATGTCTTCATGTCACGCCCAACTGAAATAGCAGTGGACATAGCTTCCCATGGAGGAGGAAGACTGTCTAATATCTTCATGTTGTTCTGGGCCTTTGTGAAGGTGATGCCAAGAGCAGTGAGTCCATTTAATATTGTTTGGAATCTTCCAAACATCATATCAATGGATTCTTCTTTCTTCATAGAGAACATTTCATATTCTCTTTGAAGAGTAGCAGCTTTCCTCATTCTGACATCTTCTGTGCCTTCATATGAGATCTTTAGAGCATCCCATAGTTCTTTGGTAGTTTTGTAGGCACAAAATTTGTACTCAGTTCTGGAAAGAGCACACATGAGAGCATATCTTGCTTTGTTGTTCAGCTCCATCATTGAGTATTCTTCATTTCCCCATTCTCCTTCAGGTTTGACAATAGGGATATCTCCTTTGGTAATGATATTCCACAGCCTGTACTGTGTGGATTTGATGTACATCTCCATGCGATCTGCCCAGCAAGGGATAATCATCTCCAGAGAACGCTGGAGGTTTGTTCATGGAGGCTCCTCCAGATAAGAATGATGGTCCTTATGAGTCCATGCTGGATCTTTTCCTCTAGCAGCTGTTAAGCGCTCAACCCTCAGAGGCTGAGCTCTGATACCAAACTGTAAAAGACAAATCACAAGAAGGGGGGTTGAATTGTGATTTCTAAAAAAAAATTTTTTTCGTCTGTACTTTTCGTCTGTGAGTTCAAAGCTTGTTCAGACGAAACAATGTTTATCTTGAAAGATTAATTTTAATATATAAATGTTAAAGTATATTTATCCCCGTTAGTTAACTAGCAGATAAAATAAATGCACAGATATTTTTATACTGGTTCGTCTATACAAGACTACGTCCAGTTACCCAGTAACCACTGAGTTTTCACTACAAACCGTGAAATGGTTTATAAGTATTCTTTGAACCCAGCCACTTCTGGCTATTACAGATATTCTTTGATCCCAGCCTTCTCAGGCTAAACCAACAAGGTATTCTTTGAACCCAGCCTCCACAGGCTAATACAAAGGTATTCTTTGAAACACAGCCTCCTTAGGCTAAAATGCCACACAATGTGGACTTTTTAAGAGATGTAGAAAAACAAAGTTTTTCCTCTACGCAGAGAGGTGTCTTCAATAACAGAGCTTGGCAGTGAGCGAATTCTTAAAGATAGCAGATAAGCGTATTTGCCAACTTGTTCTAGTCGTGGTGAAGTCCTTTTATAGGCATCTTCTTCGAATAGCCGTTAGACTCATTTGAATGCCGCTGAGAGTCGTTGGAGATCTTCTTGAGAACTTTCCAAAAAGGTTGTCAGTTGTCCTTGATTGATAGATGAGAGTTGCAGCGGATATCTCGGACTGAATTGCGTGCGCAATTCCTTTTACTGACTTGTACAGAGATGTGACAAAAAGGTAGAGACCTTTTTGACTTTGGATGTGAAAGCGCAGATCCCCATACAGATCTTGGATTCTTCTCATGATGATTCCTTTAGATTTTAAATCTTGGCGCGAGACTTCAACTGAACTTCACTTTTGGATAGACGAAATGAGTCTTCAAACTTCTTTGTTTCGTCTCATCCTTTTGTCTTAAGCTTCACTCTTGGACAGACGAAGGTCTTCAACTTGAGTAGTCTTCTTTCGTCTGTGCCAGTATCGTCTGATGGCTTGGCTCTTGGACAGACGTAACACTTCAAATTTTGAAGGATCATGTTCCGTCTGTTGCCTGTTTCGTCTTGTCAAGTCTTGATGGCTTGTTTCGTCTGTTCTATAATTAGTCAAAACTTAGGGACATTCTTGATCTAACATTTTCCTCCTTGATCATCTTGATCTAACATATGCCTTGAACAGCTACTGTCTAAGTACCATATTGAGTTTCTGCTGTTTAGGCTTTCCTGCAAGAGAAAAAGAACTTATTTTG
Source organism: Hylodesmum podocarpum (assembly GCA_026586105.1). Lineage (NCBI taxonomy): Eukaryota > Viridiplantae > Streptophyta > Magnoliopsida > Fabales > Fabaceae > Hylodesmum > Hylodesmum podocarpum. Next base: position 225,110 of record JALJEV010000219.1, read on the forward strand.
CGGTTGGTACCCAGCTTCTCTTGGGTCCATGCAAGTTAGTGCTACTGTTTTCTTTCTTAACCCATCTATACTTACCACTGGAAATTCCTTTCTTTCTAATCATGCAATTAAAAGATTTATGTCCCGTTTTCATGCAGTAGGTACAAGTGAGGTTAGCATGCTTAGAGTTTCCAGATTTCATGTCATCATGTCTTCTTATGTGAACACAGTTTATAGGGGTGTTGAGTTCTTTTCTTAGTTTTGAAATATCATTTTCTAAATCACATACTTTCTGGTTTAACAAGGATATTTGCTTTTTCAAAACTATGTTTTCTTTTTCAAATGTTTCAGCTTGATTGTAAAGCTCACAAAAAGCAAAATGTAGTTCATCATACTCATCCATGGTAGAGTTTGTATCACTTACCTCACTGGATGATTTGACCATCAAGCACAAGTTTGCTTCCTCATTTTTACTTTCAGATGTTGAAGAGGTGTAGACTTCATCCCAAGCTATGTAGGCTTTCTTTTTCTTCTTTTCTTTTCTGAAATTTCTTTCACTTTTAGATTTTCTTACTTCAGTGTTGTTGCTTCTTTTCAGACTTGGACAATCTGATCTATAGTGCCCAATCTTCCCACATTCATAGCATGTTTCTTTGACTGAAGTGTTGTCTTGCTTTTTGACTCCTTTTCTTGGTTGACCAAATTTCTTTTTAGAATTGTTCTTCATGAATTTTCTGAACTTCTTCACCATCAAATTCACTTGATCTTCCTGTGAGTCATTTCCGTCTTCAGAGGATTCAGATTCTGTTTTAGTATGCTCCATCTTGATAGCAATTCCTTTGGCTCTTTTGTCCTTCTGTTCCTCATCTGCCATGTGACTCATATCCATTTCATACTCTCTAAGTTTGCCAAACAGTTCAGCACTGGTAATAGCAGCAAGGTTCTTTGATTCAATTATGGCTGTCATAGTAGGTTGCCACTTTCTATTCAGAGATTTCAGAATCTTGACATTCACTTCTTCTTCAATGAAGTTCTTGCCAAGTCCTTTGATATGGTTGATGATGTGTGTGAATCTCTTCTGCATTTCCATTATTGATTCTCCTTGGGACATTCTGAATGTTTCATATTCTTGAATGAGTGTATTCTTTCTTGCTCTCCTGACTTCAGCAGTACCTTCATGTGTTACCATGATGAGCTCCCATGCCTCTTTTGTTGTGGTACAGGCAGAAATTCTAAAAAACTCATCAAAATTCAGGGCAGAGTGTATAATGTTCAAAGCTTTAGCATCGTTTTCAGCCCTCTTAATCTCATCTATATCCCAATCCTCAAATGGTTTTTCTATTTCATTTCCATTTTCTATTTTCATTGGAACTCTACTCATTTACCACAACCTGCCAGATGCTTCTGTGAATAAATTCCATAAAGATTTTCATGCGAACTTTCCAAAATGGATAGTTATCACCGCAGAACAATGGAGGTCTATTTATAGAAGCTCCTTCAGCGAAGGGTAAAAGATTACAAGCCATTACAGGGAACTATGTAGGATTACTATATTGATTTACTAGTTTTAGCTCTTGATACCAATTGTTGGACCCTATGTTGAATCTAGAGGGGGGGGGTGAATAGATTCAAGTTCCCGATGTTAAATTTTAGCCTTTGTCAATTTCTTTCCCAATTCAATTTTATCTATGTTAAGAATAACAGTTTAGAAAGATAGCAGCGGACATAGAAAGAAATCGATACGCCTTTTCAAAACTCTTTAAGAATGAATCAGTAAAAGCAATTGTAAAGCGATAGATTCAGATAATGATAAGAGATAAGGTAGAGAGAAAGTTTGGACAAAGATTTATCCTGGTTCGGCGTTCGGCGTTCGGCCTACGTCCAGTCCCAACCCAACAACTGTTGCGATCGGTTTCCACTATAAGATTTCTTATGTCTAATACAAACACACTGAACAAACACAAACAAAATCAAAATAACCAAAATACATGTTCTTCTCCTAAGAACATATCTCTCTAATTCTTGAATCCTTCAAGAATCACCTTTGAGAGCACCTCTCTCAAATTCCTTAACTCTTTTTCTAAAGAACAACTTTCTCTTAAGAGTTTTGAACAAAAACAAATACAAAACAAGATAAAGATCAGTAAAGATTACACCTGATGTGTATGATCTGATCAAGATTATAACCAAGTATTCAATCCTTCACACACTCTTCATCTCTAGAGAAAATCTTTTGAAATCTTTGTAAACTCAGTTTTTCTCTCTTCCTTTCTTCTTGAAAAAACTCAAAGATTTCTCTCCTCTGAAATCAATTGTAAGAGATTTCAATTTAAAGCAATTCAAAAACACTTTTGAGATGAATTCTGGTGTGGGTAATCGATTACTAGAATGTGGTAATCGATTACTCCAGAGAGTTTTAGGCTCCTCTGTTATCTCAAGCTCGAGGTAATCGATTACTAGGATGTGGTAATCGATTACTCCAAAGAGTTTTAGGATTCCCTGATTTCTCAAACTGTTGGTAGTCGATTACTAATATATGGTAATCGATTACTTCAGCTTTAAAACAGTTTTCAACTTGTCAAATCAAAATAGGGTTCCCAAACTTGCTCTAGCTTGATTCTCAGAGTAGATTCAACTTCTCTGTGAAGTGAGATTGAATAGAAACCACACTCAAAGCCTATTCTATAATAATCAATACAATTAAGCTCCTATTTACAATCTATCATTAAATTCAAGAGTACAAGTAAATCAAAACTAAAAAACAAGAGACGACTTCTTCAGCTTCAAGTCCAACATCTTAAAACAAATACATAATTGAAAGAAACTAATAGGCCTAAACACTTAATTAATTCGCTGGAAAATCATGAAAGCTTCCAAACTTTAACTTCAAGCTCCATTTACTCATAGATGCAGTTCGAACTGGGCTTTGGTGTCTCCATAGAATTTTTAGACCTTTAAGTTAGGTTTAAAATTCTACCAACACGAACGTAATTGGAGTTGTGTAGCCCAAGCTATGCTCGAAATACTGAACCTGGTCAGCATCTCGCTGGAACATCCTGACAGTATCCAAACGTTAACTTCAAGCTCCATTTCCTCCTAGATGCAGTCCGAACTGGGCTTTGATGTCTTCATAGCTTTTGTAGCCCTTTAAGTCAACTTTAAAAATAAACCAAGAAGAACTAAACTGGAGTTGTGTAGCTCGAGTTATGCCTTAAATACTAAACCTTGCGAGGCACAAAAAATAACAGCGAATTTTATTCAAGCCCAATTTAAAAGAGTAAGGTCCTCCTTCTTCTTTGACTTTGACTTGAGCATTGACATCCTCTTCTAACTTTGAGTTGGAGAGTTTTTGGGCTTTTGGAGATGGTCCTCCATCATCAAGTCACCTCATGGACTTAACTCGAAGCTTTTGTAGCCCTTGAAGTCTTCTTTAATTTGGCACCAAGATCACCTCAATTGGATTTGTGTAGCTCGAGTTATGATCGAAATACTGAAACAGGTCAGACAGTAAAAATCAGCAGCGAATTTTATTAGAAGCCCAAAATTGAAAAGTAAGGTTGGAGAGTTTGGTTGGGCTTTTGGAGATGGTCCTCCATCAAACCCTCCTTCTTATGGTCAACTTGTCCCCAAGTTGACTTAGGTTCTCACCTACAAAAAAAAATTCCACCCGGATCAAAGATTAAACACACTTTGTCAAGTTTTATATTTAATATCGAAGTGTATTTCCAACTCATTTTATTAACACAATCATGAGAATAAAGGAAAGCATATAAATGTTGTTTCTCGGTATGATAGAAATTACAAATGATTCCTAATTTCTCATTAAGGTGTGGTGATATTAGGAAGCTTCCTTTAGGTGTAGGACTTTGTGATGGTCCCTCCTTCTTAGACTCCTCCTTCCACCTAAAAAAATACCCATGAGAATAATCAAACAAGGTACCTAACTTAGTATTTTCCCATACTTTCCAAGACCTAAGGTCTTGAAAACCTATTGTGTCACAATTATTTTTGTGCATAGTAGGAATAGCAAAAGGAGTAAGAGTTAAAGAAGTTTCCCTATTTAATAATACACAATTCCGTTGTACTTCTCCTCCTCTATCCATGTTCCTCCAAAATCATTTTTCTCCTTCATTTGTTTTTCCATCAACTCTATTTCCTTAGCTTCTTTTTCTCTTAATTCTTTTTCTCTTAACTCATTTTTCTTTCTCACAAGCTCGGTATAAATCCTTTCATTTTGTTCTATCAACTTTCTTTCTTTTCTTTCCATTCTCTCATGCTTTTCTCTCAAGGTTTTCTCCTTCCTCCCATGATGTTCACGATTTCTACTAGCCTTCTCAAGGATCCTCTTATCATGCTCCTTTCTCAACCTCCTTTCCTCCTTTTCTCTCCTTCTTTGATCGAATCTCTCTTCCAAAGTTGTGTGAATCATGGTACTCATCAATCCCACCATCTTCTTTTCTTTAGGTGAGAGATCATTCCATACACTAGGAGAACTTTCCATGGCTGCACAAAGAAAGGTTAGATAACAAGTACAAGCATATAAAAGATCCTTGCCACTCTCTAAGTGTTTCACTCTAATAGCACTCGTGTATCACACTTTCAAGACTCTTTCTCAAATGTTCACTCTTGTCTTTTTCCACTCAACCTCTCTTTATACTCTTGTTTAAACCTCTAATCAATCATTCAAGGTTCAAGTATCCAAAGTGAAAGAGGAACGGTTCTAGAGTCAAGCTTAGAAATTCCAAGAAATACAAACTCAAGACAAAACCTTAGGAATCCAATAGAGACAAGCAATAAAAGGTACTCAATGAAAGGAAAATTAGGCTACTCAAATGAAGAGTTTAGTATGAGACAATGACAACTAAACTACTGCACAAAATATGCTTTCAATTTAAGGCACAAATCTGGAAAAATTGGACAGCAACTCAAGTACACAATTCAAGCCAAATTAGAAGTAATTTGAAGCCGAAATTGAGACCAATTTTTGGGGTAAATTCCAAGTGATTTTGTGAAATGATTTTAGGCAATTAGGTGCAGTTTCTCACCACTGTACAGTCAATAATAATGTTCAAAATACAGGGTAAAAACATAGTTTCAAGTTACCAAGCACATCATACACCACAAGTTCAAGAATCTAGGCTACTAGCAATCTAAACTCAAGTTTTGGTGATAATGCTTAGTCCTAAGTGTCTCTAGTACTCTAAGTCCTTTGAACCACTAATTTTGGGAGTGTTTAAAGGCTCAATTAGTCAAGGTACTGCACTGCACAATTAGGCTTTAATTTCACTAAATTCACTTTTCATTTGTTCTTTTTCTAGTCACTTGAATTTTCACTAGAATTTCATTTTTCTTGTTTTCTCTTCTCTTTGATTTTTCTTGTGATTCTTTTTCTTGTAATCTTTCTTTTGATTTTATTTTTCCTTTGACTTTGTACTTCTTTTTCTTGACTTTCTTTTGCTGGACCGAATTGAGAAAAACCTAAGACTAAAGCAAAATTAAGTCTAAAATTACTAGTAAGCTAGATTAAGCATGGTGAAAGCTACTTGAACTTGTAATGCACAATTCTTAGCACTTAAAACATGTGAACAGCACCTTAAACACATTCAAACCATGGATTCACAGATTGACATGGATTTGGCACGGTTCATATGAAGCAAAAGCAAGAACACATGTGCAAATTACTAGAACAAGCTTAGAAGGAAAATTAAACGGTGAAAACACAAGGAAATGATAGGAATTTTAGATCTAGCAATTTTTTTAACATGAAAACTCAAATTCAAGATGAAGACAACCCAAGGAACATGTAAAGAACTCAAGCAAGTTCATACAACACGAAACTACACAAGAAATTGAAGAGAAAAACGAAAATTCAAGGTAAGGAAATTTCAAACCGATAGAATGCTCCAATTGAAGTAGAACAAGCTCTAGATACCAAATTTGATGCAATCCTCAAGGAGAATAGCATAGAAGTCACGGATCTTCATGCTTCAATGGAGACTTAGGTGTTTAGGAAGAAGAAGCTTGCGCCTCAAGGAGAAAAGAAATGGAGAAAACGGATTAGAAGAGAAATGGAAGCGCCATGGCAAGTGCCAATAAGCTTGAGGTGGAACCGCCACAATGGAGCAAGGAAGCCATTGATGAGATTCATGGTTCTTCACAAGAACACAAGAGAGAAAACACTCTCAATTTTCTGAATTCAATTCTCAATTAATCAAAAAGTGTTTGAATTACAAAGGAAATCCTATTTATACTACTAAGGTGTGGAGCTAGCTTGCTATGCAAGGAACTAATGTCCACCATTGGATTAAATTCTAATCTAATGGCCACGGAAGGAAGCTTGTGGTGAAAGTTTGATTAACTTGGAGAACAAGGATCAATCCTCCACCCTTGGATGTAGATCCTCATCCAATGGTCACGGCGTCAAGCTTGCACTCCAACCTTCTAAGCTTAGCCCTTGGATTAGTATCCTCATCTAATGGTCATGGTGCCAAGCTTGCACTCCAAGCTTCTAAGCTTAACCCTTGGATTAGAATCTTATCTAAGGGTCACTAATTATTTGTTTATTACAAGTTTAGGCCCAAATTAAATCCTTAAAAAAATTACATAATTGAAAGAAAACTACTAATAAGCCTAAACATTAAAACATTTCGCTGAAAATTCCTGGAAGCATTCCAACGCTAACTTCAAGCTCATTTTCCAACTAGTTGCAGTTCGAACTGGGTTTTGGTGTCTTCATAGCTTTTGTAGCCCTTGAAGTCTTCTTTAATGTGGAACCAAGATCACCTCAATTGGATTTGTGTAGCTCGAGTTATGATCGAAATACTAAAACAGGTCAGACAGTAAAAATCAGCAGCGAATTTTATTAGAAGCCCAAAATTGAAAAGTAAGGTTGGAGAGTTTGGTTGGGCTTTTGGAGATGGTCCTCCATTAAACCCTCCTTCTTATGGTCAACTTGTCCCCAAGTTGACTTAGGTTCTCACTTACAAAAAAAAATTCCACCCGGATCAAAGATTAAACACACTTTGTCAAGTTTTATATTTAATATCAAAGTGTATTTCCAACTCATTTTATTAACACAATCATGAGAATAAAGGAAAGCATATAAATGTTGTTTCTCGGTATGATAGAAATTCCAAATGATTCCTAATTTCTCATTAAGGTGTGGTGATATTAGGAAGCTTCCTTTAGGTGTAGGACTTTGTGATGGTCCCTCCTTCTTAGACTCCTCCTTCCACCTAAAAAAATACCCATGAGAATAATCAAACAAGGTACCTAACTTAGTATTTTCCCATACTTTCCAAGACCTAAGGTCTTGAAATCCTACTGTGTCACAATTATTTTTGTGCATAGTTGGAATAGCAAAAGGAGTAAGAGTTAAAGAAGTTTCCCTATTTAATAATACACAATTCCGTTGTACTTCTCCTCCTCTATCCATGTTGTTCCAAGGTTCCTCCACACACAACACTTCATTTGGAATAACATCAAAAGGAAGTTTGTAAAGATGATCACAAGAATCTTTGATTAAAGCATTAAGTACATTCCTTTCAACATCTTCACACAAGAGGTGATCAATTTGCTCTTTGGAATCCTCCTTTGGAACAACACCTACAACTTCCTCAAGGTAAGAATCAAAAATGTCAAATGAAGGGTTAGTATTAACAAGTAAAAAATCATTTTTCTCCTTCATTTGTTTTTCCATCAACTCTATTTCCTTAGCTTCTTTTTCTCTTAATTCTTTTTCTCTTAACTCATTTTTCTTTCTCACAAGCTCGGTATAAATCCTTTCATTTTGTTCTATCAACTTTCTTTCTTTTCTTTCCTTTCTCTCATGCTTTTCTCTCAAGGTTTTCTCCTTCCTCCCATGATGTTCACGATTTCTACTAGCCTTCTCAAGGATCCTCTTATCATGCTCCTTTCTCAACCTCTTTTCCTCCTTTTCTCTCCTTCTTTGGTCGAATCTCTCTTCCAAAGTTGTGTGAATCATGGTACTCATCAATCCCACCATCTTCTTTTCTTTAGGTGAGAGATCATTCCATACACTAGGAGAACTTTCCATGGCTGCACAAAGAAAGGTTAGATAACAAGTACAAGCATATAAAAGATCATTGCCACTCTCTAAGTGTTTCACTCTAATAGCACTCGTGTATCACACTTTCAAGACTCTTTCTCAAATGTTCACTCTTGTCTTTTTCCACTCAACCTCTCTTTATACTCTTGTTTAAACCTCTAATCAATCATTCAAGGTTCAAGTATCCAAAGTGAAAGAGGAACGGTTCTAGAGTCAAGCTTAGGAATTCCAAGAAATACAAACTCAAGACAAAACCTTAGGAATCCAATAGAGACAAGCAATAAAAGGTACTCAATGAAAGGAAAATTAGGCTACTCAAATGAAGAGTTTAGTATGAGACAATGACAACTAAACTACTGCACAAAATATGCTTTCAATTTAAGGCACAAATCTGGAAAAATTGGACAGCAACTCAAGTACACAATTCAAGCCAAATTAGAAGTAATTTGAAGCCGAAATTGAGACCAATTTTTGGGGTAAATTCCAAGTGATTTTGTGAAATGATTTTAGGAAATTAGGTGCAGTTTCTCACCACTGTACAGTCAATAATAATGTTCAAAATACAGGGTAAAAACATAGTTTCAAGTTACCAAGCACATCATACACCACAAGTTCAAGAATCTAGGCTACTAGCAATCTAAACTCAAGTTTTGGTGATAATGCTTAGTCCTAAGTGTCTCTAGTACTCTAAGTCCTTTGAACCACTAATTTTGGGAGTGTTTAAAGGCTCAATTAGTCAAGGTACTGCACTGCACAATTAGGCTTTAATTTCACTAAATTCACTTTTCATTTGTTCTTTTTCTAGTCACTTGAATTTTCATTAGAATTTCACTTTTCTTGTTTTCTCTTCTCTTTGATTTTTCTTGTGATTCTTTTTCTTGTAATCTTTCTTTTGATTTTCTTTTTTCCTTTGACATTGTACTTCTTTTTCTTGACTTTCTTTTGCTGGACCGAATTGAGAAAAACCTAAGACTAAAGCAAAATTAAGTTTAAAATTACTAGTAAGCTAGATTAAGCATGGTGAAAGCTACTTGAACTTGTAATGCACAATTCTTATCACTTAAAACATGTGAACAGCACCTTAAACACATTCATATCATGTATTCACAGATTGACATGGATTTGGCACGGTTCATATGAAGCAAAAGCAAGAACACATGTGCAAATTACTAGAACAAGCTTAGAAGGAAAATTAAACGGTGAAAACACAAGGAATTGATAGGAATTTTAGATCTAGGAATTTTTTTAACATGAAAACTCAAATTCAAGATGAAGACAACTCAAGGAACATGTAAAGAACTCAAGCAAGTTCATACAACACGAAACTACACAAGAAATTGAAGAGAAAAACGAAAATTCAAGGTAAGGAAATTTCAAACCGATAGAATGCTCCAATTGAAGTAGAACAAACTCTAGATACCAAATTTGATGCAATCCTCAAGGAGAATAGCATAGAAGTCACGGATCTTCATGCTTCAATGGAGACTTAGGTGTTTAGGAAGAAGAAGCGTGCGCCTCAAGGAGAAAAGAAATGGAGAAAACGGATTAGAAGAGAAATGGAAGCGTCATGGCAAGTGCCAATAAGCTTGAGGTGGAACCGCCACAATGGAGCAAGGAAGCCATTAATGAGATTCATGGTTCTTCACAAGAACACAAGAGAGAAAACACTCTCAATTTTCTGAATTCAATTCTCAATTAATCAAAAAGTGTTTGAATTACAAAGGAAATCTTATTTATACTACTAAGGTGTGGAGCTAGCTTGCTATGCAAGGAACTAATGTCCACCATTGGATTAAATTCTAATCTAATGGCCACGGAAGGAAGCTTGTGGTGCAAGTTTGATTAACTTGGAGAACAAGGATCAATCCTCCACCCTTGGATGTAGATCCTCATCCAATGGTCACGGCGTCAAGCTTGCACTCCAAGCTTCTAAGCTTAGCCCTTGGATTAGTATCCTCATCTAATGGTCATGGTGCCAAGCTTGCACTCCAAGCTTCTAAGCTTAACCCTTGGATTAGAATCTTATCTAAGGGTCACTAATTATTTGTTTATTACAAGTTTAGGCCCAAATTAAATCCTTAAAAAAATTACATAATTGAAAGAAAACTACTAATAAGCCTAAACATTAAAACATTTCGCTGAAAATTCCTGGAAGCATTCCAACGCTAACTTCAAGCTCATTTTCCAACTAGTTGCAGTTCGAACTGGGTTTTGGAGTCTTCATAGATTTTGTAGCCCTTGAAGTCTTCTTTAATTTGGCACCAAGATCACCTCAATTGGATTTGTGTAGCTCGAGTTATGATCGAAATACTGAAACAGGTCAGACAGTAAAAATCAGCAGCGAATTTTATTAGAAGCCCAAAATTGAAAAGTAAGGTTGGAGAGTTTGGTTGGGCTTTTGGAGATGGTCCTCCATCAGGATTGATGGAGGACCATCTCCCAAGCATGAGAATAACAAGAGAAATGCAAAGATAAATAGAAGCTCAAGTTGAAGAAGTGTTGACTAAGTCAAATTCAACAAGTCAAATTCAAAGTCAAAGGTAAACTCTTTGAAGTCAACAAATTGGGCAAATGAAGCCTTGTAATTTTCTATGTATTATGTAATTAGTTTTAGCTTAATTTTTGTATAAGCTTCAACCTACGGTTGATTATATGTTTCGGCCAAGCTTTAGGTGGACATGTTGACTTCTTTTGTGTTGGTCAAAGCCTCTTATTATGAGCTTAAGTGTCTTATGACCCAACTAAGCAAGTGTATTACACTCTCTAAAAAGAGAGTTGATGGATTAGGAGAGAGAATGAGTGGAATTGCCACTAACTTAATTTAAATTTCCACCACTTGATCATACCTTAATCAATGGTGCAAATTTAAGTCAAGTTTCTAAATTGTTGAATCTCATCTAAGAAGGTATGCTAGCCATTGGGTTGCTTCTAGTCCAAGGCATAGAATTCCATCTTAATTAATCCATGATCATCACAAACTTAGAAGGTTTATGAGCCTCTTGATCTTTGATCTCTAGATCGTTCTTGAATTGAGTAAGTGAGGGGTGTTTAGCATCACTTGATCAATCCATCAAAGATCAAGTGGCTAGGATGGCTCATGGCCAAACACACACAAGGGGTCTTATAACTTAGGAAAATTCCATTTTGTAGTCACTTTGAATTGGAATGAAATTGGTATATTTCTAAGGTAAGTGTCTTGAGAAAAGGAGAGAGCTCTCCTAGGGTTTCTTCCAAGAACCTTGAATCTTATCATGGATACATGATCCTAGTGACTATTCTTCTACCAAGTTTATTGAACACCATGTTCATGGCACTTTCATTCTCTTAAACACCTTCTATTTTCATTTTCTTCTTATTTGGTCCTTAAACCGAGAGTTCTTTACCTTGTATCTGTGACTTTTCCTTGGTTATTTGGAGTGTTGAATGATTTGGTGAATGAAGATGGGGCACACATTGTGAATTCATGGAGTATCCTTCAAGTACCTCATGGATTTGCATCAAAGGTCTAACGCCATGAGACCCTATTGTGTCACAAAAAATGTTGTACAAGTTAGAATTAATATGAGAAGTAAGAGACAAAGAAGTCCCCCTTTTTGATAATACATAATCTTCATGTACTTCCTTTCCTCTCCCTGAGTGACTCCATGGTTTCTCTATGCACAACTTCTCACTTAGTCCTAGAACAAAAAATTTCTTGGTTGTGAATTCTTCAACAATATCAAAATGTGTCCTAGACCTTGTATCTTTCACGGGTTTACACACTAGAGCTTCACATTGATTCAACCATTGTATCTTGGAAATCAATCCTACAAAATTCTCAAAACAAGGATTAAGACAATTAAAGGTAGTATCAAATTTAAGAGAAAGTTCACACTTCCCTTTTAATTGCCTCTCCATCAACAAGTTTTCCTTGCTTCCAAGATTACCTGCAAGTGGAGAACTCAAAGAAATAGAATTTGGTAAGCATAAAAATATGGATTTCCTAATTAGGAATTCTCTTTTACATTCTCCTTTAGCCACCAACAAGATAGATTGATTTTCATTTGGTCTTTCCCTTTTGTTTTTCAAATCATTCTTATTCTTTATCTTACTTGATTCTTGTTTCACATTCATTTTTTCTCTCTTGTTCTTCTCGGCCAAGCTCACTTTTCTCTCTTGGTCTCCCTTAATTCTCATTTTAACTTGATCCTCACACACCTCTCTAAGAGACAAAGGTTTTAGAAGCACTTTTCTACCTTCAAAAGAAAACGAGTAAGTGTTAGCAAGGCCATCATGAATTACATTTCTATCAAATTGCCATGGCCTACCAAGAAGTAAATGTGTAGCTTCCATAGGAACTACATCACACAATATGTTATCACTATACTTACCAATAGAAAAGTCAATCATGCATTGTTTATCTACCTTATCCTCTCCACTCACACTCAACCATTGTAATCTATAAGATTTAGGGTGAGGTATAGTTATCAAGTTAAGTCTAGAGACTAACCTTTCACTTACAACATTAGTGCATGAGCCACTATCAATAATAAGAGAACAAGTTTGATCTTTTACCTTGCATCTTGAATAAAATATGTTCTCCCTTTGACTATCATCCATATCATGGCATGCACTAAGTAATCTCCTTTCCATTAGAAGGTCACCTTTCTCGGCTTCTTCACTAAAAGTGGAGTGTCTTACACTTTGGCCCTCATCTTCACTTGAGGATGTATTGGACTCTTCACTTGTTGCCTCTCCATCTTGCATTATGATCATATCTTTCTTGCTTGGGCATTGTGATGCTATGTGTCCCTTCCCTAAACATTTGAAGCATTTAATATTACTAGACTTAAAAGAATTAGAAGAAGAAGGTACCTCTCTTGGCCTAGTAGGCTCTCGGTCCACCTTGGTTCTCACCATTGGAGCACTCTCCCTTTTTCCTTTGTCCTTCCAAGTAAAAGAACTAGGTGTAGAAGTCCTTTTGAAGGATGTTTTCCTTCTAAGTTGGCCCTCTATTCTCTCGGCCTTGTGAATGGCTTCTTCTAAAGTGGAATAGCTTTGAAGTTCCAAGACATCTTGGATGTCTCTATTCAAACCATGTGTAAATCTAGCAAGGGTTGCTTCTCCATCTTCTTGGTATTCGGCCCTTAACAAAGTAACTTCAAGATCTTTATAATATTCTTGGACACTCCTTGTACCTTGAATCATCCTTTATAGCCGAATGTGCAAATCTCTTGTATAGGAAGGTGGAACAAATCTTTCTCTAAGGGCTTGCTTCAAACTGTGCCAAGAGTTGATCATAGGTCTTCTCATTCTTTTTATGTCTTGTTGCACTTGATGCCACCAAACTAACACATAACCTTCAAACTCAAGAGTAGCAAGATTGAGCTTTATCTCATCACTCAAAGTATGATAACACAAAAAGGTTTGATCTACCTTCATCACCCAATCAAAGAACCCTTCGGCCCCTCCCTCCCCACTATACTTGGGAAGTCTCACCTTTGGTAGCCCTTCATCCTTTCTTGGATCATCATCAAAAGGTTGCCTTCTTGAGTCACGACTATACCTCCTATAATGGTATCCAACCCCTCTCTCTTCCTTTCATTCCCATTCCCACCAAAACCATACTCATCATCTCTATAATTTTCTTCACCATCACTCCCAATAGAAGCCTCACAACCCCTCCTATTATTTTCTCTCCTTCTTCGATCTCTTCTCTCATTTTCTTCTCTATCTCTCCTCTCATTCTCTTCCTTATTTCTCATCTCTTCTTCCTCTCTATTCCTACTAGACTCTCTACTAGCCCTTTTTTGACTTTCCCATTTTCTCTCAAATCGCCCCAATTTCTCCTCCAAGTTAGTATTCAATCTACTCATCAACACATCCATCATCTTTAAAGTCTTTGGTGATAGATCATTACCAACACTAGGAGAACTAGCCATTGATGCAAGAAAAGGTTAGTACACAAGAAAATATAATAGGAAATAAAGGAACTCACCACTCTCTAAGTGTATCCACTCACACTCGTGTTTCACACTTAGTGGCTTTTTCTCTTATGAATCTCTCTTTCCTTTTTCCTCTCTAATCTCTTGGTTCTCACTTAGAAATTATTCTCTAATTAATTATCAAGTCCTTATCAAACCATTGTGAAAGAGGAACAACAACCAAGTCAGGCTTAAGAAGTCCAAAGAGACAAAAACTCAAAGACAAAACTAAAGGGGTCCAAGAAAGACAAGCAATAAAAGCTCAAATTGAAGAATGGCTAATAAAATGTGGAAGAAACTTTGATGAGACAAAAGTACACACAAGGACAGCAAATTAATATATAATTGTTATAGAAAACACGTCCAAACCGAGAGCAACACCTCTATAAACCGAATTGTACAACTAAGCTAAATCACGTAACAATCGAAAATAGCGACGAAAACTTCTACTATGATTAACGATGGATTTCCAATATGTTCTATTGTCTAATATTTTTTATTTTTTTTCACTTGCTTTTTTTTCACCTTTTATTGTTTTGTATGGTTCTTAATCACTTGATACTCTTTTTGAACCAATATCTTTTTCTTTTTTTTTTTTTCACACTACTCTTCTTTTTTTTTCTATTTTTTATACTAGAAGCTTTTTTTGACACTTGAAACCCATGTAAAACATGAAACCCGAAATTTCAAGAAAACAAAGAAAGACTAAACAAAACTTTAAGAAAAGCATGCATACTCATGGAACCTCGCGGTCTAATGAAGAAACAAGAAGAAAAAAAAACATGCTTTGACACAACTAACCGAAAAATCAAACAACTCAAGGAAACAAAGACTAGGCAAACTCAAAGAAAAGATAAAAGATGAAAAACACAAAGGAAAAACAATGGAGTTCAGAGAAACCAATAACTAACTGAATAAATGAAACCCATTGAAGAAGACAACAAGCTCTTGATACCACTTGATAGAGTGATGGAGGACCATCTCCAAAATCCCAACAAACTCTCCAAGTAAAAGCTAGAGGACAAGGTCAATGGTAAAATTAAAGTCAAAGAAGAAGGAGGACCTTAAACTTTTAAATTGGGCTTGAAATAAATTCACTGTTAGTTTTGGTGCCTGACAAGGTTCAGTATTTCGATCATAATGTGGGATACACAACTCCAATTAAGTTCTTCTTGGTGTCTTTGTAAATCTGACTTAAAGGGCTATAAAAGCTATGATGACATCAAAGCCCAGTTCTAACTGCATCTAGGAGGAAACTGGGCTTGAAAGTAGCGTTTGGATATTGTCAGGATGTTCTAGTGGGGTGCTGACCAGGTTCAGTATTTCGAGAATAATCTGGGCTAAAAAACTCAAATTAAGTTCGTCTTTGTGGCATGTTAAAGCTTACTTAAAGGGCTATAAAAGCTATGAAGACACCAAAGCCCAGTTCGGACTTCATCTAGGAGGAAATGGAGCTTGAAGTTAACGTTGGAATTCTACCAGGATTTTCTAGCGAGTTGTTTAATTGTTTAGGCCTATTAGTTTCTTTAAATTATGTATTAGTTTTAAGACTTGAATTTAGGGCTTATAATTGTAAAGTGTGCTCAGCCTAGGGTGCCTCTCATCTCACCATTGATCACTCATTTCATCCTAGGGTGGAGAACATTTCAAATTTCTAACCTTATGCCCATTGCACTTTCATTTAAGTTGGTCAACTTTCTCATTGTACTCACTTTTGGTCAATTTTATGAAATAGAATTTCTAAGACATGTGTCTTGAGAAAAGGAGAGAGCTCTCCTAGGGTTTCTTCAAGAACCTTGAATCTTATCATGGATCCATGATCCAAGTGGAGATTCTCCATTAAAGCTTATTAGATGCTTCATCCGTGGCGCTTCCCAAACTCCTTACCTTCTTCCATTTTTATTGTTCTTCTTCTTGTCCTAAACCGTGAGTTCTAGTGTTAATTTCACAAGCTACTTCAAATCAATTGAGTGTTGAATGATGGGTGAATGAAGATTAGGCACCCCTTTGCTTATCCATGAAGATCCCTTACAAGTTCCTCATGGGTTTGCATCATAAAAGCCTCTTTAGAGAATTTTCTAACAAAGCCTTGGAGTTCCAGATCTGGCTTCTTCAATGATCCTTTAATGAAAACTCTAGAGGGTTTTGGTTAAGACTCAAGATGAATCAATTCAAATCAATACAAAAAAAAAAGAGGAAAAGATGGAGGGAGGAAAAAGATGAAAAGAATGGTGCTATGGAAGATCCAATAAGCCTAAGAGGAATCGCCACAATGGAGACAAGAGTCCATTGATAAGATCCAAAAAACCTTCTTAAGGAAGACAAAACAACTTATTCTCTCAAAAAACACTAAGCTTTTATTCAATTTCGTCAAAAGGTCCATACAATTTTGATTCATATGTTTTTATAGACCTAAGCTACTTGGGATGCAAGTTAACCTAACTTGGGCACCAAGTTTAATCTAAATCCAAACAAAATCTAATCTAATCTTGGGCGCCAAGTGATGGAGGACCATCCTTGACAAGAAGAGTTACAAGAGCCATGCACAAAAGAATTCAAGAAGAAATGGAGAGTCTGCTCGAAAGTCAAACCCAAGATTCAATTCAAGACTTATCCGTACTTTGTAATAGGACTTGTAACCTTCTAAAAATGTTGTAAAGTTATAACTAGATTAGGAACATTTAATTTGGGCCTCGCTGGGTGAATAAACGCGCGGCCTTATGTTTGTAATTGAACCAAAGTTTAGGAGTGTTTTTGTGAGAGAGTTGGGTAAAGACGATACCCACAGATGATAGCATTTGAACGCTTCCAGAATGGTAATCGAATACCACAGACGATTGTCATAGACGATTACCACAGGCACTACCACAGACGATACCAAAGACGTTATTTCGTCTGATGCTTCATGCTGAACTCTTTCGTCTGAAGCTTGTTCCGTTTGGGCCTTCACATGCTGAACTCTTCCGTCTGAAGCTTTTTCCGTTTGAGCCTTCACATGCTGAACTCTTCCGTCTGAAACTTGTTCCGTCTGGGCCTTCACATGCTGAACTCTTCCGTCTGAAACTTGTTCCGTCTGAGCCTTCACATGCTGAACTCTTCCGTCTGAAGCTTGTTCCGTCTGGGCCCTCACATGTTGAACTCTTCCGTCTGAAGCTTGTTCCGTCTGGGCCTTCACATGCTGAGCTCTTCCGTCTGAAATTTCGGTTCCGTCGGGGGCCGTCACAAGCTATCCCAACTCCCGCTAGTATAAATACGTAAAACTTTGAATTGTAAAAGGATCTTTGAATCAATTTTGAATGAATGGAATTTAGCAAGAGCTAATTCTTTGAGAGTGGATTTCTCTCTAAGGTTTCTTCTAGAACCTTGAATCTTATCATGGAAACTGTTACTTGTGGCGATTCTCCCTTAGGCTTATTGCTTATGCATGGCGCCATCATCTTCTAAATCTACTCCGCTTTCATTCTTTCTTCTAAGTCCTTGAGTCTTGAGTCAATTTTGAGCTTCCGCCATTAACGCATCTGTGGAGTTTCCAATTGAAGACGACGATCGGTCCAAATTTGAGCTTCGTCTCCAGCGAACTCATATCAAGTGGTATTAAGAGCTTGTTCTCTTGATTATCATATCAAGTGATAATCAGAGCTTGTTTTGAGTCTCTTCAAGATTGGATCTCTACTCCATAAGTCTAGTAAGTTCTGCGGTCATTTTGAATTTTCTCGAGTTCTTCGTCTAATTCTTTTAGTGTGCTTAGGATTCATCTTTAGGTTTCCTTAACTGTCTAGTAGTTTTGTCAATTTTTTGTTTAAGTCTTTTTGTTCGGTGAAGATCATGCAAATCATATTGTTCATGACTTGATCCGTATCGTTATGCATAGATTCGTATTCGATGTTTGCTTTTGAGTCCAGATCCGGAAAATTATCATATTTTTCTTCCATTTGTTCGGTCAAATTGAGTTAATTCGTAATAAATTCCAATTCCTTGAATTACTTGTCCTGTAGTAATTGTTTCCATGTGTTAGTATCAATTTTGTTTCTAATTCTGGTGAAATTCGGTATACCGTGAGTTATCTATCATTGTATGCCCTGTTTCCTCTGTTTTGGTACTGCATTTGAGCCTATAATTCTGTACATTCAAGTTCATACATGCAAAAATTGAGAAATCAACATCATTACATGCTAGTAGAGTGCTTACTATAGATCTAAATCCCTATTACACCTTGTAGTAGCATTAGCACTAGTAGTTGAGCTTGGAGTGCTTGTTTTAGGCAAGATATATCTCGGTCCAGTAGCTCAAACAAAAGTGATAGAAAAGAAATCAAGTTAAAAGAAATCAAAACAAGAAGAAAACAAGTGAGAAAATTCAAAGAAAGCTAGAAAAGAGCCTTAAAAAGTACTAGAAGTTTGAGTACTTGAAGTAAATTTAGTGGACTTGTAAATTCTGTCCAGCAAGCTATCAAAGTGTTAAAGAAGTGTTAAGAAAATTTGAGCAAGAAAAATCGGACTTAGAGCTAAGACATAGCACACTCATTCACCTAGTAAAATTACTAGCAGCTTGGAAATTAGTCTAGTAGTGTGTACTTGTGACTAGCTTGTTTTGACTCAAATTTCTGCATAAGTGAAACTTGCTGTATTTGATACTTTTCCAGCCATTTTTACTGCAGTTTGGAGTGAATTAATTGTTCATAAGTTACTTGATACATATACCTACAAAAGAGGTCTTGAAATTTGATTACTATGCTACGTTGAGTTTGAATGTTTTGTTCAATTTGTTTGGCTTAGTAATCGAACCAGTAAACTTGACTCTTTGCTGTCCAGTTTTTTGCCTATGTCATATCACATCCATTCCTTAATTTGAGTAGCCTATTAATTTCAATTGTGCCTTTTATTGCATGTCATTTAATTGAAATCCTTGGTTTTGTCTTAGAAGTTTTGTTCCCTTGGAATTCTTGAGCTTACCCGAGAATTGTGCCTCTTTCACAAGGAAATTTCTATATAATTGATTAGAGGTTTAATTAGAAACTTTGGCAGGGAATTGAAAAAAAAAAAAAAAAAGGCAAGTGTGCACATCATAGAAAAAGCCATCTCAAGAGTGATACACGAGTGCTACTAGAGAGAAACACTTAGAGAGTGGCAAGGATCTTTTATATCATTGTATTTGTTATCTAACCTTTTCTTGTGCAGCTATGGATACTTCTCCTAGTGTTGGAAATGATATCTCACCAAGGTCTAAAAGGATGATTGATATGATGAAGTCCATGCTTAATACTAGCTTGGAGGAGAGATTTGACCAAGAGAGGAGATTGAAGGAGGGAAGGAAGCTAAGGAAGGAGTTAGACAGGAAAATCCTTGGAGAAACTAGTGGCAACCGTAGGGAGCACCATAGTAGAGGTGCTGGACAGAGTGGGAACCGAGGGGAACAGAGTGATGGAGTACACAGCAGTAGGAGGAATAATCAGAGGGGAAGTGGAAGTGAGAGAGGACACCCGAGAGAAACTCCTAGAGAGAGTGATTGGGGAAGTAACTATGAGGAGGAGGAAGCCTTTAGGGCCTATGAAAATGAAAGGAGAGGCAGAAGGACCACTCACCATAGGAGACAACCTTACACCCCTAGGAGAAGCCTTGATGAGGATGAACCGAGAGCATGAGAGGGAAACACAAAAATAACCTTACCTAAATTCCTTGGAGATGGTGATGCCGAAACCTACTTAGATTGGGTGATGAAGGTGGACCAAGTCTACTCGTGTTATCCTAGATTGAGTGAGGAGAAGAGGCTTAAAATGTCCATACTCGAGTTTGAGGGCTATGCACTGGTTTGGTGGAACCAAGTGCTAGTGGATTCTGAAAAAAGGAGAAGGCCGCATATCACATCTTGGACCCAACTCAAGGATGCAATGAAGGAAAGGTTTGTGCCTAGTTCCTATACAAGAGATCTACATGTGAGGCTCCAAAGATTAACTCAAGGAGGGAGGAGTGTACAAGAGTATTATAAGGACTTGGAACTCACACTCTTGAGAGCAGATTACCAAGAGGACAAAGAGGCCACCATAGCTAGGTTCACAAATGGGCTAAATAGGGAGATTCAAGATATCTTGGAACTCCAAAATTATAGAACATTGGAAGATGCCATACATAAGGCCGAAAGGATTGAAGGCCAACTAAAGAGGAAGGGCACTTTCAAGAAAGCATACAACAATAGTTCTTCAAGTTAGAAGGATAGGCAAAAGAAGGAGGGAAATTCCAAGGCCTTCTTCAAGTCCAACCGAGATGACACTAAGGGTAAAGAGCTTGCTAAACCCCTCTCTAAACCCTCTAACATTAAATGTTTTAAATGTCTAGGTCATGGACACTTTGCCTCACAATGCCCCAACAAGAAGACTATGGTGATTAGAGTGGATGGTGGTATAACCAGTGAAGGAACCACTCAATCATCAAGTGAGGAGGAAGCTAGTGCTAGTGACCACTCCAAAGATGGAGCAACCGGAGGATGGAGACCTCTTGATGGTGAGGAGAATGCTTGGCAACGCATGTGTAGACCTTGATGACACGCAAAGAGAGAACATATTCCACACAAGGTGCACAATTGGCAGCAAGGTATGCTCCTTAATTATAGATAGTGGTAGTTGCACCAATGTGGTGAGCACTAGGCTGGTAGAAAAACTTGATCTTAAGACAACTCCACATGCTAAACCATATAAATTGCAATGGCTAAGTGAACAAGGAGAATTAGTGGTAAATAGACAAGTGTTGATAGCTTTCACCATAGGAAGGTATAATGATGAAGTCTTGTGTGATATTGTACCGATGGAAGCATCCCACATTCTGTTAGGAAGGCCTTGGCAATTTGACAAGCATGCACTTCATGATGGACTGTCTAACACATATGTGTTCTCTCATGGGGGTAGGAAAATTAGTCTTAAACCTTTAACTCCTAGAGAAGTATGTGAAGATCAAATAAAAATGAAAATAAAAAGAGAAAATGAGAGGAAAACCCGTGAGCAAAAAGGGAAAGGAAAATCACCTAAACCTAGTGAAACAAGAACCTTGGCCGAGAGTTCTAGAGAAATTACAGCGAGATGCCATGCAGAAAATCAAGTGAAACATAGGCTAGGTAAGTCTAAAAAAGGTGATCTTAAGAGTGATAGAAAGCTCAAGGGAAGAGCTAATGAGTCTAAGGAAAGTCTTTTGGTAAGTCGGACGGAAATTAGGAGAGAATTCTTAGCAAGAAAATCCATGTTCTTATGCTTGCCTTCACCGTGTTTTTTAAATGCAAACTTTATTGGTGATCAAGTGAGTTTGGATTCCTTGTTGGATGAGTATAAGGATGTCTTTCCTAGTGACATTCCTCACGGCCTACCACCTTTGAGAGGCATAGAGCACCAAATAGATCTTATACCCGGTGCACCTCTCCCAAATAGGCCTACCTATAAGACCACCCCTCAAGAGACTCAGAGATAGAAAGGCAAGCACAAGACCTAGTAAATAAAGGATGGGTCAAAGAGAGTCTATCTCCTTGTGCTTCTCCGGTTATCTTAGTTCCTAAGAAGGAGGGTACATGGAGAATGTGCACGGATTGTAGAGCTATAAATAACATCACAATTAGATATAGGCACCCCATACCTAGGCTTGATGACTTGTTAGATGAACTTCATGGCTCAACCATATTTTCTAAAATTGATCTTAAAAGTGGTTACCATCAAATAAGAATGAAGAATGGGGATGAGTGGAAAACTGCATTTAAGACTAAGTTTGGGTTATATGAATGGTTGGTCATGCCATTTGGCCTCTCCAATGCTCCAAGTACTTTTATGAGACTAATGAACCATGTGCTTAGAGACTTTTTAGGAAAGTTTGTGGTTGTATATTTTGATGATATTCTCATATATAGTCAATCTTTCCTTGATCATCTAATGCATTTGAGATTTGTTTTAGAAGTACTAAGGAAGGAGAAGCTCTATGCTAATAAAGACAAATGCACATTCGCCATGGATCAAGTGGTGTTTCTTGGTTTTGTAGTAAGTTCCAAGGGTGTGCAAGTAGACGAAAGCAAGGTAAAAGCTATTCTTGATTGGCCACGGCCTACTAGTGTGAAGGAGGTAAGGAGCTTCCATGGACTTGCAAGTTTTTACAGAAGATTTGTGAAGGACTTTAGCACCATTGCATCTCCTCTTAATGAACTTGTGAAGAAGGAAGTATCTTTTGTGTGGGGGCCGAAGCAAGAGGAGGCTTTTAACCTCTTGAAGGAAAAACTTACAAATGCTCCTATATTAGCTATGCCTAATTTTGATTTATCTTTTGAACTTGAATGTGATGCTTCTAACCTTGGAATAGGTGCTGTTTTGAAACAAGAAAACCATCTAATAGCCTATTTTAGTGAGAAGCTAAAGGGAGCTCAACTAAATTACTCAACATATGACAAGGAGCTCTATGCTTTGGTGAGGGCCTTGCAAAATTGGCAACATTATCTCCTTCCCAAGGAGTTTATTGTCCACACCGACCATGAATCATTGAAGCACCTAAGGTCCCAAGGCAAACTAAATAAACGGCATGCAAGGTGGGTGGAATTTGTTGAAACATTTCCCTACATTATCAAACACAAGAAGGGAGTGACAAACATAGTTGCGGATGCCCTTAGTAGAAGGTATACACTCCTATCCTTGCTTGAATCAATGTTGTTAGGATTTGAACATATTAAAACCTTGTATAGCTCTGATGATGATTTCGGCCGAGAGTATGTTGCTTGCATAAAGGGTGCTCACAATGAATTTTATAGGCACAATGATTATCTTTTCAAAGGAAAATGTTTATGTGTGCCTAAGACTTCATTGAGAGAACTTTTAGTGAGTGAAGCTCATGAGGGAGGAATCATGGGTCACTTTGGGGTTGAGAAGACATTAGCCATATTACATGAACACTTCTTTTGGCCTAAAATGAAGGCTCAAGTAGCCAAATTTATTAGTAAATGTGTTACATGTCATAAGGCTAAGTCGAAACTCTCCAACCATGGTCTATATATGCCTTTACCATCACCCACCTCTCCTTGGTTGGATATTTCCATGGACTTTGTCCTCGGTTTACCAAAGACAAAGAGAGGTGTAGATTCCATTTTTGTTGTGGTGTGTAGATTCTCGAAGATGGCACATTTCATTCCTTGCCATAAGAGTGATGATGCATCTCATGTAGCCAACCTTTTCTTCAAAGAAGTTGTAAGACTTCATGGAATTCCCCAAAGCATAGTAAGTGACAGGGACTCTAAGTTCCTTAGCCATTTTTGGAGATCATTATGGGGAAGACTTGGCACCAAGCTCCTTTTTTCCACAACCTGCCATCCTCAAACCGACGGCCAAACGGAGGTGGTGAATATGACACTTGGACAACTCCTTAGGAGTTTTGTGAAGAACAACTTGAAATCTTGGGAAGATTGGCTATCTTATGTAGAGTTTGCTTACAATAGAGTGATCAATTCTACTACTCTACTATCACCATTTCAAATTGTTTATGGTTTTAATCCTTTAACTCCACTTGACTTGTGTGCTTTACCTTTTGGTGATGTTTTAAGTAGGGATGGAGTGGATAGAGCAGAGAAGATCAAAGCTATGCATGCCAAGATCAAAGAGAGGATTGAACAGAGGAATGAACAAGTAGCCACACATGCTAATAAACACCGAAAACATGTTGAGTTGAAAGTGGGTGATAGAGTTTGGGTTCACTTAAGGAAAGAGAGGTTTCCAAATTTGAGAAGCTCCAAGTTACTTCCTAAAGGAGCCGGTCCTTTTGTTATCATTGAAAAACTTGGCCCTAATGCCTTTAAACTAGATCTTCCCAGTGACTTTGGTGGTAATAATTCCTTTAATGTTTGTGATCTTACTCTTTGTGATATAGGTACAGAAGATGTTGAAGATGTAGATCAACGCAACTTGGGGACAAGTTACCATCAAGAAGGAGGGTTTGATGGAGGACCATCCTTGACAAGAAGAGTTACAAGAGCCATGCACAAAAGAATTCAAGAAGAAATGGAGAGTCTGCTCGAAAGTCAAACCCAAGATTCAATTCAAGACTTATCCATACTTTGTAATAGGACTTGTAACCTTCTAAAAATGTTGTAAATGTTGGACTTGAAGCTTGAAGAATGTTGTTGTGTCTCTCTTATGTGTTTTGGTTTTGATTAATGTATTTTCGGTTTTCCATAGATGAAGTGTAAGTAGGATATATCCATGTATTGATTGTTGAGTATAGGCATATATGTGTTGAGTTCTTTGTTTAAGACCCCAGAGATGTGTAAAACTTGTGTATGATTGATCATGTGACTAATGTTTGATTTCCATTTGAGAAAAACAGTTTTAAAAACCTTGGAAATCCATTTTTCACTGATGTAATCGATTACAGGCTTGGTGTAATCGATTACATTGATCCTTCTCTCTGGTGTAATCGATTACATGGTTGATGTAATCGATTACATGCTCTGAGCTCTCTGGTGTAATCGATTACATCCCCTATGTAATCGATTACATGCTTTGAAATTCACTATTTTGGGTTTCCCTCTTCAATGTAATCGATTACATGCTCGTGGTAATCGATTACATGCCAGGAAAATTCAAATTGGAGGGTTCTAACGGCTAGTGTAATCGATTACATGCATTTGGGATCAATTACATTGACCGTTGTAGCTCAGATTTGCACGTTTTCTCCCTCCAAATTTGGTCTATAAGTATAATCTTGATGAAACATGTGAAGGTGCTGAAAACCTAACTTCTTGAAACCATTCCTACACTTTCATATGCTCTAAATCTAGAGTTCATCAAGGTTTTCAAAGACAAAGGGAAACTTGATTCATTCCATTGATTGGGTGGATTTCATAGTGCTCATTTGTGATCAGATTCTACACATAAGGTGTATTCTTTACTGATCTTTTGTTTTTCCAATTTTGGGTTGTTGCTCTAGGAGAGAGGTCTCTCTAGATAGAGCATTGTATTTGAGAAGTGATTCTCAAAGTTTGGTCTTGGAGGTGCCAAGGTCTTGGAAGTTCGTTCTTGGGTTGAAGAACAGTTTTGGGGTGTTTTGATTTTGTTTGTATTGCTTGTTGCAGAGTGAATGTAAAAGAATACAAAAGGAATCATTTGATAGTGGAAAGCCAATCACAACAGCTTGTTGGGTTGGGTTGGGACGGACGTAAGCGATTGGCCGAACCAATATACATCATTGCACTCATCTTCTTCCTTACTCTTTACAGTTTTTCACTATATTGTTATTGTTCATATTCTCGCTTCTGTATTTGAAAACTGTATTGATAATCAACTCATTAATTGGTTTAGGAATAGAATCAGTAATTAAACTTGTATTTGAATCTGTAATTGAAAGGTAATTGATAGGCAATTAAAAAGAATTAGAAACACGCGAAATTGGGGTAAAGTTTAGCAAGAATCTATTCACCCCCCCTCTAGATTCATACATAGGGACCAACAATTGGTATCAGAGCTACTTCTAGTAAGTTGCTCTAGAATTTGATCCATAATGGCAAGTAATCAATTACCATTTGCTGAAGGTGCCTCTATTAATAGACCTCCTCTGTTTTGTGGAGATAACTATCCATTCTGGAAAGTTAGAATGAAAATCTTTATGGAGTCTATAAATAGAAACATTTGGCAAGCTGTTGTAACTGATTTTAAAATCCCCACATATATAGTTGATGGAAATGAATTAGAAAAACCATTTGAGAAGTGGGAACCAGAAGAAATTAGGAGGGCAGAAAATGATGCTAAAGCTTTAAATATTATACATTCTGCATTAAACTCTGATGAATTCTGTAGAATTTCAGCTTGTACAACAACAAAGGAAGCATGGGATCTCATCATGGTGACTCATGAAGGTACTCCTGAGGTGAGAAGAGCTAGAAAGAACACACTCTTCCAAGAGTATGAAATGTTCAGAATGGCACAAGGTGAGTCTATCATGGACATGCAGAAACGATTCACACACATTGTGAATCACCTCAAAGGACTCGGTAAGGTCTTTGTTGAGGAAGAGGTAAACATAAAGGTGCTGAAGTCTCTAA
Organism: Hylodesmum podocarpum; assembly: GCA_026586105.1. Taxonomy (NCBI): domain Eukaryota; kingdom Viridiplantae; phylum Streptophyta; class Magnoliopsida; order Fabales; family Fabaceae; genus Hylodesmum; species Hylodesmum podocarpum. The sequence goes on from JALJEV010000219.1 coordinate 251,165, forward strand.
GCAGAAAATGGCAACCAACAGTCACAACCATTACAGAATCAAAGAACTTGGTCTTAATGACAAGTGCTGAGTTGTTTGGTAAGCTGAGAGAATATGAGATGGATATGTCACGTATGGCTGATGAAGAGCAAAAAGACAAGAAGGCTAAGAGTTTGGCACTAAAAATGGAGGACACAGCTAGTGATAGTGATGCATCATCAAGCTGTGGAAACGAATCTGAGCAAGAAATGAATCTCATGGTCAGAAAGTTCAAAAGGTTCATGAGGAAGAACAACAACAAGAAGAGATTCAACAATGCTAGAAAAGGATCATCTTCAAAGGTCACATGCTATGAATGTGGCAAGGCTGGACACTATAGATCGGAGTGTCCTAACTTGAAGAAATCAAACAGCAGTGAGCCTAGAAGAGTGGAGCAAGAAGAAAAACCCAAGAAGGACCGGTATCGGAAGAAAAAGGCCTACATTGCTTGGGAAGAAAATGACTGCTCATCCTCCAGTGAAAGTGAAAATGAGGAAGCCAACTTATGTCTCATGGCTAAACCAGAATCGAATAATGAGGTAAGTGATTCTGACTCCTCTAAAAATGATAATGATTATGATGAATTATATACTGCCTTTTGTGAGTTATTTAAAGAAGCAGAAAAATTTGAAAAACTCAGTAAGGTTTTGAAAAACAGAGTTGCAGATTTAGAAAATGAAATTTCTGTTTTGAAAACCAATATTCAAGAATTGAAAGATGAAAATGATAAGTTGAAATTGCCCTGCTCAAAGTGTAAATCTTTTACTGCCCCTTTAAAGAATAATAAAAAGAAGTTCCATACATTTAAACAAACTAGCAAGTATAGAAACTTCTCATGTAGTTATTGTATGCAACGGACATAACCATTATAAGCGCATGATTAGAAAGAAAGGCTTAGATAATGGTTTGTTTAAATGGATAAAGAAAGATAGTCACAGTTCTAACATGAAAGGACCCAACAAGATTTGGGTACCAAAAACCAAATGATATCTTTCTTTGTGTAGGTGTGCTTGAGAGCCAAACACTCAACATGGTATTTGGATAGTGGCTGCTCAAGACATATGACGGGTGACAAGAGTAACTTTATCTCCTTCAAATCCAAAGAATCGGGTTCAGTAGCATATGGAGATAATAACAAAGGTAAAATTCTGGGTATTGGTGATGTTGGAGACAAATCCAACTCCGTGATTGAAGATGTACTGCTTGTGGAAGGTTTGAAGTTTAATCTTCTGAGTATTAGCCAATTGTGCGACAAAGGCTATCAAGTTTCATTCGACAAAAATTGCAAGATCAATAACAACAAATCGAATGAGGTATTGATGGTAGGTAAGAGAAGAGGTAACATCTATACACTTGAACTTGATCATTCATCATCATATCATGCATGTCTTACGTCTAATGATGATTTATCTTGGCTTTGGCATAGACGTATAGCACATATTGATGTTCATCAACTTAATAAACTATCATCTAAGAGCTTAGTAGAAGGACTACCTGAATTAAAGTTCAAAAGAGAAGGCCTATGTGATGCATGTCAGAAAGGCAAGCAATCTAGAAACTCTTTCAAATCTAAAAATGTTGTTTCAACTTCTAGACCGCTTGAATTGCTGCACATGGATCTCTTTGGTCCATCTAGAACTGCTAGTTTAGGTGGAAATCTATATGGATTAGTTGTTGTAGATGACTACTCTCGGTTTGCTTGGGTTGCTTTTGTACCAAGTAAAGACACCACTTTCAAAGTTTTCAAAATACTTGCTAAAAAGATTCAAAACGAAAAAGATTTGAAAATCAAGTCCATTAGAAGTGATCATGGAGGGGAATTTGAAAATGAACATTTTGAAAAGTTTTGCGAAAAATATGGAATCGATCACAATTTTTCGGCTCCAAGAACTCCACAACAAAATGGGGTTGTTGAGAGGAAAAACAGATCTTTAGTAGAACTAGCAAGAACTATGTTGAATGAAAGTGATTTGCCTAAATATTTTTTGATGCGTTTCCATCGCATGCTATGTTCTAAATAGAATTGTGATTCGACCTATTTTAAAGAAAACCCCCTATGAACTCTATAAAGGCAAGAAACCCAATATCTCTCATTTTCGGGTATTTGGGTGTAAGTGTTTTGTTTTGAATAATAGCAAAGAGCCTATTGGTAAGTTTGATGCCAAGGCTGATGAGGGTGTGTTTATTGGGTATTCATCATCAAGTAAAGCATATAGAGTATTTAATAAAAGAAGAATGTGCATTGAGGAATCTGTGCATGTTAAGTTTGATGAAACTAACAATCCCAAAAAGGGAAGTGTGTTTGTTGATGATGATGAGCATGTAGGTGAAGAAAGCATAAGCAAAGAGGAACAACAAGAACCACCAACTACTTCTCTTGAGTTTCCAAAAGAATGGAGGAAACCAAGAGATTTATCTCTTGACAATATCATTGGTGACATCCATAAGGGAGTATCTACTAGATCTACTCATAACATGTTCTGTGATGACTATGCATTTGTATCTCAATTTGAACCTTCTTGTGTTGATGATGCTATAAATGATGAATATTGGATGAATGCTATGCAAGAAGAATTGAATCAGTTTAAAAGGAATAACGTATGGGAGTTAGTACCTTTTAAAAGAGATATGAATGTAATTGGAACAAAATGGGTGTTTAAGAATAAGTTAGATGAGAATGGAGTTGTGGTTAGGAATAAGGCTAGACTAGTAGCTAAGGGATATAATCAACAAGAAGGAATAGATTTTGGTGAAACATATGCCCTTTTGTTGCTAGACTAGAAGCTGTTAGAGTTTTACTTGCTTTTGCTCGCATACATGATTTCAAGTTGTTTCAAATGGATGTTAAAAGTGCTTTCTTGAATGGCTATATAAATGAAGAAGTTTTTGTTTCACAACCTCCCGAATTCAGCGATTTCAGATTTCCTGAACATGTGTACAAACTCAAGAAGGCCCTATATGGTCTTAAACAAGCCCCTAGACAATGGTATGAAAGGCTAAGTAAATTTCTTCTATCAAAAGGGTTCTGCAGAGGTAATGTTGACAAAACTCTTTTCATAAGGAGGAAATCAAACTGTATTCTGCTGGTTCAAGTTTATGTTGATGATATTATATTTGGATCAACTAATAAATCTCTGTGTGAAGAGTTTGTGAATAGCATGCAGGGGGAGTTTGACATGTCTATGATGGGAGAACTCAAATTCTTCCTAGGACTGCAAGTCAAACAACTGAAAGATGGAATCTTTATTCATCAAGCAAAGTACACCAAGGAATTGTTGAAGAAATTCGACATGGAGAGTTGTAAGGTCTCAAACATTCCTATGTCAACTAATCTCTACTTGGATAATGATGCAAATTTGGACAAAGTGTAGACCAATCAAGATATAGAGGGATCATTGGATCACTCTTGTACCTCTGACAAGTAGGCGGACATCATATTCGGTGTGTGTGTGTTTGTGCAAGATTCCAATCTGCACCAAAGGAGTCACACATGGCAGCTGTGAAGAAAATCTTGAAGTATCTCAAAGGAACTACGAACTGTGGTTTGTGGTATCCAAAAGGTACGTATCCTACATTGGTTGGTTTTAGTGATGCTGACTTTGCTGGTTGTAAAACTGATAGGAAAAGTACTAGTGGAGTATGTCATTTGTTTGGAGGAAGCTTGGTCTCATGGTATAGCAAGAAGCAAGCCTGTGTAGCTCTTTCAACTGCAGAGGCAGAGTATGTAGCTGCAGGTAGCTGTTGTGCTCAGACCATTTGGTTGAAGCAACAACTGGAAGATTTTGGACTTAAGCTTGATCATATTCCAATCAAGTGTGACAACACTAGTGCCATCAGTATCACAAAGAACCCGGTCTTACACTCAAGAACGAAGCACATTGAGGTGCGTCATCACTTCATTAGAGATCATGTTGAGAAGGGAGATGTTGAGGTGGAATTCATTGACACAGAAAATCAACTCGCGGATATCTTCACCAAACCTCTGCCCAAGGAGAGGTTCTTCAAACTTAAAACCAATCTTGGTATACTAAGTGAAGAACATCTCACATAAGTATTGTAAGTATGAGAGTTTAATCATTCAATTGTGCTTAAATTTGGTATGAATTCATTACATTACATGATCTTAACCATTAACATGAAGAATCAAATGTGTTTCAATCATTCTATATGTAAAATCCATGAACATTGCAGTACATAGCCTATTTTCAACTTGATTTGTGGTTTTCTATAGGATGTAATCGATTACAACATGAATGTAATCGATTACAAGAATGTTAGGCTCTGATGTAATCGATTACAGGTCCAATGTAATCGATTACAACAGATTGGGTTTCGGATGTAATTGATTACAATAGCTATGTAATCGATTACATGGGTTTGTGGTTCTGATGTAATCGATTACATCACGATGTAATCGATTACATGAGCTCTGGAAGTGTTTTTCAGAGCTTTGTTCTTCGTTTCTGGGCTTTATGTTCTGTGTTTTGGAAGCCCATTCTCTGAACCAACCCTTTGTGATCTTTATTAGAGCTTGTTAGGGTTTCATTCACATTCTCATTCTACTCCAAACCCTAATCTCTCACGGCCTCCAAACCCTAATCTCTCTATTCCACATTCATCTTCAACCTTCCTCATCTTCTTCTTCACCACCAACAATGGAAGGACCAGGGAGCAGCAAGAGAGTGAAAACAAGAGCCCATAGGAATGCCCAAGAGGAAAGACGCACGAAGCACAGAGAAGAATCCTCCTCCAAGAGAAAAGCTCCTGCTACATCCGGAGAGGACGTGGGTCGTCCTCACAACGCTTGGTTCACATCTGAAGAACAAGAATCTCGGTTCTTTAGAGATTTTGCAAATAGGGAACTTGTTCCCTTAAAAATTTTGAATTTCAACTGGTTGGGGAATCAAGGATTCACGTTTCAGACTCTTCTCCGAGATCAGAATTTGGAGAAGTTTGTTGGCTTGAAGGGTCACATCTACCCGGATTTGGTCAGAGTCTTTTACTCAAATCTCACAAAGGATCAAATCAATGACACTATATCCTCTGAGGTAAAAGGAAAATCAATTGTCATAGACTCTAATATTTTCTTTCGATATGCTGGAATAACTAATGAGGGCATTATTCCCACTGTGGAAAATCTTATGGAAGAGGGTTTTGAGCTTGAGAAAAATTCATTCTATATGAGCCTGTTGAAAAACCCTGAGGTATGGGAAGCTGAAACAGCAGCAAGAAGAGAACGAGGTTTGAGGAAGACCTTTGGCATTGGCGATCTTAACACTGACGATCGTCTTCTTCACTATACTATATGCTGGATTTTGGCAGCACGAGGAACTAACCATGCCCAAATTATGGAAGAAGATTTGGTGTTGATGCTATGAAGAATGGTATTCAAGTGGATTGGGCTCATGTTATGATGGACAATATGGTCAAAGTTAAGAGGAAGCTTGAATACAAATGTCCTTATGGATTATTCATCTCTCGTATCCTTGAGCATTATCAAGTGGATGTTTCCAATGAAAGTCGCGAATTGGTGAAGGATATTCAAGTCATTGGAGATATGGCCTTAAAAAAGATGCGCTTGGTGAAAACCCCAGCTGGATGGGTTTCAAGAGATGATGTGCAACCACAACAACCACAACCTGAAGAACATCCTCCTTCTGATAATGATGAGGATTCAGCAGCTGGGGATTACATCCCTAAGTCTCGCTTTGAGTCCATTGTGCTAGATAGGCTAGAGGAGATGGATAAACGCCAAGAGAATCTGGGAAAGCAGATTAAAGACTTGGAAAGGAATCAAAATCTGCATTTCCTTGACATGAGATCCTTCATGGAAACCATCATAGAGCGCCTAAATCAAGATGATGACGATGGCGATGATCAGTGACTCCTCTCTGTAATTCTCTTTTTGGTTTGATATACCAAATAGGGGGAGAATAGTATAGATTATCCTAGATAGGGGGAGTTGAGTTGAGAGTAGCTTTGATAGGTTGCTTAGCTGAAATTGTTTAGGAAAATTTATGTTTTGAAGCTTTTACTGTTTTATTGAATTCTGGACTATGTTAAATGTTTGTCTTTGATATTGAATAAAATTTGGTTTGTTTTATGATTCATTGGTCTTGATCTATATTTGTATTTGAATCATATCATACATACTTGAATGAATGGTTAATTAGTAGTGCATATGCATATGGTATTTTCTGGAGATTACTAACATATGTAGGTATTTCAAAAGAACAACACATATCCTAACTCTAAGAAAACCTCAAAGGTGATTTGGTACATCAAAACCAAAAAGGGGGAGATTGTTGGACTTGAAGCTTGAAGAATGCTGTTGTGTCTCTCTTATGTGTTTTGGTTTTGATTAATGTATTTTCGGTTTTCCATAGATGAAGTGTAAGTAGGATATATCTATGTATTGATTGTTGAGTATAGGCATATATGTGTTGAGTTCTTTGTTTAAGACCCCAGAGATGTGTAAAACTTGTGTATGATTGATCATGTGACTAATGTTTGATTTCCATTTGAGAAAAACAGTTTTAAAAACCTTGGAAATCCATTTTTCACTGATGTAATCGATTACAGGCTTGGTGTAATCGATTACATTGATCCTTCTCTCTGGTGTAATCGATTACATGGTTGATGTAATCGATTACATGCTCTGAGCTCTCTGGTGTAATCGATTACATCCCCTATGTAATCGATTACATGCTTTGAAATTCACTATTTTGGGTTTCCCTCTTCAATGTAATCGATTACATGCTCGTGGTAATCGATTACATGCCAGGAAAATTCAAATTGGAGGGTTCTAACGGCTAGTGTAATCGATTACATGCATTTGGGATCAATTACATTGACCGTTGTAGCTCAGATTTGCACGTTTTCTCCCTCCAAATTTGGTCTATAAGTATAATCTTGATGAAACATGTGAAGGTGCTGAAAACCTAACTTCTTGAAACCATTCCTACACTTTCATATGCTCTAAATCTAGAGTTCATCAAGGTTTTCAAAGACAAAGGGGAAACTTGATTCATTCCATTGATTGGGTGGATTTCATAGTGCTCATTTGTGATCAGATTCTACACATAAGGTGTATTCTTTACTGATCTTTTGTTTTTCCAATTTTGGGTTGTTGCTCTAGGAGAGAGGTCTCTCTAGATAGAGCATTGTATTTGAGAAGTGATTCTCAAAGTTTGGTCTTGGAGGTGCCAAGGTCTTGGAAGTTCTGTTCTTCAGGTTGAAGAACAGTTTTGAGTGTTTTGATTTCTGTTTGTATTGCTTGCTGCAGAGTGAATGTAAAAGAATACAAAAGGAATCATTTGATAGTGGAAAGCCAATCACAACAGTTGTTGGGTTGGGACTGGACGTAGGCAGTTGGCCGAACCAGTATACATCGCTGTGCACTCATCTTCTTCCTTACTCTCTTTACAGTTTTCACTATATTGTTATTGTTCATATTCTGCTCTGTATTTGAAAACTGTATTGATAATCAACTCATTAATTGGTTTAGGAATAGAATCAGTAATTAAACTTGTATTTGAATCTGTAATTGAAAGGTAATTGATAGGCAATTAAAAGGAATTAGAAACACGCGAAATTGGGGTAAAGTTTAGCAAGAATCTATTCACCCCCCCTTTAGATTCATACATAGGGACCAACAGTAAAGTTATAACTAGATTAGGAACATTTAATTTGGGCCTCGTTGGGTGAATAAACGCGCGACCTTACGTTTGTAATTGAACCAAAGTTTAAGAGTGTTTTTGTGAGAGAGTTGGGTAAAGACGATACCCACAGACGATAGCATTTGAATGCTTCTAGAATGGTAATCGAATACCACAGACGATTGTCATAGACGATTACCACAGGCGCTACCACAGACGATACCAAAGACGCTCTTTCGTCTGATGCTTCATGCTGAACTCTTCCGTCTGAAGCTTGTTCCGTCTGGGCCTTCACATGCTGAACTCTTCCGTCTGAAGCTTGTTCCGTCTGAGCCTTCACATGCTGAACTCTTCCGTCTGAAGCTTGTTCCGTCTGGGCCCTCACATGTTGAACTCTTCCGTCTGAAGCTTGTTCCGTCTGGGCCTTCACATGATGAGCTCTTCCGTCTAAAGCTGGTTCCGTCTGGACCGTCACAAGCTATCCCAACTCCCGCTAGTATAAATACGTAACACTTTGAATTGTAAAAGAATCTTTGAATCAATTTTGAATGAATGGAATTTAGCAAGAGCTAATTCTTTGAGAGTGGATTTCTCTCTAAGGTTTCTTCTAGAACCTTGAATCTTATCATGGAAACTGTTCCTTGTGGCGATTCTCCCTTAGGCTTATTGCTTATGCATGGCGCCATCATCTTCTAAATCTACTCCGCTTTCATTCTTTCTTCTAAGTCCTTGAGTCTTGAGTCAATTTTGAGCTTCCGCCATTAACGCAACCGTGGAGTTTCCAATTGAAGACGACGATCGGTCAAAATTTGAGCTTCGTCTCCAGCGAACTCATATCACCAAGTTTAATCTAAATCTAAATGAAATCTAATCTAATCTTGGGTGCCAAGTCTAATCTAAATCTAAATGAAATCTAATATAATCTTAGCCCAATTATTCTAAAACACTAAACAAAATATTCAAAAGTAATAAATGATTTTTGGCCGTGAGCTTTGGGCTCACTTACAAGGCCTTACAATTTAAACAATTCGCTGGAAAGTCTTAGCAGCATTCAAACGTTAACTTCAAGACCAATTTTTTCCAAGATTCATTCCAAACCGGGCTTTGGTGTCTTCATAACTTTTGTAGCCCTTTAAGTCAGCTTTAAAATGCCATCAAGATAAACATAATTGGAGTTGGGTAGCCGAAATTATGCTCGAAATACTGAACCATATGAGGAATAAAAAATAACAGCGAATTTATTTCAAGCCCAATTTAAAAGAGTAAGGTCCTTATTCTTCTTTAACTTTGATTTGAGCATTAACCTCCTCCTCTAACTTTGACTTGGAGAGTTTGTTGGGCCTTTGAGATGTTCCTACATCAAATACAGGGTCATCAGACGGTACCTCCTTCGTCTGTGAGCATGTTGGTTCTTCACACGCAACTTTTATTGTATGAGAAGGAACAACCTGTAGAGGAGACGCAACTAAGGGCTCAACATCTTCCCTTGGTTCGTCTTGAGGAGCAGACAAATCTAACTCCATTGAAGGCATTTCTTCACTAAGCATGGTGGAGAGTTGCTTAGTGAAAATAACATTATCCTTCTGGATCTGGGCAGTTTTTGGAGTAGTCATGCCCTCAGATGTTGTCGGCTCAGATGCAAACTCAGATGATCCAATTCCTCTGCAGCTTTCCTGTAATGCACGTTCCCTTTCAGCTTCATACATGATAGATGCATTCCCTGCTTTCTTCAATTGTTCTTCTTTAGATTCTACTGAAGGTGCGTTTGGGTTAATGAAGATTTATGCTTTGCTTTCCTCTTTCCTTTCAAAGTTGCCTTTTTCAGAACAACCTCCAAGGCTCTTGCCTGTTCTTTTTCTGCCCTTTTTATTTCGTCTGCTCGCCTACTAGCAGACTAAGCATCCTCAGATGCTTTCTGTGCTGATTCGTCTAGGGAAGTTGGAGACGGTCTGTGCAGTCTTATCTTGATAGACTTTGTTTTCCTTCTTACCAAGGGTTCCTCTGGAACACCTTCAAATGGGACCACTGTTAATTGAACAGGAGGTCGGGCTACTGTTTGAGGTTGAGTTTGGGCTTGTGTTTGAGTTTTTGTTTGGGATGGTGTTTAGGTTGGAAGAGCAGCATTTTTGGGTCGTTTGATGATGCAATCCTCAAGGAGAATAGCATATAAGTTGCGGATCTTCATGCTTCAATGGAGGCTTGGACAAATGAAGAAGAAGCTCAAGGCCTCAAAGAGAAAAAGAAATAGAAAACGGAAGGAGTTTAGAGATGGAAGCGCCATGGCAAGTGCCAATAAGCTAGAGGTGGAACCGCCACAATGGACAAGGAAGCCATTGATGAGATTCAAGGTTCTTCACAAGAACACAAGAGAGAATACTCTCAAAGAATAAGCACTTAGCTTAATTCAATATTCAGAAATTTTATCAAAAGTGTTTGAATTAAAAAAGAAATCCTATTTATACTACTAAGGTGTGGTGCTTAGCTTGCTAAGGAAGGAACTAATGTCCACCCTTGGATTAGATTCTAATCTAATGGCTATGAAGGGAAGCTTGTGGTGGAAGCTTGATTAGCTTGGAGGACAAGGATCAATCCTCCACCCTTGGATGTAGATCCTCATCCAACGGTTATGACATCAAGCTTGCACTCCAAGCTTCTAAGCTTAGCCCTTGGATTAGTATCCTCATCTAATGGTCATGGTACCAAGCTTGCACTCCAAGCTTCTAAGCTTAACCCTTGGATTAGAATCCTATCTAAGGGTCACTAATTATTTGTTTGTTACAAGTTTAGGCTCAAATTAAATCCTTAAAACAATTACATAATTGAAAGAAAACTACTTATAAGCCTAAACATTAAAACATTTCGCTGAAAATTCCTGGAAGCATTCCAACGCTAACTTCAAGCTCATTTTTCAACTAGTTGCAGTTCGAACTGGGTTTTGGTGTCTTCATAGCTTTTATAGCCCTTGAAGTCTTCTTTAATTTGACACCAAGAACGCCTCCATTGGACTTGTGTAGCTCGAGTTATGATCGAAATACTGAAACAGGTCAGATGCAAAAATCAACAGCGAATTTTATTAGAAGCCCAAAATTGAAAAGTAAGATTGGAGAGTTTGGTTGGGCTTTTGGAGATGGTCCTCCATCAAATGGTATCAGAGCATTGATACCAAATTTGATGCAATCCTCAAGGAGAATAGCATATAAGTTGCGGATCTTCATGCTTCAATGGAGGCTTGGACAAATGAAGAAGAAGCTCAAGGCCTCAAAGAGAAAAAGAAATAGAAAACGGTAGGAGTTTAGAGATGGAAGCGCCATGGCAAGTGCCAATAAGCTAGAGGTGGAACCGCCACAATGGACAAGGAAGCCATTGATGAGATTCAAGGTTCTTCACAAGAACACAAGAGAGAATACTCTCAAAGAATAAGCACTTAGCTTAATTCAATATCCAGAAATTTTATCAAAAGTGTTTGAATTACAAAAGAAATCCTATTTATACTACTAAGGTGTGGTGCTTAGCTTGCTAAGGAAGGAACTAATGTCCACCCTTGGATTAGATTCTAATCTAATGGCTATGAAGGGAAGCTTGTGGTGGAAGCTTGATTAGCTTGGAGGACAAGGATCAATCCTCCACCCTTGGATGTAGATCCTCATCCAACGGTTATGACATCAAGCTTGCACTCCAAGCTTCTAAGCTTAGCCCTTGGATTAGTATCCTCATCTAATGGTCATGGTACCAAGCTTGCACTCCAAGCTTCTAAGCTTAACCCTTGGATTAGAATCCTATCTAAGGGTCACTAATTATTTGTTTGTTACAAGTTTAGGCTCAAATTAAATCCTTAAAACAATTACATAATTGAAAGAAAACTACTTATAAGCCTAAACATTAAAACATTTCGCTGAAAATTCCTGGAAGCATTCCAACGCTAACTTCAAGCTCATTTTTCAACTAGTTGCAGTTCGAACTGGGTTTTGGTGTCTTCATAGCTTTTATAGCCCTTGAAGTCTTCTTTAATTTGACACCAAGAACGCCTCCATTGGACTTGTGTAGCTCGAGTTATGATCGAAATACTGAAACAGGTCAGATGCAAAAATCAACAGCGAATTTTATTAGAAGCCCAAAATTGAAAAGTAAGATTGGAGAGTTTGGTTGGGCTTTTGGAGATGGTCCTCCATCAAATGGTATCAGAGCATTGATACCAAATTTGATGCAATCCTCAAGGAGAATAGCATATAAGTTGCGGATCTTCATGCTTCAATGGAGGCTTGGACAAATGAAGAAGAAGCTCAAGGCCTCAAAGAGAAAAAGAAATAGAAAACGGTAGGAGTTTAGAGATGGAAGCGCCATGGCAAGTGCCAATAAGCTAGAGGTGGAACCGCCACAATGGACAAGGAAGCCATTGATGAGATTCAAGGTTCTTCACAAGAACACAAGAGAGAATACTCTCAAAGAATAAGCACTTAGCTTAATTCAATATCCAGAAATTTTATCAAAAGTGTTTGAATTACAAAAGAAATCCTATTTATACTACTAAGGTGTGGTGCTTAGCTTGCTAAGGAAGGAACTAATGTCCACCCTTGGATTAGATTCTAATCTAATGGCTATGAAGGGAAGCTTGTGGTGGAAGCTTGATTAGCTTGGAGGACAAGGATCAATCCTCCACCCTTGGATGTAGATCCTCATCCAACGGTTATGACATCAAGCTTGCACTCCAAGCTTCTAAGCTTAGCCCTTGGATTAGTATCCTCATCTAATGGTCATGGTACCAAGCTTGCACTCCAAGCTTCTAAGCTTAACCCTTGGATTAGAATCCTATCTAAGGGTCACTAATTATTTGTTTGTTACAAGTTTAGGCTCAAATTAAATCCTTAAAACAATTACATAATTGAAAGAAAACTACTTATAAGCCTAAACATTAAAACATTTCGCTGAAAATTCCTGGAAGCATTCCAACGCTAACTTCAAGCTCATTTTTCAACTAGTTGCAGTTCGAACTGGGTTTTGGTGTCTTCATAGCTTTTATAGCCCTTGAAGTCTTCTTTAATTTGACACCAAGAACGCCTCCATTGGACTTGTGTAGCTCGAGTTATGATCGAAATACTGAAACAGGTCAGATGCAAAAATCAACAGCGAATTTTATTAGAAGCCCAAAATTGAAAAGTAAGATTGGAGAGTTTGGTTGGGCTTTTGGAGATGGTCCTCCATCAAACCCTCCTTCTTATGGTCAACTTGTCCCCAAGTTGACTTGAGCTCCACCTACAATAAAATTCCACCCGGATCAAAGATTAAACAAGGTTCCTCAAATTGGTTATTATATGATGCAACATAGAGGTAAATTTGTTTCTTAAAGTGATTGCATAGTTGTAAAAGTAAATAAGACTTTCTATTCAAACACTCTTTAAATTTGCTAGATTTACCTAAGTTATTTATTTGCCAATCATATAACAACATGATAATTTGTTTGCTAATATCAACATCACAATCTAATGAAGTAAAAATAGAACTTAGTTGATCTTTCATAGCATAACCAAAGCTCTTTGGAGTTTCAACTTCAAGTTGTGTAGATACTAGCACTTCCTCAAGTGTGGACATGTCAAGATTGGAACTCTTAGTTAAGATTCTTCTTCTAGGTGTAGAAATTTGCAATGTACCCTCCTTCTTAAACTCTTCCATTAACCTAGAAGGACATTCAACACGATTAAGATAAAAATCATTAGGTACAATTAAGAATTCCAAATTTCCAAATTCAAGAATTGTCCAAGGTCTAATTCCATAATACTCAAGGTTATAACATGCAAAATCCTTTTTATTAGAAGTAAAAGGAATAGTAAGTGGTAAGGAATTTTTCTCAAAGGGAAGTCCAAACTTTATAGGTATTTCCTTTTCTTCACAATGTTTGTTCCAAGGCTCTATTATGAACAACTCTTCACGAGGCACCAAAACAAAAGGTTGTTTGTAAAGATGGTCACAAACAACTTCACAATGGTCTTCAAGTGCCTTTATTTCTACATCTTCACACAAGAGGTTGTCAATTTCCTCTTGGTAGTCATCCTTTGGAACCATACCTACAATATTCTCCAAATAAGAATTAAAACAATCAAATGAAGGGTTAGTATAAGCAAGTAAAATATCACTTTTCTCCTTCATTTGTTTTTCCATTAACTCCAATTCTTTAATTTCTTTTGCTCTCAATTCTTTTTCTCTCAATTCCTCTATCATTCTTTCTTTTTCTCTTCTCCAATACTTGTCATAATTCTTTTCATTTTCTTCTAACAACCTTCTTTCTTTTCTTTCCCTTCTCTCATGCTTTTCTCTCAAGGTTTTCTCCTTCCTCCCATGATGTTCACTACTCTTAGGTGTAGATTGGCTCCCTCTACTATCACTCCCTCGGTGGCTAGAATTTCTAGTACCTCTATGTTCATGATTTGCATGGTTCCCACTTGTCTCTCCAAGGACCTTCTTCTCTAGTTCTTTCCTAATCTTCCTCTCTTCCTTAGCTCTCCTCTCTAGATCAAACCTCTCTTCTAAACTAGTTTGTAACATACTCTTCATTAACTCCATTATTTTTCTAGTTTTAGGTGATAGGTCATTTCCTACACTAGGGGAACTATCCATGGCTGCACAACAAAGATTAGTACACAAAAATATAGAGAAAAATAGGATCCTTTCCACTCACTAAGTGTATGCACTCAAGTCACTCGTATTTCACACTTCAAGACTTTTTCTCTAATGTTCTCTCTTGTCTTTTTCCACTCAACCTCTCTTAATATTCTTGTTCAAACCTCTAATCAATCATTCAAGGTCCAAGTATCCAAAGTGAAAGAGGAACGGTTCTAGAATCAAGCCTAAGAGTTCCAAGAAATACAAACTCAAGACAAAACTTAGGAGTCCAAAAATGACAAGCAACAAAAGGTACTCAATGAACAAAATTTTGGCTACTCAAATATGAGAAGTTTATATGTGACAAAAGCACTAAACTACTGCAGTTTGGACAGCCACAAATAATGCTCAAAAACTGGAAAATTATGGCAACACCGAAGACAAAATTTCAAGCCAATTTAATAGCAATTTGAAACCGGATTTTTAGGCAAGTTTCAAGTGAATTTTTTGTGAAGTGATTTTAAATGTTAGGTGCAGTTTTTCCACCACTGTACAGCCAAGTAATATGCTCAAAATACAGGGGAAAAAATAGAGTTTCAAGTTACCAAGCACATCACACACCACAAGTTCAAGAATCTAGGCTACTAGCAATCTAAACTCAAGTTTTTGTGATAATGCTTAGTCCTAAGTGTCTCTAGTACTCTAAGTCCTTTGAACCACTAATTTTGGGAGTATTTAGAGGCTCAATTAGTCAAGGTACTGCACTGCACAATTAGGCTTTAATTTCACTAAATTCACTTTTCATTTGCTCTTTTTCTATTCACTTGAATTTCCACTAGTTTCACTTTTCTAGTTTTCTCTTCTCTTTGATTTTTCTTGTGATTCTTTTTCTTGTAATCTTTCTTTTGATTTTCTTTTTCCTTTGACTTTGTACTTCTTTTTCTTGACTTTCTTTTGCTGGACCGAATTGAGAAAAACCTAAGACTAAGGCAAAATTAAGTCTAAAATTACTAGTAAGCTAGATTAAGCATGGTGAAAGCTACTTGAACTTGTAATGCACAATTCTTAGCACTAAAAACGTATGAACAGCACCTCAAACACATTCAAATCAGTAATTCACGAAATATAATGGATTTGGCACGGTTCATATGAAGCAAAAGCAAGAACACATGTGAAAAATTACTAGAACAAGCTTAGAAAGAAAATTAAACGGTGAAAACACAAGGAATTGATAGGAATTTTAGATCTAGGAATTTTTAACATGAAAACTCAATTCAAGATGAAGACAACTCAAGGAACATGTGAATAACTCAAACAAGTTCATACAACACGAAATTAACACAAAAAAATTGAAGAGAAAACGCAAACTCAAAGTAAAGAAAATTCAAACCGGATAGGATGCTCCAATTGAAGTAGAACAAGCTCTAGATACCAAATTTGATGCAATCCTCAAGGAGAATAGCATATAAGTTGCGGATCTTCATGCTTCAATGGAGGCTTGGACAAATGAAGAAGAAGCTCAAGGCCTCAAAGAGAAAAAGAAATAGAAAACGGAAGGAGTTTAGAGATGGAAGCGCCATGGCAAGTGCCAATAAGCTAGAGGTGGAACCGCCACAATGGACAAGGAAGCCATTGATGAGATTCAAGGTTCTTCACAAGAACACAAGAGAGAATACTCTCAAAGAATAAGCACTTAGCTTAATTCAATATTCAGAAATTTTATCAAAAGTGTTTGAATTACAAAAGAAATCCTATTTATACTACTAAGGTGTGGTGCTTAGCTTGCTAAGGAAGGAACTAATGTCCACCCTTGGATTAGATTCTAATCTAATGGCTATGAAGGGAAGCTTGTGGTGGAAGCTTGATTAGCTTGGAGGACAAGGATCAATCCTCCACCCTTGGATGTAGATCCTCATCCAACGGTTATGACATCAAGCTTGCACTCCAAGCTTCTAAGCTTAGCCCTTGGATTAGTATCCTCATCTAATGGTCATGGTACCAAGCTTGCACTCCAAGCTTCTAAGCTTAACCCTTGGATTAGAATCCTATCTAAGGGTCACTAATTATTTGTTTGTTACAAGTTTAGGCTCAAATTAAATCCTTAAAACAATTACATAATTGAAAGAAAACTACTTATAAGCCTAAACATTAAAACATTTCGCTGAAAATTCCTGGAAGCATTCCAACGCTAACTTCAAGCTCATTTTTCAACTAGTTGCAGTTCGAACTGGGTTTTGGTGTCTTCATAGCTTTTATAGCCCTTGAAGTCTTCTTTAATTTGACACCAAGAACGCCTCCATTGGACTTGTGTAGCTCGAGTTATGATCGAAATACTGAAACAGGTCAGATGCAAAAATCAACAGCGAATTTTATTAGAAGCCCAAAATTGAAAAGTAAGATTGGAGAGTTTGGTTGGGCTTTTGGAGATGGTCCTCCATCAAATGGTATCAGAGCATTGATACCAAATTTGATGCAATCCTCAAGGAGAATAGCATATAAGTTGCGGATCTTCATGCTTCAATGGAGGCTTGGACAAATGAAGAAGAAGCTCAAGGCCTCAAAGAGAAAAAGAAATAGAAAACGGTAGGAGTTTAGAGATGGAAGCGCCATGGCAAGTGCCAATAAGCTAGAGGTGGAACCGCCACAATGGACAAGGAAGCCATTGATGAGATTCAAGGTTCTTCACAAGAACACAAGAGAGAATACTCTCAAAGAATAAGCACTTAGCTTAATTCAATATCCAGAAATTTTATCAAAAGTGTTTGAATTACAAAAGAAATCCTATTTATACTACTAAGGTGTGGTGCTTAGCTTGCTAAGGAAGGAACTAATGTCCACCCTTGGATTAGATTCTAATCTAATGGCTATGAAGGGAAGCTTGTGGTGGAAGCTTGATTAGCTTGGAGGACAAGGATCAATCCTCCACCCTTGGATGTAGATCCTCATCCAACGGTTATGACATCAAGCTTGCACTCCAAGCTTCTAAGCTTAGCCCTTGGATTAGTATCCTCATCTAATGGTCATGGTACCAAGCTTGCACTCCAAGCTTCTAAGCTTAACCCTTGGATTAGAATCCTATCTAAGGGTCACTAATTATTTGTTTGTTACAAGTTTAGGCTCAAATTAAATCCTTAAAACAATTACATAATTGAAAGAAAACTACTTATAAGCCTAAACATTAAAACATTTCGCTGAAAATTCCTGGAAGCATTCCAACGCTAACTTCAAGCTCATTTTTCAACTAGTTGCAGTTCGAACTGGGTTTTGGTGTCTTCATAGCTTTTATAGCCCTTGAAGTCTTCTTTAATTTGACACCAAGAACGCCTCCATTGGACTTGTGTAGCTCGAGTTATGATCGAAATACTGAAACAGGTCAGATGCAAAAATCAACAGCGAATTTTGTTAGAAGCCCAAAATTGAAAAGTAAGATTGGAGAGTTTGGTTGGGCTTTTGGAGATGGTCCTCCATCATTTGATGAGGGTTTTGTGTTTAGGTTTCATCTGTGGAGGTGATGAGTGTGGTTGAGATGGATGAGGTTGAGACGGTTGAGGTTGAGATGGTTGAAGGTTAAGAAGTCTTTTAGGGTGAAGACGAATCTCACTCAACTTCATTTTTGGTCATGGGCTAAAGGTACAGATGCATCTTTGAGAATGTACCTTGTTTTATCTCAGAACCAGCACCATACCAATCACACCCACTATGATCAAAACCTTGATTGAGAACAATCTTGGCAAACATAGCTGGGTAGACGATACATGATTTTCTCTCTAGAGTTCTTCCCTTTAGAGCAGAAACCCATTGATCCATTATCACGTGGGGAAGACTAATCTTCGTCTTCTTCATCAGATGGTAGAGACAGAAGCGGTCTCTATTGCTGACGTTGTCCATTGAACCAATCCTCAGTGTGAAGATGTTGAACAACAAGCTGCGAAGGATTCTACATTCTGGCACCAAGTTGTTGGCCCTCAGAAACTTTGCCAGATCAGACGTTTTGGGCTTCCCATACAGAAGAGTGTCAATCTCCTTGTCATCAAGCTGAGCACTCCAGTCAGGCTTGTACACTTCACGTTCAGTCTTCCTGCACACTCAATTTAAATTAGTTAAAGAATAACAGTGCATCTATTGAAATGTTACAGACTGATTCAACTTTATCAGACGCAACGCTTCATCTTAACACGAAGAATAAATCAGACGATACATATAGACAAATGAAATAGACGAAAGGATCAGACGAATAACTTAATCTTTTAAAGAAAATATTCCCAAATTTTCTTGAATGAAGTTAAAACAATATTCGTGTAATTCTTTTGTGAAAATATCTGTCCACTGAAAATCAGTTTAAACAAACAGTATATCAAAAATACCTTTTTGAACATAATCTCTTATAAAATGAAATTTGATTTCATTATGTTTAGCTTTTGAATGCTGAATAGGGTTTTTGCTGAGATTAATAGCACTTGTATTGTCACAAAACACAGGTATTTGGGTTTCAAACCTGGAGTAATATTCAAGTTGATGTTTTACCCAAAGTAGTTGTGAGCAACAACTAGCTGCAACTATATATTCTGCATCACTGGTTGAGAGTGATGTGGAGTTTTGCTTCTTGCTAGACCAAAAGATAAGTGATGTGCTGATGAGTCATTATTTTGATCAATTTCTCTGCATTAAATACATCATATTACAACATTATTAATGATCAATTAGCATGATTTAGTGCATTTATGAGTTTGGGCTCATTTGGGCCTTAAGTGCTTATTTTTGTTCTAATTCGCTAAAATTTCCAGTTTTGACAATGTTCACTAAAAAATGCAAAACTCTCACTACAAAACTCTGTTTGAGCTCCATTATATATCAAATTAAAGAGAACTGAAAGAGCTACAAAATCTATGAGAAATGAAGAGCCAATTTGGACCGAATATGGGGTGAAAATTGCATTGAAAGTGACGCACGAAATTGATGCGGGAATTCCAGCGTGAAGAATTAATGTAAGCCCATTTCAAATCATGTAATTGGACCATTTAAATGTTTGCATTGAGTGGGCTTTGAAACCTGCACCCTAAGTCACTTAAAGTCATGTGACTAGCACATGACTCACTTATTATAAATACCCGAATTCAGAAAATTGTAGCACACTTTTTACCTTTCAATCAATTTCAATTTTCAGCATTGCTCTTTTCCTTTCAAGTCGTTCGCTAGGGGTTTTCAGGTTTGCCATTCCAATTCTTGTTCTCTCTCCCTTCTTGCAATTTAATTCTTCTAATATGCAATCCCAATCTATGCTTAGTGTAACATCCCAAAAAATTTAAATATGGTTTAAGAGAGGTATTCTTTGAAGGATCTAATGATCAAGTTTGAAAAATGTGTCAAAGTGCAAACAATTGCAAATAGTATAGTTGTAGCTGGAGTCCACAATTGCGGCTAAATGATTGCTCCTCTTTTTCAAACTTTGTACAGGGATAGCATTCAATATTAACTTATGCGTTTGAGAATTCCAATGCTGATCTTGAAAGATTTTGGTAACTCTTAGGATTTGAAATTTTGGAGCTACTGTCGTCTGATCTTGACTTTCGTCTATAATGTCGTCTGATCATGACTTTTGTCTATAATTTCGTCTGATCATGACTTTCGTCTATAATGTCGTCTGATCATGACTTTCGTCTATAATGTCGTCTGATCATGACTTTCGTCTGTTTGAGATAATCATCTGATCTTTCGTACGTAAATGCCGCTTTCAGTAATGATCGCTTCATCTTGAAATAATGTCGTCTGCTCTTGACTTTTGTCTGTCTAAGGTAATTGTCTGACCTTTCGTCTGTTTGAGATAATCGTCTATACTGTCATCTGCTCTGAAATAATCGTCTACTCTTAACTTTCGTCTGTTTGAAATAATCGTCTATACTGTCGTCTGCTCTGAAATAATCGTCTACTCTTGACTTTCGTCTGTCTGAGGTAATCGTCTGATCTTTCATCTGTACTGTCGTCTGCTCTGAAATTATCAAAATTATGCATGTTAATTATTCTTAATCTAACACATGATTACTCTATTCTTTCTAGACAATTTTTAATTATTCTACATGTTTCTAGAGAATTCTTGTTGATTTTAGAAATTCCTTAATATTCTAATTTTTCTAGAAACTTCTAGTTTACTCTACATGTTGAAACCGTTCAAACTGGCTCTTGATGTCTTCATGACATTTCTAGATCTTTCAATCTTCTTTAATTAGAAACAAACCGGAGCTCAATTGGAGATTTGTGGAGGAAGTTATGCCTATTTTACCAAGAGTGGTCAAATGTGGAAAAATATAGTAAATTCACGTCACTGGTTCGTGGTCCACTTTCAAGGCTAATTTCACACCAGATGCAGTCCGAATTGGCTCTTTGTGTCTTCATGAAATCTGTAGCTCTGTCAATCCTCTTTCATTTGCAAGAAACCTGAGCTCAAAACGATATTTGTGGAAGATATTTTGATTATCCTCTTTCATTCTAGAATTCTCTTTAAGATATTTTGATGGAAACCAAGATATTTTGATGGAAACTAAGATATTTTGATGGAAACCAAGATATTTTGATGGAAACCAAGATATTTTTATAGAAACTAAGATTTTTCTTTGGAAACAATCTCCAATATTAGGGGTGTCAAATGAAGACATAACCCAAAGAATACTCCTACATTCTCTCAAATTATCTTCACTACAAAAAAAAAAAACCTTTCTATACTTTCTCCACCTTAGGAAGAAATCTCTCCAATCAAAGTAAGAGCAAGTAGATAAAGGAAGAATATAAGAAGCTAGGAGAAACCAGTAAGGGGATCTTTCCTTATCCTCCTTTTCTATTCTTTGATTCTCTTACTACTTCCACTCTATTTCTTTGGTTGTTCCATTATCTTTCTTTGAATTCTTGATGTTTCTTTTCTTCATCTTTCTTACACTCCTTTTAATTCTTTAAGTTGGTATTTTCTTTATCCTTTGAATAATTAATTTAAAGTTGTTTTCCTTCTTTGATCAAACTTCTTTAAATACTAACATACTAAAAAGTATATGTCATAAACACATATTGATGATAGTAATATTGTTGTTTGATGACTGGTTTTATGCTTGAGATACAATTACTTGGTGAATTAGATGTGAATAAGTGGTGACATGCATGATTGCATTGAAATGAGTATGGACTTGAATTGTTTAATGACCGATT
Organism: Hylodesmum podocarpum; assembly: GCA_026586105.1. Taxonomy (NCBI): domain Eukaryota; kingdom Viridiplantae; phylum Streptophyta; class Magnoliopsida; order Fabales; family Fabaceae; genus Hylodesmum; species Hylodesmum podocarpum. The sequence goes on from JALJEV010000219.1 coordinate 272,626, forward strand.
GGAATTGCCTAGTGGAGAGGCAACATTCTAAGATTGCTTGGTGAATGGGCAATACTTAGAATGAGGTGAGATAAAGATGACCTGGTGGAAAGGTCAATATCTAAAATATAATGAAGGTCATTATACAATTCAAGGTCCTATAACATGTTGCATTGGTGACTGGATAGTAGTAGACCAAGTCTGTAAGTCCTTGAACGGATTCCTGCCTGAGTGAGTGGAATGCCGTGGACTTGGGGGTTCTCTTGGTGGGGAAATTGCCCTGCTCATGATGATCACATGTTGCGGGGGAGGTCCTGCCGGACACTTAGGGAACTCGACAAATTACGGAGTGTCTACCTCTGGTGGGTCTGTTGAGTGTGAGAATCAGATGCCCCAGGCTATTCCAGTGGAGGGCGCCACATTGCATTTTGAGTGAATAGTGAAAATTCATGATGAAGGTGCATGCATCATGTAGGCCTGGAAGCATACATTACTGATTGTGTGTTTGATTGAATATATGATTTATTGGAATTCATGCATGAATCATTTATTGTGATTGATGGTTTGTTCATTTTGGTGGATGGTCGTCGGTTACCCTATTCTGAAATTTATACACTTCATTTTGGATTGTTTTTAATGAAGAAATATTGTATTTGTACTCTCAAATGAGAATTGAAATAAAAGTTTATCTTTATACTATAAAATGATATTGTCAATGAAACCTTGAAGATTATTTTATATTTATAAAAGAAAATTTTTTCCTTGAACAACAATCAATTGTTTATAATTATGGTTAAGGAAAGCTCACCCTTGCGTTTTGTGTTTTTAACACCTGTGATGATCTCGAACAACGTTCGAGGGAACAGATTTGCAGGGTTAAGAAGATGTGGATGTTTTGAAATGGTTGTTACTACTCTCTTGATATGAAGACGTTTGCTATGTTTTGCGTAAAGAAGTGTTGGGTAGATGTTATAAGGAAGTAGAAAGGTAGTTATGTGAAATAATAATATGACAAAGTTATGAAATATAGTTGTAATGAACTTTAAATATTAGGTAATAAAAGTGTTGTTTCCTAAATCTCTCTTTATTTACATCATTAACTACTTTAAATTACTATTTAGATTATAATTAAAGTAAGTAAACAAGGGGGGTGTTATATTAGTGGTATCAGAGCTTGTTGAACTAGTTCGACTTGTGAGTTATGTGCTTGCTATGTTTTTGCTGTGTGTAAATGATTGTTTGATTGTTTGCTTGAGTGTTTTTTGACTTTTCGGTGTGCTTTGATTAATTGAATTGATTAATTTTTGCCTAATTGTTTGATTAGCCTAAAACAATTGCTATTGTTAAACCTTAGAATAGTCACCTAATTTAGAATAGGAGGTAGACTAACCCTATGATATTCTATGCCCTACTTTTATTAGAAAAAAAGTTATGGCGGCAAGAAATGATAGAGCTATAGCATAAGCTTTACAAGCTCTGGCTCAAGCTATAGAAAACCAGAATCAAGGAAATAACAGAGGGAGGACAGAGTACCAAGGGTTGAATCACTTCCTGAAGAACAACCCACCATCTTTTAATGGGGGTTACAACCCAGATGGTGCTCAAAGTTGGATAAGGGAAATAGAAAAGATATTTCGAGTTATGGCTTGTCCAGACGAACAAAAACTAGCATTTGGAACTTATATACTAAAAGAAGAAGCTGAATATTGGTGGGAAAACAACCGTCAGTATTTAGAAATTAATAGACAAGTCATAACCTAGGAAATCTTCAAGAAAGTATTCCTAGAGAAATACTTTCTTGAAGACATAAAGAATAAAAAAGAAATGGAGTTCTTGGAACTTAAACAAGGGAATATGGTTGTGGCTGAATACGCAGTCAAGTTTGAGGAGTTGATACGATATTTCCCACATTACCAAGGAAGAGACGGGGAAAGCTCCAAATGTGTCAAATTTCTTAATGGACTTCGACCTGAGATCAAACAAGCTATCAACTATCAGAGTATTAGACAATACCCTACTTTAGTAAATATGTGTAGAATATATGATGAAGACTCTAGAGCTAAAGCAGCTTATTATAAAGGCGAGAATAATGGGGGACCCATAAGAAACAAGGAACAAAGGCAGAGAGGAAACCCGTATACCCATCCTAAAGCAAAAAGGGGAAACAAAGTAAGAGTTAGTGGCAACTTTTCAGCCCCAACCAAATGTTTCAAATGTGGGGAGCCTGGGCATATCTCCCCTCAATGTCCCAAATCGGACATTACCTGCTACAAGTGCAACCAAAAAGGACACATCCAAAGGAACTGCCCACAACTAAAAGAAGAAACCAATGGAAGTGCTAAAGGTACCAATAACATTCAACAAGGAAAACCAAAGGCTGTAGGAAGAGTATTCACCCTCAATGGAGCAGAGGCCTCGAACGCCAATGATCTTGTACAAGGTACGTGTTCCATACGTGGAATTCCTTTACTTGTACTATTTGACTCTGGAGCCACTCATTCCTTTATATCTTCAGATTGTGCTAAAAGGTTACAACTTCCACTATCCCTTCTAAACATTGATTTAATAATAACTACCCCTACCAATGAGTCAGTTACAACTACTTACATCTGTTTAGATTGTCAAATAGAACTAAATAACAAAACCTTCCTAGTCAACTTGGTTTGTCTACCACTAAAACAAATTGATATTATTCTTGGAATGGACTGGTTATCTTCCAACCATGTCCTTATAAACTGCTTCGATAAAACCTTAATCTTTTCTGATCCTAAAGCAAGCAGGGATATGGAGATAATTTCTGCCAACCAAGTAAAAAGGAACTTAAAGAAAAACAATAACGTGTACATGATCCTTTCTAACCTAGAAATGGAACAAAAGGTCACTTTCGATAATATACCTGTAGTACAGGATTTCTCTGAAGTATTCTCCGAAGAGGTAAACCAACTACCACCTGAAAGGGAAGTTGAATTTTCTATAGACCTGATACCTGGGACTGGACCAATTTCTATGGCGCCCTATAGGATGTCACCCTTAGAACTAACAGAGCTAAAGAAACAAATAGAAGAAACAGTTTATTAGACCTAGTGTATCACCTTGGGGAGCACCCGTACTCCTAGTAAAGAAGAAAGACGGAACTATGAGATTATGTGTAGATTATAGACAACTAAATAAGGTAACCATTAAGAATAAGTACCCCTTACCAAGGATAGATGATCTTATGGACCAACTAGTAGGAGCTTGTGTATTTAGCAAGATTGATCTAAGGTCTGGATACCACCAAATAAGGGTAAAAGCTGAAGATATTCCAAAAACTGCCTTTAGTACCCGATATGGACACTATGAGTACCTGGTTATGCCTTTTGGTGTAACTAATGCACCCGCAGTATTTATGGATTATATGAATAGGATATTTCAACCATATTTGGATAAATTTGTGGTAGTATTTATTGATGACATTTTGGTATACTCAAGAACTAAAGAGGAACATGCTAAACATCTTAGAGTGATATTACAAATCTTGAAAGATCAACAGTTATATGCGAAATGGTCCAAATGTGAATTTTGGTTAGAAGAAGTCAGTTTCCTAGGACACGTAATATCACAAGGAGGAATCGCAGTAGATCCACATAAAATAGACGCAGTTCTAAAATGGGAAAGACCAAAAAATGTGACAGAAATAAAGAGTTTTCTAGGATTAGCTGGATATTATAGAAGATTTATAAAAGATTTCTCCAAGATAGCCTTACCTCTCACAACCTTAACTAGAAAAGGCCAAGCTTTTGTATGGAATAACGACTGTGAACAAAGTTTCCAAACCCTTAAGAAAAAACTAACTACTGCTCCTGTTTTGACCTTACCAACCCCAACAGAATCGTTTGAGGTTTATTGTGATGCCTCTAAACTAGGTTTAGGAGGAGTGCTAATGCCAGGAGGAAAAGTGGTAGCCTATGCATCAAGACAATTGAAAAACCATGAAAGGAACTACCCAACCCATGACCTAGAACTAGCTGCAGTAGTATTTGCGCTTAAAATATGGCGACACTATCTTTTTGGAACAAGATTTGAGGTATTTAGTGATCACAAAAGCCTTAAGTATTTATTTAAACAAAAGGAGTTAAATATGAGACAAAGAAGGTGGATGGAATTTCTAAAAGATTATGATTTTGATCTTAAGTACAACCCAGACAAAGCAAATGTAGTAGCTGATGCATTAAGTAGGAAGACCATAGCAATGTCAAGTTTAATGGTCAAAGAGATGGATTTAATAGAGCAATTTAGGAACTTTAACCTTGCGTGTCAATTTACTCCTGTTAGTATAAAATTAGGAGCCTTGAGAATAACTAATGAATTTATGAGTGAAATAAGACAGAAACAAGAAATGGATCCTTTTCTTAAGAATCAGATGGAAGCCATAAGAAAAGGAGAAAATAGTAACTTCAATATTGGAATTGATGGAATTTTGAGATTTCAAAATAGAATATGCATACCCAATGTATTGGAACTTAAGAAGGTAATCTTAGAGGAAGGACATAAAAGTAACCATTATGTGGTTCCAATTAGTGATTCTCTAGGGTCAGACTAAAACGAGTACAGAGACAGATGCTAAACATTATGTCAGGTCTACTTGCAGTAAGATAAAGAAGAGAACCAATCATACCTCTGTATACCGTCTGTTCAACGGTCTTACCTGATTCATCTTTGCACAGACTTGCTTTAGACAAATGCATGGGAGTTTTCGTGGGCTTTGCATTCTCCATCTTAAACTTCTTGAGAAGCTCCTTAGTGTACTTCTGTTGATGGATGAAAATCCTTTCTTTCGTCTGTTTGATCTCCCATCATACTCATCTCAAACTCATCCTACATTAGCTTTGAAAATTCCTTACACAAGGATTCGTTAGTGGCTCCAAAGACTATATCGTCTACATATATTTGAACAATAATAAAGTCCTTTGAAACCATAGAGAGCTTCCTCTTCAAAAAGAGTTGTGTCAACCTTTCCTCTTTAAAAACCTTTTTTAAGAAGAAAAGAACTCAATCTGACATACCAAGCTCTAGGAGCTTGTTTAAGACCATAGAGAGCTTTCTTATGTTTGAAAACATGATCTGGTTGAGATTGACTCTCAAAACCAGGAGGTTGTTTGACATAAACTTCTTCAATAAAACCATTTAGAAAGACACTTTTCACGTCCATTTGATATAAAACGATATTCTTATGAGCAGCAAAAACAAGTATAATACAAATTGCTTCTAGTCTAGCTACTAGTGCAATGGTTTCAGTAAAGTCGATACCTTTTTATTGGTTATAGCCTTGAGCTATTAACCTTGCTTTGTTCCTTACCACTTTACCAGCTTCATCTAGCTTGTTTCTAAACACCCATCTTGTTCCAATGATGTTTTTGTTTCTTAGTCTTTCCACTAAGGTCCATACATCATTCCTTGTAAACTGGTTTAGCTCTTCTTCCATAGCTAAAATCCAGTCATTCTCTTGTAGAATTTCTTCAATGTTCTTGGGTTCTGTATCAGACACAAGAGCATATCCAGATACATCTCTAAGCCTTGATCTTGTTTGTACTCCTTGATGTCTATCTCCAATGATCAGATCCTTAGTGTGGTTTGATGCGAACCTCCAAGTTCTGACTAGAGCTTGAGCAACTTCTTGTTGAGGAGCAGACGAAGAGGGTTCGTCTGTGCTGGTAGATGTTCTTTCGTTTGATCTTGCGTCTGTGTTTGTTCGGACGGATGGACTAGTATCTTGACTAAAAGGGTTTATTTGCAAATTATCAAACAGATTTTCTAGGTATGATATTTCTTTATCAGCCTTTGAATCATCTTGGAACTTGACATGGATAGATTCTTCTACTACTTGCGTCTTAGAGTTAAAAACTCTATATGCCTTAGACATATTAGAATATCCAAGCAAAAAATCCTTTCACTACTTTCGAATCAAATTTACCAAGTTGATCTTTGGTATTTAAAATGAAATATTCGCATCCGAATAGATGGAAATATGATATGTTGGGTCTTCCTCCTTTCCATAGTTCATATGGAGTCTTATTCAATATTGGTCTTATCAATATTCTGTTTTGAATATAACAAGAAGTATTAATTGCTTCTGCCCAATAGTATTTTGGAAGAGAGATTTCATGCAACAAAGTTCTAGCCATTTCTTGCAAAGTACGAATTTTCCTTTCCACAACCCCATTTGTTGAGGAGTTCTTGGAGACGAAAAATTGTGAAATATACCATTTTCAAAACAAAAGACTTTAAACTCAGAGTTTTCAAATTCTGTTCCATGATCGCTGCTAACAGACGCAATATATATTCCTTTTTCTTTTTTAACACGTTTGCAGAATATTTCAAAAACACTGAATGACTCATGTTTATGGACTAGGAAATATACCCATGTAAATCTAGTATAGTCGTCTACAATTACAAATCCATATCTATTTTTTCCAAAGAGATCAATGTATAACAGTTCCAAGGGTCTTGCAGTGGAAACAACATTTTTATTTTATTTTAAAGAAGCTTTAAGTTGTTTCCCATACCGATAAGGTTTACACAGACGATTAGTTTTCCAAGATATTTTTGGCAAACCTTTCACAAGATTTTTCTTAGAAATTTTTGGAATATATTTAAGACTGAGATGTCCTTATTTTTATGCCAAATATCTCGTTCATCGTCTGCTGAAATCAAACATGTTATATTCTGATCACTAAGGTCAGAAAGACAAACCTCACAGATATTATTCTTTATTTTCCCTTTAAACACAATGGATTTATCCTTGTTCTTAACTATACATTCATCATCGTTAAAATCAACTTTATACCCAATGTCACAAAATTGACTTATACTAAGTAGATTGAAGTTCAGACCTTTAACGTAAGACACATTTTGGATAAGAGGGTTGGTGCCTTACCAACAGTCCCAATCCTTAAGATTTTACCTGATACACACAAATGGTGATTACACTGCTTGCACTTTCTCTGGCATGTATACCACAACTGTCAAGTAATAAGTATTTAGAAAGGGTTGTCGATCCCACGAGAACAAGAAAATGTAATTTATTTTATTTATGATTCCTTCGGTAACCAAAATTGTGAAAGTCCGATGAGAAAGTAATTATGAAATTGCGTAAAAATATGATGAATGAATTATGATCAAAAGAATGATTGGATCCCTGATTTCACCACTAATTATTCTAACGCTTCCCTCTCAGTTATTCAAATTATATTCCTAGTTGTATCGGATTCCTATCCTCGTGACCGTCCCTCTCAGGATCACTCATGCCTCCTAGATTAACCGGATTAATCAATCACTTAAGTTAATACCAAATTAATTAAGGAATTAGTTCTATGAATCCAAGGGAAAACTTAGTATTACCTACTCCTATCTTTAGGACTCTAGCGTAACGATGATCTATTTCTTCAATATCGCCTAGGTTTCTTTTCTCAAAGTTCCCCTAGGGTTACGATCAAATTATCAATGGCCAGTTAACAAATGGCATTAAGAATAGAAGAAATAAACTCCCAACCATATACTGAATAACATCGAGAATTGCATTAAAATGAAAAAGGGTTACATCAGTTCCCCAATCTAGAAGGAATTTAGTTCATGATTGAAAGGAAAGCAATACAATAAATTTAAAGAGAATACATGATGAAAATCTGAGTTTCCTTCTCTTTTCCTTGTATTTGAATCTCATTGTCGTTCATGAACTGAAATCCCTTCGCCGGATTACAGCCGCTAGTTTCGTCTTCCGTCAAGAGGCTGAATTAGGTCTAAAGGTGCCAGAGTTAATTTGCTCTTTAAGAAAAATATCCTTGCGCGAGATGTAAAGAGATGAACGCAAGATGAGGTTCCAGAGATCTTTTCTTCTTCACTAGAGCTCCAAGTCGTGCGAGTTGTATTTCAACTCGTGAGAGATGCCTTTCTGGATACATTTTCACCTGTTTTTGACTATTTTTCTCCCTAAAACACTTAACACACCATCAACAAGCTCTAACACGAATTATTATGAATTAAGATCAATTTAGAGTTATTTTAGGTGGATTAAGAGCATGAAAAGGACAATTTACAATATAAAAAGAGTGTGGAAATAGCTCACTTTCGTGAGTTATCATTACCTTTGCTAGAACCATAAGATACAAACCCTTTATTTGCTCTGAGATCTTGGAACATAGAAAAATTTTCCATCATGTGTCGCGAGCACCCAATGTCCAGGTACCAGCTTGAAGTCCTTTTTTCTCCTATTAAGGATATCTGCAACAGGAACAATGAGTGACTTTGGTACCCAAATCTTTTTGGGTCCTACCTTGTTAGTGGAAGGTTTCTTTTTGTTTAAGGTTCTAGAATTTTTCTTGTAAATATTTGGAAACTTATTATAGCTCTTGTAATTCTTTTTGTGAGCAGACAAAACAAATTTGGGATTTTTTTTGTCTGTCTTTTCTACGTAACCTAATCCACTTTTATCAGAAGGAGATCTCCCATATTTTAAAATGTTTTCAAGCATGGAAGATCCTTTAGTGAATTTGGTTAGGTCTCTGAGTAAAGATTCATTTTCATTCTTTAATCTTTCAATTTCAAGAAGAAGATGACTCTTTTCATATGCATATGATGTTTCGTGTGATACATCTTTCTTAGACAGTTTCTCTTTTTCAGTTTTTAAAGTTGCATTTTCTTCCAAAGTCTTTCTCAACATGGCTTTGCATGTTTTGTATTACTCAACAATAAAATGAGAATTTGTCAATAGAGTATCATATGAAATATCCTCTGAGTCTGACTCAGATTCAGATGAAGAAGATGAGGTAGACGATTCAATTACCTCAGACGAAATACTGTCTCCAGCCATGAGACATATATTTGTAGTTTCTTCTTCTACTTCCTTAGAGTTCTCTGAGCTGTCGTTGTCAAGATCTTCCCAAGTCAGCAAGCTCTTCTTTCCTTTTTCTCTCCTGGGATTCCATCCCTTCTTGAGCTTGGAACATTCTGATCTCATGTGGCCAGGCTTACCGCTTTCATAGCAAACAATTTCAGTACCTTCCTCTCCTTCTTGAAGAAGCGTTGACCTCTTCCTTTTTTCATCATCATCTTCACAAAACGTCAGGCCATGAGAGAAATCTCATCGTTAGATGATTCTTCAGATGCATCAGATTTTGTGGTTTCGGCCTTCAAAATCTTGTTCTTTCTTTTCTCTTTCTTGTTGGACTCTTGATTGGGGGCTTCATCAACAGACGAAAGAGCTATAGGCTCTTGAACTTTGATTTTCTCCCTCTTGCACAGATGGACCTCATGCACTCTCAGTGCACCTATTAACTCGTCCAGAGTTAATGACTTCATGTCATGTCCAACAAAAATTGTAGTGGATATAGCTGATAGAGGACCATCTCCAAAAGCTCAACAAACACTTCAACCTTACTTTTTAATAAATTGAGCTTCTAATAAAATTCGCTATGTTTTTGACTGTCTGACCAAGTTTAGTATTCGGATCATAACTTGGGCTACACAACTTATTGTAGGCCTCCTTGGGGGTGATCCAAAGAAGCTTCAATGTTGCCCAAATCTAGTCATCAAACCGTGCTCATCAAGAAGAACCAACACAAGTGCCTCGGTCATGAAGCTTTTTAGGGGTTTAGTGTTTAAGAAATCAAAGCAAAGCGGAATAGGTAAGAGATGGAAGGGTGGCGCCATGGAGATACTCCAATAAGCCTAGGAGGAACCGCCACAATGGAAGCAAGATGCCATTGATAAGATTCAAGGATTTTCCCTAAGGGAACAAGAGAACTCTCTCTCAAAAAGCTTAAAGCTCATTCATTCAAAATTTCATCAAAGATCCTTACATGAGTTTTGGCCAAGGTACTTATAGGCTATGCTTCCTTGGCCTCCAAGTCACCTAAACCATGATTAGACTAGCCTAATTCTAGCTAAGATCATAGCCAATCCGAAATCCCACCTTGACCCCCAAGTAACTAGGCTTGTTAGTTGGTAGTTAGCTTGCACATGGGTTTCACATGGCCTTCACAAGGGTGCACATGGGTTTGTCTCCCCTTGGTACCCATGTGATTATCCATGTCATCAATCCTAAACACTTCCTAATCAAGGGTTGAGATCCTTGATTAAGTGTTGGCATGGATCCAATACTTAATCAAGGTTTCCTTCCTAATTAGCAAGTGTTTAAAGGTTCACACAATTTTTGTAGCCAGAAATGTTTTTAGCCGATTTTGAAAACTTGTGTGACCTTGACTTAGGAATGCATGGCATGCTTAGGCTTTATGAAAACCGTGGGCTTTGGACCCTTTAGTCATACCCTAGGCTATTACAATAGGACCTAATCTTGTCCATACAAGTTTACGAGATATTACAAGTTTGAGTCCTATACTAGGGTACAAAACTTGGAGCTTTTCCACTTCCTCTTCAAGCTTCCTTCTCTTGCTTCTAGTAATCCTTCTTGTCCTAGATGTTCCTACATCAAACCCTCATTCTCTGCTTGAACTTGTCCTCAAGTTAATGTATTTATTTTCACCTACATCAAACAAAGAAGATTAGAAATATTTATAGGAGTTACTACCACAATACTCACTTGGAAGTTCTAGCTTGTATGCATTTGGGCCAAATCTTTCAATGACTATGAAAGGCCCATCTCCTTTTGGAAGAAGCTTGGATATAGCTTTTCGGTCTAAGATAAGAAATAGAATGATGAAGATACATCCACTAACAAGGCTAAAGAACTAAGATAAATCCAAGGCAAGATAGCAAAGGCTAGCAAGAGATAATAGAAATCGAATTTTTTTTAAACCCAATTTCGGAAACGGAAACTATGAGCAAGATATAAGGTTTGATTTTACGTGAGCAAGACTCTACACTAGAGGCGTTTAAAATTCACTTTGGTGCAGCAAGCAAACCGAATATTAAAGTCCAAAGTCCAATCAAAACAAAGTAAAATTTACAAGTTTTTATTTCCTAACAAGTAGGAATTTTCAAAGACAAGGTGTGTGTCAACAAAGGTTGATATAGCCTCCTTTGTTCTTCTCTTTCGCACACTTGAAACTCCTTCATTTCCTTATTAACCTCAAGGTCCAGATCTGCAAACATTCCAAGAATTTAGATAAGATCCAAGTGATACACAAAATGATACAAAAGTAGAAGAAAACAAGTTAGAAACTCCTATATTCTCTTCTCTTGATCCCCCTTCTTCTTGTTTCTTTTCTTCTCTTCACTTGGTTCACTTAGACATGAAATTATGCACATGAAACTATGTGAATGCAGAGGTATAATGCAGCAAAGAAATCAAGCAAAAACCGAATCACTAAGACACTCCAATTCACACTAATGGTTAAGGCAAATTCAAGTGTTCATAATTTTCAGCATGTGTTCATCATGGAATGCATGGACATGGTATGTTAATTTCTTATCCACAAGGTGCAGCAAGGCAGCAACTAAAAACATGCAAATCAATTCAAAAGTCAAGGCTACAATACAAGGAAATTCATGTGACAATTTGGAAACTTCACAATCAATCATGAAAATCAACCAAAAACTATGAACTAAGATGATCCTAATATAAGAAAAGTAGAAGATACAATGCAAGATTCAAAAAGGTAAGGATGCATCAACAAATACATTCCACCCGGATAAAATACTAAAAAAGGTTCCACAAATGGATTATTATATGATGTAACACATAGATAAACTTTATAGTGATTGCATAGGTGTAAAAGTAAATGATACCTTCTATTCAAACACCCTTTAAATTTGTTAGTTTTACCTAAGTTATTTATATGCCAATCATATAACAACAAGATAATTTCCTTTCTAATATCATTAAAACAATCTAAGGAAGTAAAAGAAGAATTTAGTCCATATTTCAAAGCATAACCAAAGCTCTTTGGAGCTTGTACTTCAAGTTGTGTTGATAGTAGCATTTTCTCAAGTTTGGACATGTTTTGGTTGAAACTCTCCATCAAGATGCTTCCTCTAGGTGTAGAAGTTTCCAAAGTACCCTCCTTTTTAAAATCTTCCACCAACCTAGAAGGACATTCAACATTATGAAGATAAAGATCATTAGGTTCAATTAAGAATTCCAAACTACCAAATTCTAGAATGGTCCAAAGTTTAATACAATAATACTCAAGTGTATAACATGAAAAATCATATTTATTAGAAGTAAAAGGAATACTAAGTGGTAAAGAAACTTTCTCAAAGGGAAGTTCAAACTCTATAGGTATTTCCTTTTCTTCACAAGGTTTGTTCCAAGACTCCATTAGGAACAACTCTTCATTAGGCACCAAAATAAAAGGTTCTTTGTAAAATTGGTCACAAGCAACTTCACATAGATCTTCAAGTGCCTTTCTTTCTATATCTTTACACAAGAGATTTTCAATTTCTTCTTGATAATCATCTTTTGGAACCATTCCTACAACAATTTCCAAATAAGAATCAAAACAATAAAATGAAGGGTTAGTATAAGAAATTAAAGAATCACATTTATCCTTCATTTTTTTTTCCATCAACTTTATTTCCTTAACTTCCTTTTTTCTCAATTCTTTTTCTCCCAATTCCTTTATCATTCTCTCTTTTTCCCTTCTCCAATACTCATCATAATTCCTTTCATTTTCTTCTAATAACCTTCTATGTTTTCTTTCTCTCATTTCCCTCTTATAGTCATAATAATCTCTATCACTTCTTTCATGTGAGGGATGACACCTCTCTTGTTCCTCCCAATGGTGTCTTCTATACTCATGGTTCCCCCTCACTCCCTCACGGCCAGCCCCTTGATGAGTCGTTATTTTGATCATTTTCTCTGCATTTATTATATCCTAATACAGCACGATTAAGAATCAATTAGTATGATTTAATGTATTTATGAGTTTAGACTCATTTTGGCTTTAAATGATAAATTTGGTCTAATTCGTTATTGTTATTCAGATTTGACAAGGTTTACAAAACTGAGCATAACTTTCACCACAGACCTCTGATTGAGCTGAATTTTATATCAAATTAAAGAAGACTCAAAGATCTACAACATTTATGAAGACACAAAGTTCCCATTCGGAGTGTATCTGGTGTAAAAATGTCTTTGAATGCAGCATATGAACTGTTATAAAAATTCCAGCATTTAAGGATTTGACAAGTCTCGGTAAAATAGGCATAACTCCCTCTACAGATCTCCGTTTGAGCTCCACTTTATATCGAATTACAAAGGATTGACAGAGCTACAAAAGTCATGAAGACATGAAGAGCCAATTCGGATTGAATCTTGGGTGAATATGGCCTTGAAGTTGGACCACGAAGTCTGGACGGGAATTTCAGCAATTAGGCTATGTAAATCATGCAATTAATTCTTTTTCTTGTTTTGCTGTATGTGGGAATCGAACATGAGAACCTTTTTCACTTAATTTTGGCATGTGCAAGGCATGAGGGACCACCAAATTGAATTGAAAAAAAAAATGCACTTTGGAGACAGCCAGAAAACATGCCAGGAAACATGCACTCCCTCAATTTTCACGTTTTGGGTCCTTAGTTTAGGGGTCTTTGTTTTTTTTTTTTGGTTTCTTTTCTCCTTTTCTTCTCTATAAAAACCATTCCAGCCATGAAGGAGGGGGCTCTTCTTCGTATTGTGTTTTTCTTCTTCTTTGGTTGGGTGGTCCAGACTTGCTTTTCAATCAATACAATTATATTTCGGTTTGATTTCTTTATCTCTTCTACTGCAATTCCATTTTACTGCACTTTCAATTTCATTACATTTTTAATTTTACTGCACTAAAATTTCGAATTCAAGTTGTGAAAGTCCAGTTCTGCCATTAATTTCTTCAATTCGTTGCTGAAATTTAAGTGTACTGCAATTTAGTTTATATGCACTTTCAATTCAATTAGTTTGCTGGAATTAGATTTAAATGGAAGGCTAAGTTTAAGGATTAATCTCTTGAATTAGATTACAATGATACTTTGAGATTATGTTCATGATTGCTTGTTCAATTTGCTATAGACTCTCATCATTCATTCTAGCTCTTAATGACTATGTGTTTGCTTAATTCACATAAAGAGAACCAAGATTAATTTTCGCTTAGTCAGTTGATCTTGCTATCAATAATATTAACTTATATCTTGTTCTCATGCTTAATGGAATGAAGTATAAGTTGCTAGAATTAGAATGAATGATGTATGTGTTTTTGCTTAATTCACATAAGGAAAACTAAGATTAATTATCGCTTAGTTAATTGATTGAAGTTGGATTAAGAGTTAAGTAAATTGAACATTTGATGTGATTGATTTTCGCTTAGTTAATTAATCTGGTTTTCAAGGATAAGTTAGTTGCAATCTAATCAAGAGGTTAATCTATTTTAGTTTATTATTTAATCTTGTTTAGAAATTCTGTTTTTACAATTCTGTTTTCAAAAATCAAACAAACAACCCCCCCTTTATGTGTATTGTGTTTGTGTCTTGTGTTTGTGTCTTGTGGCTTGTGTTTGATAGAAACTTGAGTGATGGTCCTTGAGAGACGACCTAGGAGTCACTTCCTAGTACTACATATTTAATTGTATTAATTTGTGCGAGTGCGACCTCGTATCACCCCTCTCACACCTCTTCTATCAAAGTTTAAAGGGTCATGTCCATGGAAATCATCTCTATAGGGGTTCCTAACATCATTACCAATGGAGGTCATATGTTCCCTTCTCCTACCACTTCTCCTTTCTCCCTCTTTCCCATTTCTTCTCTCATTTTCACTTCTCCTTTCCCTCCTTTCTCTTTCCCTTCTATCACTACCTCTATGGTTATCAAAAATCTCATTCAAATCCTTGTGAATATTTGTTTCAAATTTGTCCATTGCTTTCATAAAGCATTTCATCAATTTCACATCACTAGGATGTAATTGATCTTCACTATTGCGGAAATTTTCTCCCATGGCTGCAAAGAACAAAAGGTTAGTATACAAGAAAAATATAGAGCAAATAAACCTCACAAGCTCACTAAGTGTATCCACTCAATCAACTCGTGTATCACACAAATCAAGGGCTTTTTCTCTAATGATTCTCTCTTGCCTTTTACCACTCTTTTCTCTTATGCTCACTTAGAAATTATCCTCTAATCAATTATCAAGGTCTTATCAATCCACTATGAAAGAGGAATAGTAACCAAGCTAAGCTTAAGAGGCCAAGAATGACAAAGACTCTAAGACAAAACCAAGGATTCCAAAGGAGACAAGCAATAAAAGCTCAAAAATGAAATGAATAGCTACTCAAATTGTGGAGAAATTTTAATGAGACAATGACACACTCTAGAGCAGAAAAATATCATAAAATTGCCCAAAGAAACACATCAAAATAGAGGCATTTGAAAAGGCATTCAAAACTGGACAGCAAGCTCAAAATTCAATTAATAACCGAAACTTAGAAACCGATTCCAAAAATTTCAGCAATTATAGAAACCGATTTTTTCTTAGCTTTTAGAAATGGCTAGCTATCATGCTTCTCATGCTCAATTTAATATCAAATCAAACTATGCAGTACCTAACATATCCAGCAAGGTGAAGTAACTTGAAGAAATGAAAAATTACAAGGAGAGCATCAAAAGATACACAAATCACTAGGAAGCTCAAAACTAGAATTTCAACTAGAATGGTGTAGGCTCTTTCCTAGGTCCAATGGTGTTCCTTTTGTGTAACTCTTTTATTTTTCACTTTCTTTTGTTCTTATGTTGTAGTACCTTTATTTTCTTTTCACTTCTCTATGGTTCTCAATTTTCACTTATTTCTAGAACCACTACTTTTCAATACTAGTTTTTCTTTTCACTTGTTTTTCTTTCTCTTCTCTTTTCTTTCTTTTGATTTTGATTCTTTTCTTTTGTAATTGGGTGGCTGGACCGAAACCTTTAGGGAACTAAAAGCCTCTTCTAGGTTCAAATCCTAGCTTATCATAGCAATTACAAAGTCTAGTCACAATTTCAAAGCAAATGGTAATCTAAATATTACTAAAAACTCAAAATCATGTAAGCATACACTAGTAATTGTTCCTAACACTTAGAAATCATGTGATACATGTAATTGAACCTCAAGTGCAGTACAATCTAGCAAGCATGCCTCACAATACAGTAAAGATACAAGACTAAACAAAAATCCTAATGGCATACATGAATCATAACTTGCAAGAAGAGAAACTAGAAAATCATGGAATCAAAATTGCAAGCTAGTAAATCATGCATTCAAGAATCAAAGGAAGAACATGCCAAGGTGAGTCACGACCTAAGGCTATAACCAAAAGAAGAAAAGCATGCTACAACTAAAGACTATGAACAAGACAACTCAAAGAAGCAAAGACTAGCTACTCAATGGAAGAAAAGACTCTAGAGATGGAGACTCAAAGAAAAACTAAAAGACTCATGGAGACACATTTACTAACAGGTGGTGATGACTCAAGGTTGAAGACAACAAGCTCTAGATACCACTTGTTGTAGGCCTCCTTGGGGGTGATCTAAAGAAGCTTCAATGTTGCCCAAATCTAGTCTTCAAACCGTGCTCATCAAGAAGAACCAAGATAAGTGCCTCGGTCATGAAGCTTTTTAGGGGTTTAGTGTTTAAGAAATCAAAGCAAAGCGGAATAGGTAAGAGATGGAAGGGTGGCGCCATGGAGATACTCCAATAAGCCTAGGAGGAACCGTCACAATGGAATAATATGCCATTGATAAGATTCAAGGATTTTCCCTAAGGGAACAAGAGAACTCTCTCTCAAAAAGCTTAAAGCTCATTCATTCAAAATTTCATCAAAGATCCTTACATGAGTTTTGGCCAAGGTACTTATAGGCTATGCTTCCTTGGCCTCCAAGTCACCTAAACCATGATTAGACTAGCCTAATCCTAGTTAAGATCATAGCCAATCCGAAATCCCACCTTGACCCCCAAGTAACTAGGCTAGTTAGTTGGTAGTTAGCTTGCACATGGGTTTCACATGGGTGCACATGGGTTTGTCTCCCCTTGGTACCCATGTGATTAGCCAAGTCATCAATCCTAAACACTTCCTAATCAAGGGTTGAGATCCTTGATTAAGTGTTGGCATGGATCCAATAATTAATCAAGGTTTCCTTCCTAATTAGCAAGTGTTTAAAGGTTCACACAATTTTTGTAGCCGGAAATGTTTTTAGCAGATTTTGAAAACTTGTGTGACCTTGACTTAGGAATGCATGGCATGCTTAGGCTTTATGAAACTCGTGGGCTTTGGACCCTTTAGTCATACCCTAGGCTATTACAATAGGATCTAATCTTGTCCATACAAGTTTACAAGATATTACAAGTTTGAGTCCAATACTAGGGTACAAAACTTGGAGCTTTTCCACTTCCTCTTCAAGCTTCCTTCTCTTGCTTCTAGTAATCCTTCTTGTCCTAGATGTTCCTACATCACAACTCCAATTGATCTGTTCTTGGTGTCTTTTTAAATCTGTCTTAAAGGGCTACAAAAGCTATGAAGACACAAAATCCCAGTTCTAACTGAATCTAGGAGGAAATTGGGGTTGAAAATAACGTTTGGATACTGCCAGGATGTTCTAGCGGGGTGCTGACCAGGTTCAGTATTTTGAGCGTAATGTGGGATACTCCAATTAAGTTCATCTTTATGGCATTTTAAAGCTGACTAAAAGGGCTACAAAAGTTATGAACACACCAAAGCCCAGTTCGGACTGCATATATGATGGAGGACCATCTCCAAAAGCCCAACCAAACTCTCCAACCTTACTTTTCAATTTTGGGCTTCTAATAAAATTCGTTGCTGATTTTTGTATCAGACCTGTTTCAGTATTTCGATCATAACTCGAGCTACACAAGTCCAATTGAGGCGTTCTTGGTGTCAAATTAAATAAGACTGCAAGGGCTACAAAAGCTATGAAGACACCAAAACCCATTTCGAATTGTAACTAGTTGGAAAATGAGCTTGAAGTTAGCGTTGGAATACTTCCAGGAATTTTCAGTGAAATGTTTTAATGTTTAGGCTTATTAGTAGTTTTCTTTCAATCATGTAATTGTTTTAAGGATTTAATTTGGGCCTAAACCTGTAATAAACAAAGAATTAGTGACCCTTAGATAGGATTCTAATCCAAGGACTAAGCTTAGAAGCTTGGAGTGCAAGCTTGGCGCCGTGACCATTGGATGAGGATCTACATCCAAGGGTGGAGGATTGATCCTTGTTCTCCAAGTTAATCAAACTTGCACCACAAGCTTCCTCCCATGGCCATTAGATTAGAATCTAATCCAATGGTGGACATTAATTCCTTGCATAGCAAGCTAGCTCCACACCTTAGTAGTATAAATAGGATTTCCTTTGTAATTCAAACACTTTTGATAAATTTTCTGAATATTGAATTAAGCTAAGAGCTTATTCTTGAGAGTGTTCTCTCTTGTGTTCTTGTGAAGAACCTTGAATCTCATCAATGGCTTCCTTGTCCATTGTGGCGGTTCCACCTCTAGCTTATTGGCACTTGCCATGACGCTTCCATCTCTAAACTCCTTCCGTTTTCTATTTCTTTTTCTCCTTAAGGTCGTGAACTTCTTCTTCATTTGTCCAAGCCTCCATTGAAGCATGAAGATCTGCAACTCATATGCTCTTCTCCTTGAGGATTGCATCAATCTATGACGCAATGGAGCTTGAAGTTAACGTTGGAATCCTACCAGGATTTTCCTGCGAGTTGTTTAATTGTTTAGGCTTATTAGTTTCTTTCAATTATCTATTTGTTTTTAGACTGGAGTTTGGGCCTTGTAATTGTAAAGTGTGCTCAGCCTAGGGTGTCTCTCATCTCACAATTGATCACTCATTTCATCCTAGGGTGGAGAACATTTCAGATTTCTAACCTTAGGCCCATTGCACTTTCATTTAAGTTGGTCAACTTTCTCATTGTACTCACTTTTGGTCAAACTTACAAAGTAGAATTTCTAAGACTTGTGTCTTGAGAAAAGGAGAGAGCTCTCCTAGGGTTTCTTCCAATAATCTTGAATCTTATCATGGATCCATGATCCAAGTGGCGATTCTCCAACTAAGCCTATTGGGTGTTTCATCCATGGCTCTTACCACACTTGTTCCTTCTTTCATTTTTGCTATTTCTTTTTCTTTCTCCTAAACTGTGAGTTCTAATGTTAATTTTGCAAGCTACTTCAAATCAATTGAGTGTTGAATGATGGGTGAATGAAGATTGGGCACCCTTTTACTTATCCATGAAGATCCCTTACAAGTTCCTCATGGGTATGCATCAAATTTGGTATCAAGAACTTGTGCTTCACCTAGTTGTTCTTCACTTGTGGTATTGAGTCTAGTTCCTGTCTTTTTTTTAATTCAATTTTTGATTTAATTGAAATTTTGTTGAGTTTATTTTGTGTGTCTTGGTTATCCAATGTATTCAGAATATGTTCTAACACTTGTGATAGATCATACATGGCCTAATTTACATGTTAGACACATTCTAGTTCATAGCCTCCATGTGTTTGATAAATTTTCTCAATGTGTATCTTGTATCCTCTTTACTGGAATTTGATTGCCCTGCAAAATTATTGGCTTAATTTAGTGCTTATATGTTTCATTATTACATGTTTAGCTCATTATAAGTTCAAGTTACCTCTACCATGCATTATTTTGCTCGTTAGTAAAGTTTGACTTGATTACTTAAGTTTTTGAGCCTTCATCTTGGACTGTCCAGCAAAGAAAAACCAAAAGAAAATTATAGAAAAACAAAAGAAAGGAAAAGAGCAAAAGAAAATACTCAAAAGAAAGAGTCAAAAGAAAATTCAAGAAAAGAAAACTACAAGAAAAAAGAGTTTGAAGAAAATTGAGTGAAAATAATAGCTCTTGTGAGTTGGGAAAAATATTGGGAAAATTAAGTGCAGTGCTTTTGTGATGTAAACCCATGAAGAACTTGTAAGGGATCTTCATGAATAAGAAAAAGGGTGCCCCAATCTTCATTCACCAATGTTCAATCACAAAAGGGGGAAGAAAGAAATAAAAAATGGAAGAAGTTTAAGAGATGAAAAGCGCTATGAACATGGAGTTCAATAAGCTTGGTAGAAGAATCGCCACTTGGATCATGGATCCATGATAAGATTCAAGGTTCTTAGAAGAAACCCTAGGAGAGCTCTCTCTTTTTCTCAAGACTTTAGTCTTAGAAATTCTCTTTCATATATTGACCAAAGTGAGTACAATAGAAATATTGACCAACTTAAATGAAAGTGTAATGAGCCTAAGGTTAGAAATCTGAAATATTCTCCACCCTAGGATGAAATAAGTGATCAATGGTGAGATGAGAGACACCCTAGGCTGAGCACACTTCACAATTACAAGGCCCAAATCCAAGTCTTAAAACAAATACATAATTGAAAGAAACTAATAGGCCTAAACAATTAAACAACTCGTTGGAAAATCCTGGTATCATTCCAACGTTAACTTCAAGCTCCATTTCCTCCTAGATGCAGTCCGAACTGGGCTT
Organism: Hylodesmum podocarpum; assembly: GCA_026586105.1. Taxonomy (NCBI): domain Eukaryota; kingdom Viridiplantae; phylum Streptophyta; class Magnoliopsida; order Fabales; family Fabaceae; genus Hylodesmum; species Hylodesmum podocarpum. The sequence continues at coordinate 293,053 of JALJEV010000219.1, forward strand.
TGGTGTCTTCATAGATTTTGTATCCCTTTAAGTCATCCTTCAAATGCCACCAAGACTAAATTAATTGGAGTTTTGTAGCTCACATTATGCTCGAAATACTGAACCTGGTCAGCACCCCATTGGAACATCCTGGCAGTATCCAAACATTACTTTTAAGCCCAATTTCCTCCTAGATGCAGTTAGAACTGGACTTTTGTGTATGCATAGCTTTTGTATCCCTTTAAGTCAGATTTAAAAAGACACCAAGAACAGTTAAATTGTAGTTGTGTAGCCCAAGTTATGCTCCGAATACTAAACCTGGTCAGACAGTATAAAACATAGCGAATTTTATTAGAAGCTCAATTTATTAAAAAGTAAGGTTGAAGAGTTTGTTGAGCTTTTGGAGATGGTCCTCCATCAAACCCTACTTCTTGTGGCCAACTTATCCTCAAGTGGTCTTAGGTTCTTACCTACAATAAAAGACCACCCGGGTCTAATACCAAACAAGGTTCCTCAAATTGGTTATTAAATGATGCAACATATAAGTAAACTTGTTTCTTATAGTGATTGCATAGTTGTAGAAGTAAATGAGACTTCCTATTCAGACACTCTTTAAATTTTCTATATTTACCTAGGTTATTTATATGCCAATCACATAACAACAAAATAATTTGTTGGCTAATATCAACATCATAATCTAATGAAGTAAACAAAGAACTTAGTTGATCTTTCATAGCATAACCAAAGCTTTTTGGAGGTTCTTCTTGATGTTGTTTAGATACTAGCTTTTCCTCAAGTGTGGATATATCTTGGTTGAAACTCTTAGTAAAGATTCTTCCTCTAGATGTAGAAATTTCCAATGTACCCTCCTTCTTAAACTCTTCCATCCACCTAGAAGGATATTCAACATGATTAAGATATAAATCATTATGTACAACTAAGAATTCCAAATTACCAAATTCAAGAATTGTCCAAGGTCTAATGCCATAGTACTCTAGTGTATGACATGCAAAATCATATTTACTAGAAGTAAAAGGAGTAGTAAGTGGCAAGGAAATTTTCTCAAAGGGAAGTTCAAATTCTATGGCTATTTCCTTCACTTCACAATGTTTGTTCCAATGCTCCATTATGAACAACTCTTCACTAGGCACCAAAAGACAAGGTTATTTGTAAAGATGGTCACAAGCAACTTCACAAAGGTCTTCAAGTGTCTTTCTTTCTACATCTTTATACAAGAGATTTTCAATTTTCTCTTTATAGTCATCCTTTGAAACCATACCTAAAATATTGTCAAAATAAGAATCAAGAGTTTCAAATGAAGGGTTAGCATAAACAAGTAAAGAATCATTTTCTCTATTTCCTTAATTTCTTTTTCCCTCAATTCTTTTTCTCTCAATTATTTCTCTTTTAGCTTATTTTCTCTCAAATCTTTTTCTTTCAACTCTTTTTCTATCCTCTTATACTTAGTTTCTTTTCTCTCATACTCTTCTCTAATCCTTCTCTCTTTGCTATCTCTGTATTCCTTCCTAGATTCATAGAAATCTCTATCACTTCTTTTATATGAACTAGGATACCTCTCTTGTTTTCCTCTTCTTTCATTTTTTCTCTTATGTTCTTCCCTTAGTCTCCTCTCAAGGTCCTCCATCTTACTCTTCTCTTCCCTCAACCGCCTAACATTTTCCCTTCTCAACTCATTCAATGTCTCCATAAAGCATTTCAAAAATCTAACATCACTAGGACGTATTTGGTCAGCTATATTTGGGGAAATATCTCCCATGGCTGCAAAGAAAAAGGATTAGTATACAAGAAATATATAAAGCAAATAAACCTCACCACGCAACTAAGTGTTTCACTCAACACTCTTGTTTACACTCTTAGAGGCTTTTTCTATGATGTGTACTCTAGCCTTTTTCCTCTCAACTCTCACTTAAAGTTTCTTGAGAAACCTTTATCAATTATCAAGTCCAATTTTATCCAAGTGAAAAAGGAACAATTCAGCCAAAAAGCTTAAGGAAATTCAAAGGAGACAAATACTTTAGACAAAACTATTAGGAAGCCAAATAAGACAAGTAATAAAAGGACACTCAATGAAGAAAAATTAGCTACTCAAAAGGAGAATTTATATGAGACAATGACTACTCTAGCTACTAAAAATAAAATTAAGGAAAACAACACTTTAAAACTGAAAAAATTTAAATCAAAGAACTCAAAGAATGGTAACAAACAAGTGCCAAAATGCTGGAAATTTCAACAGAACCGTCACCAAAATTTTCCTAACTTTTGAGGATTCAAAAGCATATGAAATGATGTTGGAAAATTATGAAACCTTCCAGTTGAACTTATATATGTATATACTATCAAATAAAGCCCCAAAAAGCCATCAAAACCCAGGTTATCACATTGAACAAAGAGCAAACCGAAACTGCCACAGAAATTCAGAAAACCGTCACTAACAGCTAGAATTTGCAATGGAATTTGTCCAATTTGTCACGAATTTGTGGGGGTTGTTCTTGATGATTTTAAGGCACAAAATAAGCTCAAAATAGGTGCAGGGCAGCCACAAAACAGAGGTCAAATTACAGGGCAAAACAGGGCTTATATATATAGGCACATACAAAGCATACCACAAGTTCAAATATCAAGCTGTTACCAAAATTGACCCAATTTATGATGATGATGCTTGAGCCTAATGGTAATAAAAGTAAAATTGAACATGAACACTAATTTTGTAGGTGTTTAAAGAACCCAAATCACCAAGGTACTGCACTTAATTTTCCCAAAATTTTCAACTAACAAGAGCTACTATTTTTCCACTCAATTTTTCTTCAAACTTCTTTTCTTGTATTTTCTTTTGACTCTTTCTATTGAGTATTTTCTCTTGCTCTTTTCCTTTCTTTTGTTTTTCTATATTTTTCTCATGGCAATTCTTTGCTGGATAATCCAAGTATAGGCTCAAAAACTCAAACAATTCAAGTCAAACTTTGCTAACAAGCAAGATAATGCATGGTAGTGGTAACTTAAACTTCAAATGAGCAATGCACAGAGTAATGAAACATATAAGCACTAATTAAGCCAAATATAATGCAGGGGATTCAATTTCCAGAAAAGAGGACACAAAATACACATTGAGAAAATTCATCAAACACATGGGGGCTATCAACTAGAATGTGTTTAACATGTAAAATATGCCATGTATGATCAATCATGAGTGTCAGAACATCTCATCTGTGTATTGGACAACCAAGACACACAACAAAACTCAAATAAAAGTTCAATTAAATCAAAAATTGAAATCAAAAGATAGGAGCTAGACTCAATACCACAAGTGAAGAACAACTAGGTAAAGAACAAGCTCTTCATACCAAATTTGATGCAAACCCATGAGGAACTTGTAAGGGATCTTCATGAATAAGCAAAAGGGTGCCCCAATCTTCATTCACCAATGTTCAGTCACTCTTAAACAGCGGAATAACTAAATATATAACAACGATAGCTCATGGTCAACACAAAAGGGGGAAGAAAGAAATAAAAAATGGAAGAATTTTAGGAGATGGAAAGCGCCATGAACGTGGAGTTCAATAAGCTTGGTAGAAGAATCGCCACTTGGATCATGGATCCATGATAAGATTCAAGGTTCTTAGAAGAAACCCTAGGAGAGCTCTCTCCTTTTCTCAAGACTTTAGTCTTAGAAATTCCCTTTCATATATTGACCAAAGTGAATACAATAGAAATATTGACCAACTTAAATAAAAGTGCAGTGGGCCTAAGGTTAAAAATCTGAAATATTCTCCACCCTAGGATGAAATGAGTGATCAATGGTGAGATGAGAGACACCCTAGGCTAAGCACACTTCACAATTACAAGGCCCAAATCCAAGTCTTAAAACAAATACATAATTGAAAGAAACTAATAGGCCTAAACAATTAAACAACTCATTGGAAAATCCTTGTAACATTCCAACGTTAATTTCAAGCTCCATTTCCTCTTAGATGCAGTCCGAACTGGACTTTGGTGTCTTCATAGCTTTTGTAGCCCTTTAAGTCATATTTCAAATTCCACCAAGACGAAATTAATTGGAGCTTTGTAGCTCACATTAAACTTGGAATACTGAACCTGGTCAACACCCCGCTGGAACATCCTGGCAGTATCCAAACGTTACTTTCAAGCCTAATTTCCTCCTAGATGCAGTTAGAACTGAGATTTTATGTCTTCATATATTTTGTAACCCTTTAAGTCAGCTTTAAAAATACACCAATAACGGATAAATTGGAGTTTTTTAGCCCAAGTTATGCTCCGAATGCTAAACCTGGTCAGACAGTAAAAAACCTAGCGAATTTTATTAGAAGCTCAATTTATTAAAAAGTAAGGTTGAAGAGTTTGTTGAGCTTTTGGAGATGGTCCTCTATCATTTGGTGATTTGGGTTCCTTAAACACCCACAAATTTAGTGTCCAAACTCAACTAGGCATTCTTGCTTATTAGACTCAAGCATCACATTCACAAATTGGATCAAATTTGCTAATAGCATGCATATATGCCATATTTTTGTCCTGATTTTGGACCCATATTTGTGGCTGCCTTGCACCTAAAATGAGCTTATTGTGTGCCTTAAGATCATCCAAACCATTTCCCAAAATTTTGTGACATTTTGAGAAATTTTCAAACCTTAAGTTGCAGTTTGACGACGGTTGGGCGAATTCCGTGACAGTTTTGGGTTGTGCTTGGTTCCTTATGTTAATATTTGATTTGATGACTTCTGGGAATTTGGTTATTTAGTTTATATATATAAGCTCAATTGGAAGGTTTCGTAATTTTCCAAGCTCATTTCACGTGCTTTTGAATTTTCACAAGTTTAGGAAGTTTTGGTGACGGTTCTGTCAAAATTCCGGCAAATTGCACTTGTTTTCTTCCATCCTTTGAGTTCTTATTTTAAAACATTTTTGCAGTTTTAAATATTGGTTTTCTTTCATTTTTAGTGCAGTAAATATATTAGTCTTTTTCTCATTAATTAATTTCCCTTTGAGTAACAACTATTATTCATTGAGCAGTCTTTTTGTTGCTTGTCTTCTTTGTTTCCTACTAGTTTTGTCTTTATTTTTGTCTTCTTTGATCTCCTAAGCTTTGTGGCTGAATTGTTCCTCTTTCACTAGGATTATTTGGACATTGATAATTGATAAGGGTTTTTCAGGAAACCTTAAGTGAGAGTGAGAGGAAAAAGGGTAGAGAGTACATTCTAGAAAGAGCCTCTTAAGTGTGCAAATAAGAGTGTTGAGAGAAACACTTAGTGTTGGACTTGAAGCTGAAGAAGTCTTTCCTAGTTTTAGTTTTGATATACTTGTAATTTTGATCTTTATGATAGACTGTATATAGGAGTTTATATGTATTGATTGTTATAGTTTAGGCTTTGAGTGTGGTTTTTATTCAATCTTTTCACAGAGAATTTGTTTTAACTCTTGTAAGATGAGCTAGAGTAGTTGTGAACCCATTTTGTTTTGAAAAGAACTCAAAAAAATTTGGTTTTAAAGTTTAAACTGAAGTAATCGATTACCCTGAAGTTATAATCGATTACCAACAGACTTAGAAAACAGGGGAACTCAACTTTCTCTGGAGTAATCGATTACCACTCCACAAGAATCGATTACTTCGTGCTTGAAATGCAAAGGAAGAAAAATCTCTCGAGTAATCGATTACCAACATCTCATGATCGATTACCACACTGAAATTCATCTCAAAATGGTTTTGAAAACTGCTTTAAATAGATCTTCTTCATTTTGTTTTCAAGAGAGAAATCTTTTAATGTTTTAGAAAGGAAAAAAGAAGAGAAAAAACATTGGTTTACAAGTTCTGGAAACTCTCTTCAAAGATTTCAAAAAGAATTTCTCAAAGAGATGAATATTGTGTGAAGAAAGGATTGGATACATTTGGTTATCATTGTGATCAGAGCATACACAAAGGTGTAATCTTTACTGATCTTTATCTTTTGTTTGATAGTTTTGTTTTGGGTTGAAAACTCTTAAGAGAAGGTGTTCTCTAGAAGAAGAGTTAAAGGTTGAGAGAGGGACTCTCAAAGGAGATTCTTGAAGGATTCAAGAATTGGAGAGATATGTTCTTAGGTGAAGAACATAGAGAGTTTTGAGTATTTGATTTGTTTTGTGTTTGTGCAGAAGTGATTGTATTGAACACAAGATTATAGTGGAATACCAATTGCAACAGATCGTTGGGTTGGGACTGGATGTAGGCTGAAAGCCGAACTAGTATAAATCTCTGTCTTCTCTCTTCTCTATACCTTGACTTTACTTTCCATTGATTTCTTGCATTATATTTTCCTGTATCTTTCCGCTATTATATCTCTGATACATTGCTTATAATATAGATAAAATTGAATAAGGAAAAAGCGAGAAAAAGATTGGTAGTTTTAGGGAACTTGAATCTATTCACCCTCCCCTCTAGATTCATATAGGGACCAACAATTGGTATCAAGAGCTTTAACTAGTAAATCAATCTAGTAATCCTTGTTAGTTCCCTGGAATGGCTAGTAATCTTTTACCCTTTTGATGGAGGATCATCCTTGACAAGAAGAGTTATAAGAGCCATGCACAAAAGAATTCAAGAAGAAATGGAGAGTCTGCTCGAAAGTCAAAGCCAAGATTCAATTCAAGACTTATCTGTACTTTGTAATAGGACTTGTAACCTTCTAAAAATGTTGTAAAGTTATAACTAGATTAGGAACATTTAATTTGGGCCTCGCTGGGTGAATAAACGCGTGGCCTTATGTTTGTAATTGAACCAAAGTTTAGGAGTGTTTTTGTGAGTGAGAGAGTTGGGTAAAGACGATACCCACAGACGATAGCATTTGAATGCTTCCAGAATGGTAATCGAATACCACAGACGATTGTCATAGACGATTACCATAGGCGCTACCACAGACGATACCAAAGACGCTCTTTCGTTTGATGCTTCATGCTGAACTCTTCCGTCTGAAGCTTGTTCCGTCTGGGCCTTCACATGCTGAACTCTTCCGTCTGAAGCTTGTTCCGTCTGGGCCTTCACATGCTGAACTCTTCCGTCTGAAGCTTGTTCCGTTTGAGCCTTCACATGCTGAACTCTTCCGTCTGAAGCTTGTTCCGTCTGAGCCTTCACATGCTGAACTCTTCCGTCTGAAGCTTGTTCCGCTGAGCCTTCACATGTTGAACTCTTTCGTCTGAAGCTTGTTCCGTCTGGGCCCTCACATGTTGAACTCTTCCGTCTGAAGCTTGTTCCGTCTGGGCCTTCACATGCTGAGCTCTTCCGTCTGAAGTTGGTTCCGTCTGGGCCGTCACAAGCTATCCCAACTCCCGCTAGTATAAATACGTAACACTTTGAATTGTAAAAGGATCTTTGAATCAATTTTGAATGAATGGAATTTAGCAAGAGCTAATTCTTTGAGAGTGGATTTCTCTCTAAGGTTTCTTCTAGAACCTTGAATCTTATCATGGAAACTCTTCCTTGTGGCGATTCTCCCTTAGGCTTATTGCTTATGCATGACGCCATCATCTTCTAAATCTACTCTGCTTTCATTCTTTCTTCTAAGTCCTTGAGTCTTGAGTCAATTTTGAGCTTCTGCCATTAACGCATCCGTGGAGTTCCCAATTGAAGACGAAGATCGGTCCAAATTTAAGCTTCGTCTCCAGCGAACTCATATCAAGTGGTATTCAGAGCTTGTTCTCTTGATTATCATATCAAGTGATAATCAGAGCTTGTTTTGAGTCTCTTCAAGATTGGATCTCTACTCCATAAGTCTAGTAAGTTCTTCGGTCATTTTGAATTTTCTCGAGTTCTTCGTCTAATTCTTTTAGTGTGCTTAGGATTCATCTTTAGGTTTCCTTAACTGTCTAGTAGTTTTGTCAATTTTTTGTTTAAGTCTTTTTGTTCGGTGAAGATCATGCAAATCATATTGTTCATGACTTGATCCATATCGTTATGCATAGATTCGTATTCGATGTTTGCGTTTGAGTCCAGATCCGAAAAATTATCATATGTTTCTTCCATTTGTTCGGTCAAATTGAGTTAATTCGTAATAAATTCCAATTCCTTGAATTACTTGTCCAGTATTAATTGTTTCCATGTGTTAGTATCAATTTTGTTTCTAATTCTGGTGAAATTCGGTATACCGTGAGTTATCTATCATTGTATGCCCTGTTTCCTCTGTTTTGGTACTGCATTTGAGCCTATAATTCTGTACATTCAAGGTCATACATGCAAAAAATTGAGAAATCAACATCATTACATGCTAGTAGAGTGCTTACTATAGATCTAAATCCCTATTACACCTTGTAGTAGCATTAGCACTAGTAGTTGAGCTTGGAGTGCTTGTTTTAGGCAAGATATATCTCGGTCCAGTAGCTCAAACAAAAGTGATAGAAAAGAAATCAAGTGAAAAGAAATCAAAACAAGAAGAAAACAAGTGAGAAAATTCAAAGAAAGCTAGAAAAGAGCCTTAAAAAGTACTAGAAGTTTGAGTACTTGAAGTAAATTTAGTGGACTTGTAAATTCTGTCCAGCAAGCTATCAAAGTGTTAAAGAAGTGTTAAGAAAATTTGAGCAAGAAAAATCGGACTTAGAGCTAAGACATAGCACACTCATTCACCTAGTAAAATTACTAGCAGCTTGGAAATTAGTCTAGTAGTGTGTACTTGTGACTAGCTTGTTTTGACTCAAATTTCTGCATAAGTGAAACTTGCCTGATCTGATACTTGTCTAGCCATTTTTACTGCAGTTTGGAGTGAATTAATTGTTCATAAGTTACTTGATACATATACCTACAAAAGAGGTCTTGAAATTTGATTACTATGCTACGTTGAGTTTGAATGCTTTGTTCAATTTGTTTGGCTTAGTAATCGAACCAGTAAACTTGACTCTTTCCTGTCCAGTTTTATGCCTATGTCATATCACATCCATTCCTTGATTTGAGTAGCCTATTAATTTCAATTGTGCCTTTTATTGCTTGTCATTCAATTGAAATCCTTGGTTTTGTCTTAGAAGTTTTGTTCCCTTGGAATTCTTGAGCTTACACGAGAATTGTGCCTCTTTCACAAGGAAATTTCTATATAATTGATTAGAGGTTTAATTAGAAACTTTGGCAGGGAATTGAAAAAAAAAAAAAAAAAGGGCAAGTGTGCACATCATAGAAAAAGCCATCTCAAGAGTGATACACGAGTGCTACTAGAGAGAAACACTTAGAGAGTGGCAAGGATCTTTTATATCATTGTATTTGTAATCTAACCTTTTCTTGTGCAGCTATGGATACTTCTCCTAGTGTTGGAAATGATCTCTCACCAAGGTCTAAAAGGATGATTGATATGATGAAGTCCATGCTTAATACTAGCTTGGAGGAGAGATTTGACCAAGAGAGGAGATTGAAGGAGGGAAGGAAGCTAAGGAAGGAGTTAGACAAGAAAATCCTTGGAGAAACTAGTGGCAACCGTAGGGAGCACCATAGTAGAGGTGCTGGACAGAGTGGGAACCGAGGGAAACAGAGTGATGGAGTACACAGCAGTAGGAGGAATAATCAGAGGAGAAGTGGAAGTGAGAGAGGACACCCGAGAGAAACTCCTAGAGAGAGTGATTGGGGAAGTAACTATGAGGAGGAGGAAGCCTTTAGGGCCTATGAAAATGAAAGGAGAGGCAGAAGGACCACTCACCATAGGAGACAACCTTACACCCCTAGGAGAAGCCTTGATGAGGATGAACCGAGAGCATGGGAGGGAAACACAAAAATAACCTTACCTAAATTCCTTAGAGATGGTGATGCCGAAACCTACTTAGATTGGGTGATGAAGGTGGACCAAGTCTACTCGTGTTATCCTAGATTGAGTGAGGAGAAGAGGCTTAACATGGCCATACTCGAGTTTGAGGGCTATGCACTGGTTTGGTGGAACTCCGAAAAAAGGAGAAGGCCGCATATCACATCTTGGACCCAACTGAAGGATGCAATGAAGGAAAGGTTTGTGCCTAGTTCCTATACAAGAGATCTACATGTGAGGTTCCAAAGATTAACTCAAGGAGGGAGGAGTGTACAAGAGTATTATAAGGACTTGGAACTCACACTCTTGAGAGCAGATTACTAAGAGGACAAAGAGGCCACCATAGCTAGGTTCACAAATGGGCTAAATAGGGAGATTCAAGATATCTTGGAACTCCAAAATTATAGAACATTGGAAGATGCCATACATAAGGCCGAAAGGATTGAAGGCCAATTAAAGAGGAAGGGCACTTTCAAGAAAGCATACAACAATAGTTCTTCAAGTTGGAAGGATAGGCAAAAGAAGGAGGGAAATTCCAAGGCCTTCTTCAAGTCCAACCGAGATGACACTAAGGGTAAAGAGCTTGCTAAACCCCTCTCTAAACCCTCTAACATTAAATGTTTTAAATGTCTAGGTCATGGACACATTGCCTCACAATGCCCCAACAAGAAGACTATGGTGATTAGAGTGGATGGTGGTATAACCAGTGAAGGAACCACTCAATCATCAAGTGAGGAGGAAGCTAGTGCTAGTGACCACTCCAGCATGGAGCAACCGGAGGATGGAGACCTCTTGATGGTGAGGAGAATGCTTGGCAACGCATGTGTAGACCTTGATGACACGCAAAGAGAGAACATATTCCACACATGGTGCACAATTGGCGGCAAGGTATGCTCCTTAATTATAGATAGTGGTAGTTGCACCAATGTGGTGAGCACTAGGCTGGTAGAAAAACTTGATCTTAAGACAACTCCACATGCTAAACCATATAAATTGCAATGGCTAAGTGAACAAGGAGAATTAGTGGTAAATAGACAAGTGTTGATAGCTTTCACCATAGGAAGGTATAATGATGAAGTCTTGTGTGATATTGTACCGATGGAAGCATCCCACATTCTGTTAGGAAGGCCTTGGCAATTTGACAAGCATGCACTTCATGATGGACTGTCTAGCACATATGTGTTCTCTCTTGGGGGTAGGAAAATTAGTCTTAAACCTTTAACTCCTAGAGAAGTATGTGAAGATCAAATAAAAATGAAAATAAAAAGAGAAAATGAGAGGAAAACCCGTGAGCAAAAAGGGAAAGGAAAATCACCTAAACCTAGTGAAACAAGAACCTTGGCGAGAGTTCTAGAGAAATTACAAAGAGATGCCACCGCAGAAAATCAAGTGAAACATAGGCTAGGTAAGTCTAAAAAAGGCGATCTTAAGAGTGATAGAAAGCTCAAGGGAAGAGCTAATGAGTCTAAGGAAAGTCTTTTGGTAAGTCGGACGGAAATTAGGAGAGAATTCTTAGCAAGAAAATCTATGTTCTTATGCTTGCTTTCACCGTGTTTTTTAAATGCAAACTTTATTGGCGATCAAGTGAGTTTGGATGCCTTGTTGGATGAGTATAAGGATGTCTTTCCTAGTGACATTCCTCACGGCCTACCACCTTTGAGAGGCATAGAGCACCAAATAGATCTTATACCCGGTGCACCTCTCCCAAATAGGCCTACCTATAGGACCACCCCTCAAGAGACTCATGAGATAGAAAGGCAAGTACAAGACCTAGTAAATAAAGGATGGGTCAAAGAGAGTCTATCTCCTTGTGCTTCTCCGGTTATCTTAGTTCCTAAGAAGGAGGGTACATGGAGAATGTGCACGGATTGTAGAGCTATAAATAACATCACAATTAGATATAGGCACCCCATACCTAGGCTTGATGACTTGTTAGATGAACTTCATGGCTCAACCATATTTTCTAAAATTGATCTTAAAATTGGTTATCATCAAATAAGAATGAAGAATGGGGATGAGTGGAAAACTGCATTTAAGACCAAGTTTGGGTTATATGAATGGTTGGTCATATCATTTGGCCTCTCCAATGCTCCAAGTACTTTTATGAGACTAATGAACCATGTGCTTAGAGACTTTTTAGGAAAGTTTGTGGTTGTATATTTTGATGATATTCTCATATATAGTCAATCTTTCCTTGATCATCTAATGCATTTGAGATTTGTTTTAGAAGTACTAAGGAAGGAGAAGCTCTATGCTAATAAAGACAAATGCACATTCGCCATGGATCAAGTGGTGTTTCTTGGTTTTGTAGTAAGTTCCAAGGGTGTGTAAGTAGACGAAAGCAAGGTAAAAGCTATTCTTGATTGGCCACGGCCTACTAGTGTGAAGGAGGTAAGGAGCTTCCATGGACTTGCAAATTTTTACAGAAGAATTGTGAAGGACTTTAGCACCATTGCATCTCCTCTTAATGAACTTGTGAAGAAGGAAGTATCTTTTGTGTGGGGGCCGAAGCAAGAGGAGGCTTTTAACCTCTTGAAGGAAAAACTTACAAATGCTCCTATATTGGCTATGCCTAATTTTGATTTATCTTTTGAACTTGAATGTGATGCTTCTAACCTTGGAATAGGTGCTGTTTTGAAACAAGAAAACCATCCAATAGCCTATTTTAGTGAGAAGCTAAAGGGAGCTCAACTAAATTACTCAACATATGACAAGGAGCTCTATGCTTTGGTGAGGGCCTTGCAAAATTGGCAACATTATCTCCTTCCCAAGGAGTTTATTGTCCACACCGACCATGAAGCATTGAAGCACCTAAGGTCCCAAGGCAAACTGAATAAACGACATGCAAGGTGGGTGGAATTTGTTGAAACATTTCCCTACATTATCAAACACAAGAAGGGAGTGACAAACATAGTTGCGGATGCCCTTAGTAGAAGGTATACACTCCTATCCTTGCTTGAATCAAAGTTGTTAGGATTTGAACATATTAAAACCTTGTATAGCTGTGATGATGATTTCGGCCAAGAGTATGTTGCTTGCATAAAGGGTGCTCACAATGAATTTTATAGGCACAATGATTATCTTTTCAAAGGAAAATGTTTATGTGTGCCTAAGACTTCATTGAGAGAACTTTTAGTGAGTGAAGCTCATGAGGGAGGAATCATGGGTCACTTTGGGGTTGAGAAGACATTAGCCATATTACATGAACACTTCTTTTGGCCTAAAATGAAGGCTCAAGTAGCCAAATTTATTAGTAAATGTATTACATGTCATAAGGCTAAGTCGAAACTCTCCAACCATGGTCTATATATGCCTTTACCATCACCCACCTCTCCTTGGTTGGATATTTCCATGGACTTTGTCCTCGGTTTACCAAAGACAAAGAGAGGTGTAGATTCCATTTTTGTTGTGATGTGTAGATTCTCGAAGATGGCACATTTCATTCCTTGCCATAAGAGTGATGATGCATCTCATGTAGCCAACCTTTTCTTCAAAGAAGTTGTAAGACTTCATGGAATTCCCCAAAGCATAGTAAGTGACAGGGACTCTAAGTTCCTTAGCCATTTTTGGAGATCATTATGGGGAAGACTTGGCACCAAGCTCCTTTTTTCCACAACCTGCCATCCTCAAACCGACGGCCAAACGGAGGTGGTGAATAGGACACTTGGACAACTCCTTAGGAGTTTTGTGAAAAACAACTTGAAATCTTGGGAAGATTGGCTACCTTATGTAGAGTTTGCTTACAATAGAGTGATCAATTCTACTACTCTACTATCACCATTTCAAATTGTTTATGGTTTTAATCCTTTAACTCCACTTGACTTGTGTGTTTTACCTTTTGGTGATGTTTTAAGTAGGGATGGAGTGGATAGAGCAGAGAAGATCAAAGCTATGCATGCCAAGATCAAAGAGAGGATTGAACAGAGGAATGAACAAGTAGCCACACATGCTAATAAACACCGAAAACATGTTGAGTTGAAAGTGGGTGATAGAGTTTGGGTTCACTTAAGGAAGGAGAGGTTTCCAAATTTGAGAAGCTCCAAGTTACTTCCTAAAGGAGCCGGTCCTTTTGTTATCATTGAAAAACTTGGCCCTGATGCCTTTAAACTAGATCTTCCCAGTGACTTTGGTGGTAATAATTCTTTTAATGTTTGTGATCTTACTCTTTGTGATATAGGTACAGAAGATGTTGAAGATGTAGATCAACGCAACTTGGGGAAAAGTTGCCATCAAGAAGGAGGGTTTGATGGAGGACCATCCTTGACAAGAAGAGTTACAAGAGCCATGCACAAAAGAATTCAAGAAGAAATGGAGAGTCTGCTCGAAAGTCAAAGCCAAGATTCAATTCAAGACTTATCCGTACTTTGTAATAGGACTTGTAACCTTCTAAAAATGTTGTAAAGTTATAACTAGATTAGGAACATTTAATTTGGGCCTCGCTGGGTGAATAAACGCGCGGCCTTATGTTTGTAATTGAACCAAAGTTTAGGAGTGTTTTTGTGAGAGAGTTGGGTAAAGACGATACCCACAGACGATAGCATTTGAATGCTTCCAGAATGGTAATCGAATACCACAGACGATTGTCATCGACGATTACCACAGGCGCTACCACAGACGATACCAAAGACGCTCTTTCATCTGATGCTTCATGCTGAACTCTTCCGTCTAAAGCTTGTTCCGTCTAGGCCTTCACATGCTGAACTCTTCCGTCTGAAGCTTGTTCCGTCTGAGCCTTCACATGCTGAACTCTTCCGTCTGAAGCTTGTTCCGTCTGGGCCTTCACATGCTGAACTCTTCTGTCTGAAGCTTGTTCCGTCTGAGCCTTCACATGCTGAACTCTTCCGTCTGAAGTTTGTTTCGTCTGGGCCCTCACATGTTGAACTTTTCCGTCTGAAGCTTGTTCCATCTGGGCCTTCACATGCTGAGCTCTTCCGTCTGAAGTTGGTTTCGTCTGGGCCGTCACAAGCTATCCCAACTCCCGCTAGTATAAATACGTAACACTTTGAATTGTAAAAGGATCTTGGAATCAATTTTGAATGAATGGAATTTAGCAAGAGCTAATTCTTTGAGAGTGGATTTCTCTCTAAGGTTTCTTCTAGAACCTTGAATCTTATCATGGAAACTCTTCCTTGTGGCGATTCTCCCTTAGGCTTATTGCTTATGCATGGCGCCATCATCTTCTAAATCTACTCCGCTTTCATTCTTTCTTCTAAGTCCTTGAGTCTTGAGTCAATTTTGAGCTTCCGCCATTAACGCATCCGTGGAGTTTCCAATTGAAGACGATGATCGGTCCAAATTTGAGCTTCGTCTCCAGCGAACTCATATCACCTTCGCTGAAGGAGCTTCAATAAATAGACCTCCATTATTCTGCGGTGATAACTATCCATTTTGGAAAGTTCGCATGAAGATCTTTATGGAATCTATTCACAGAAGTATCTGACAGGCTGTGGTAAATGACTACAAAGTTCCAATAAAAATAGAAAATGAAAAGAAATAGAGAAACCTTTTGAGGAATAGGACTTGGATGAGATCAGAAGGGCTGAAAATGATGCTAAGGCCTTGAATATCATACACTCTGCTTTGAATTCTGATGAGTTTTTCAAGATATCAGCTTGCACAACAGCAAAAGAAGCATGGGAGCTTATCATGGTAACCCATGAAGGTACTGCTGAGGTGAGGAGAGCTAGGAAGAACACACTCATTCAGGAGTATGAGACATTCAGAATGTTCCAAGGAGAATCAATAATGGAAATGCAAAAGAGATTCACACATATCATCAACCATCTCAAAGGACTTGGCAAGAACTTCATTGAAGAAGAGGTGAATGTCAAGATTCTGAAATCCTTGAATGTAAAGTGCCAACCTAAGGATGACCATAAATCGAATCAAAGAACCTTGTCGCTGCTATGACAAGTGCTTTGAACCTGTTTGGAAAACTTAGAGAATATGAGATGAACATGACTCGAATGGCGGATGAGGAGCAGAAAGACAAAAGAGCCAAAGGAATTGCTCTCAAGATAGATCATACTGAAACTGAATCTGAATCCTCTGAAGACGAAAATGATTCACAAGAAGACCAAGTGAACCTAATGGTGAAGAAGTTCAGAAAGTTTATGAAGAACAACACTAAGAAGAAATTTGGTCAACCCAGAAAATGAGTCAAGAAGCAGGATAACACTTCAGTCAAAGTAACTTGCTATGAATGTGGAAAGATTGGACACTACAGGTCAGATTGTCCAACCTTGAAGAGAAGCAACAACACTGAAGTGAGAAAAGCTGAGAATGAAAGAAATGCCAGAAAAGAAAAGAAGAAAAAGAAGGCATACATAGCTTGGGATGAAGGCTACACATCCTCAACATCTGAAAGTGAAGATGAGGAGGCAAATCTGTGCTTGATGACCAAAACGTCCAATGAGGTATGTGATATGAACTCAATTATGGATGATTATGATGAATTGCATTCTGCCTTTTGTGAGCTTTATAATCAAGCTGAAACCTTTGAAAAAGAAAACATAACTCTAAAAAAGGAAATATCCATGCTAAAATAGAAAATATGTGAACTAGAAAATGACATTTCAAAGTTAAAAGAACTCAACATCTCTGCAAATTGTGTTCATATGAAACCTGGAAATACTAAGCATGCTAAATACACTTGCACATATTGCATGAAACCTGGACATAAATCATATAACTGCATGATTAGGAAGAAAGGGATTTCCAGTGGCAAATACAAATGGATTAAGAAAGTAACCAGTAGCACTAACATGTATGGACCAAAGAGAAACTGGGTACCACCAACAAAATAAGTTCTTTTTCTCTTGCAGGAAAGCCTGAACAGCAGAAGCTCAACTTAGTACTTAGACAGTGGCTGCTCAAGGCATATGACGGGTGATAGAAGGAACCTGAGCACCTTCACACCAAGAGAATTAGGATCTGTTGTATACGGAGATAACAACAAAGGAAAAATCATAGGCTACGGTACTGTTAGATATAAGGCAAACACAGTGATAGAGGATGTATTGCTAGTCGATGGATTGAGGTTCAATCTGCTGAGCATAAGCCAACTATGTGACAAGAACTACAGAATTGCTTTTGATGATGAACATTGTCTCATCAACAACAAAGACTCAGATGAACTTCTAATGATTGGCAAGAGATCTAACAACATTTACATACTGGAAAAGGAAAGATTGTTGCATGATGATGAAACAGGTGAAGAAAACATAGACATCGATAACAAGCATCAGTAAACTCAACCTGACCCTATACCAGAACAAGCAAAAGAGTGGAGGACACCTAGGAACCTATCACTTGACAATGTCATTGATGACATCCACAAGGGGGTAACTACTAGATCCTCAAAGAATCTGTTTTGCTATAATATTGCTTTTGTATCTCAGGTAGAATCGTCCTCCATAGAAGAAGCCTTGAACAATGAATTTTGGATCATGGCTATGCAAGAAGAACTCAACCAGTTCAAAAGGAATGGAGTTTGGGAACTTGTTCCAGACAAGGGCAATATGAACATCATAGGTACAAAATGGGTTTACAAGAACAAACTGAGTGAAAAAGGAGTTGTGGTCAGAAACAAAGCAAGACTTGTGGCAAAAGGATACAATCAACAAGAAGGGATTGACTTTGAAGAAACCTTTGCTCCTGTCACAAGACTTGAAGCTGTTAGGCTACTCTTGGCATATGCTTGCATCAACAATTTCAAGTTATACTAGATGGATGTAAAAAGTGCATTCTTGAATGGTTATATCAATGAAGAAGTCTATGTAGCTCAACCACCCGATTTCATAGATGCTACTTGGCCTACACATGCCTACAAACTTCATAAAGCCTTGTATGGGTTGAAGCAGGCCCCTAGGCAATGGTATGACAGACTGAGTAAGTTTCTCATATCCAAAGGATTCCACAGAGGTAAAGTAGATAAGACTTTGTTTATTAAGGATAAGTCTGACTACATTCTATTGGTTCAAATTTATGTTGATGACATTATCTTTGGATCTTCTAACCAACAACTTTGTGAAGAGTTTGTGAAAGACATGCAGGAAGAATTTGATATGTCTATGATTGGAGAACTGAGTTTCTTCTTAGGACTTCAAATCAAGCAAATGGAATGTGGCACTTTCATACATCAGGCTATGTACACTAAAGAAATACTTAAGAAATATGATATGACAAATTGCAAAATGTCTAAAACACCTATTTCTACTAACACTTACCTTGAGACTGATGAAGCAGGTGATGAAGTTGATACTACCCTATACAGAGGTGTTATAGGATCTTTACTCTACCTTACAGCCAGTAGACCTGATATCATGTTTTCTGTATGTTTATGTGCTAGATTTCAATCTGCACCTAAGCAATCTCATTGACTAACAATGAAGAAGATTCTTAAATACCTAAAAGGAACAATAAGTTGTGGACTGTGGTATCCGAAAGGAACCTCACCACTACTTGTTGGTTTCAGTGACTCTGATTTTGCAGGTAGCAAAACGGATAGGAAAAGCACTAGTGGCACATGTCACATATTTGGAGAATGCTTGGTTTCTTGGAATAGCAGAAAGCAAGCTTGTGTAGCACTATCAACTGCAGAAGCAGAATATGTAGCTGTGGGAAGTTGTTGTGCTCAAGCAATTTGGTTGAAACACCAACTTGAGGATTTTGGGCTAAGGATAGATCACATTCCCTTAAAATGCGACAACACAAGCGCCATAAGTATCACAAGAAATCCTGTACTACACTCAAGGACAAAACACATTAAAGTCAGACATCACTTTATCAGAGATCACATCGAGAAAGGAGATTGTAACATCGAATTCATAGACACGGAGAATCAATTAGCAGATATATTCACAAAAGCATTACCAAAGGAAAGGTTTTACAAACTTAGATCAAACCTCGGCATACTGAGTGAGGAACATCTAAACTAAACCTTCTTACTTGATTACACTTATCCATAACTCTGTTTTTGTGAAAATTTTTCAAGAAAAACCTTCTTCTGATAGAAATAATCGATTACCAAGGGAGGATAATCGATTACTTCGTGTGAAATTCACTCTGAGAAGGATTTTGGGACTAAGATAATCGATTACTTGACTCTTTGGCAGTTTACCTTGAACTCTCTGGATTTATCAAGGTCTTCTAAAGTGATTGCACCATGTGGAAACACTTGTTTAACAGCAAATGGACCAGACCATCTAGACTTTAGTTTTCCTGGGAACAATCTTAATCTAGAATTATAAAGTAACACCAATTGTCCAGGGTAAAACTCTCTCCTTCTAAGCTTACGATCATGCCATAGCTTTGTTCTTTCTTTGTAAATCTTGGCATTTTCGTATGCTTGAAGTCTGAGTTCATCCAACTCATGGAGTTGGTATAGTCTCTTCTTATGGCCTGATTGAGAGTCAGAATTTAGGTATTTCAAGGCCCAGTATGCCTTGTGCTCTTGTTCTACAGGCAAGTGGCATGCCTTTCCATAGACCATTTGAAATGGTGTCATGCCAATGGGAGTTTTGTAAGCTGTCCTATATGCCCACAGAGCATCATTTAGTCTCTTAGACCAATCTTTTCTGGACAGATTTACAGTTCTCTCTAGAATCTTTTAATCTCCCTATTTACTAGTTCGGCTTGCCCACTTTGGTTTGGGGGTGATATGGTGTTGCAATCTTGTGCTTCACCCCCAACCTCTTGAGGACTCTCTCCATATGTTTGTTGCAGAAATGGCTTCCACCATCAGTAATGAAAGCTCTAGGGACCCCAAATCTACTAAAGATGTTTCTATGAATAAAGGTATCTACAATCCTAGAGTCATTGGTTGGGGCAGAAATGGCTTCTACCCACTTGGACACATAGTCTACAGCCACTAGGATGTATGTGTGGGAGAAAGAGGGAGGAAATGGTCCCATGAAATCCATCCCCCACACATCAAATACCTCTATCTCTAATATGTTGTTTAATGGTCCCTCATCTCTCCTTGAAATATTTCCACTTCTTTGGCATCTGTCACAGGACTGCACAAAAGCTTTTGCATCTTTAAAAATAGATGGCCAATACAAACCACATTGCAAAACCTTTTTAGCTGTCCTTTCCCCATTAAAATGACCTCCACTAGGGGAATTATGACAGTGCCAAAGGACAGAGTTGACCTCTTCCTCAGGTATACATCTCCTAAGGAGTCCATCTATTCCCCACTTAAACAGAAATGGCTCATCCCACACATAATATTTTGCATCAGAAAACAATTTTTTTCTCTGTTGATGGGACAAGCCAGGAGGGATATAGTTGGATACCTTGAAGTTCGCGATATCGCTGAACCAAGGAGCATCATTTACAGTAAAGAGTGTCTCATCAGGAAAGGTTTCAACTATAGGGATATCACTACCTTCTATTTCAGCATGAGGCAACCTTGAAAGGTGATCTGCCACTAGGTTCTCTCTGCCTTTTTTGTCTTTTATTTCAATGTCAAACTCTTGCAGAAGGAGAACCCAACGGATCAACCTTGGTTTACTGTCATGCTTCATTAGAAGGTATTTCAAGGCAGCATGGTCAGTGTACACTACTATTTTTGAGCCAATGAGATAAGGCCTAAACTTGTTGAGAGCAAATACTATGGCTAGCAGTTCTTTTTCTGTAGTTGAATAATTGATTTGGGCACTATCAAGCACTCTGCTAGCATAGTATATTACTCTTACAAGTTTGTCCTTCCTTTGTCCTAACACTGCCCCTATTGCATAATCACTAGCATCACACATTAATTCAAAAGGTAAACTCCAACTGGAGCGGTTGATGATGATAATGTGTTATTAGTTTCTCTTTTAGAGTCTCAAAGGCTTTTAAGCAGTTTTCATCAAAATTAAAGCTCACTTCCTTTACAAGCAAGTCACACAATGGTTTAGAAATTTTTGAAAAATCTTGGATGAATCTTCTGTAGAACCCAGCATGACCTAAGAAACTCCTCACCCCTTTCACATTCACTGGTGGAGGCAATTTCTCTATCACTTCTATTTTTGCCTTGTCCACTTCTATACCATTCATAGATATTTTGTGTCCTAAAACGATGCCTTCTTTAACCATAAAATGGCATTTTTCCCAGTTCAAAACCAGATTTGTTTCTTGGCATCGTTTCAGTACAAAAGCTAAATTTTCTAAACAGTTATCAAAAGTGGAACCAAAGACAGAAAAATCATCCATAAATATTTCAATGAATTTCTCAACCATATCTCCAAAAATGGACATCATGCATCTTTGAAAGGTAGCTGGTGCATTACATAGTCCAAATGGCATTCTCCGGTAGGCAAAAACTCCATAAGGACACGTAAAAGCAGTTTTCTCTTGGTCCTTAGGATCTACCACAATCTGGTTATAACCAGAGTAGCCATCCAGGAAACAGTAATAGGCATGACCAGCTAGCCTTTCAAGCATTTGGTCCATAAAAGGTAAAGGGAAGTGGTCTTTCCTTGTAGAATCATTTAACCTTCTATAATCAATACACATCCTCCATCCAGTCACTGTCCTGGTGGGGATCAACTCATTTTTCTCATTTGCAATCACAGTCATGCCCCCTTTCTTGGGAACTACTTGTACTGGACTTATCCAAGAGCTATCCGAAATGGGATAAATAATGCCAGCATCAAGTAGTTTGAGGACTTCCTTGTGTACAACCTCTTTCATAGTAGGATTTAAACGTCTTTGAGGTTGTATCACAGGTTTGAAATTGTCCTCAAGCAAGATTTTGTGCATGCAAAATGAGGGACTTATACCCTTCAAATCAGAAATCTGCCACCCAATAGCAGATTTATGCCTTTTCAGAACTTTAAGCAAACTGTCCTCTTCATTTTTATTCAAAAAATTGCTAATGATCACCGGGAAGGTGTCATTCTCTTCAAGAAAAGCATATTTAAGATGCGAGGGCAGTTGCTTAAGTTTGCTTTTAGGTGCAGTTTCTGTTTTATCAACCATTTCAGCTGTTTCATCCACTGCTTCAATACATGATGGTGATGATGTGTTGGTTTCCATAGCAGCAATGAATTCTTCAACTTCATATTGTTCATTTTCAAAACTGGAAGTATCAAAATCTTCCTCCTCTTTTATGAAGTCAAAAATTTCATTTTCATAAACATTTTCTGCTATCGGATTCAACACATCAATCATCATGCATTGGGACTTATCAGCTGGAAATTTCATAGCATCAAAGATATTAAAAGATACCTTTTCTTCATCTACTCTCAGAATGAGTTCACCTTGTGCTACATCAATCAAGACTCTGCCGGTGGCTAGGAATGGTCTTCCTAGGATGATTGGCACTTCTTCATCAGCCTCCATATCCAACACCACAAAGTCAGCAGGGAATACAAATTTGTCCACCTTCACCAAGAGATCTTCTACTACTCCATAGGGGCGTTTGGTGGATCTATCCGCTAATTGCAGTGTCATCATTGTGGGCTGGATGTCTTGAATGTTCAATTTATGTAGCACAGAAAGAGGCATCAAGTTTATGCTGGCTCCCAAGTCAATTAATGCCTTCCCCACTGGTACTTCCCCTATAGAACAAGGGATGGTGAAGGGACCTCTATCTCTCAATTTTTGAGGTAGTTTCCTCTGGATGATGGCGCTACATTCCTCTGTCATGGCTACTGTCTCATCATCCAAAAGCATCCTCTTGTTAGATAAGATCTCCTTCATGAATTTAGCATATGAAGGCATTTTCTGCAAAGCTTCAGAAAATGGAATATTAATCCTCAAACTTTTCAAGATATCGAAGAATTTGGCAAACTGCTTATCATCATTTGCCTTCTTCAGCCTTTGAGGATATGGAAGCTTGCAGTAAGGTGAGATGTGTTCATGCTGGCCAGCTTCTTCTAAAATCTGCTTCTTTGTCTTTCTTGGTGAATCTTTCTTTTCCATGAGAACTGCAGGTATAGGTGGCTGCCTAACTTTCTCTGCAGTATCTTCTTCTTCATCCACTTTATCACCCTTTAATTCTGAAGTTTCCTCTCCCAACACTCTACCACTCCTTGTGGTAATGGCTTTACACTGCTCCTTTGGGTTTACCACAGTATCACTTGGCAGATTCCCTTGGTTTCTTTCAGATAATTGCTTGGAAAGCTGGCCAATCTGTGATTCAAGGTTCCTAATTGAGGCTTCTTGGTTTGTGAACATTGATTCAGTCCTTTGCATAAAGGACATGAACATGTTTTCCAGATTTGCAGAACCTTCTCTAGGAACATTCATATTAGAGCCTGCTGGAGCATTTCTTGGCTGGTTGGGTTGAAATTTAGACTGGTTTGGGTTGAAAGGTGTGTTTTGTGGTTGATTTTGGTTACCGTACTGATTAGATGAAGATGCTTGGTTTTGATGCTGGTTGTAATTTTGGTTATATGGTGGATTTGGATTGAAAGGTGGTCTAGGATTAGAGTTGAAGGTTTGTTTGAAGTTTTGGTCATAAGAGGAGGGGTTAGGTTGCAGATAATTGTTATTTCTATAGGAAAGATTTGGATGGTTTCTATTGTGGGAGTTATAGCTATTGTTAGCATAAGGATTACCTTGAGGATTCCCCATATAGTTCACTTGAGCTTGATCCTCTGCAGCAGCTCCTAAGCTTTCACAACATTCAACTGGATGTCCTCCCCCACAATATTCACAACTTACTGGAGGTGCCTGGACTGCATTGAGTTGGACCACTTGCAGTTGTTTCATTATTTGGTCCATTTTCTGAGTCATCAACTTATTCTGAGCCAATAGTGCATCATTAGTTCCGAGATCCATCATTCCTCTCCTTTCTCCATAGAAATCACTAGGAGGAGCATCGTATCTGTTTGAAGCCATGGTCTCAATGATTGCTCTTGCTTCTTGCGCATCCTTTTTCCTCAATGACCCTCCAGCAGAGGCATCTACTAGCAATCTGGTATGTGATCGCAGTCCATTATAGAAGATGTGGACTTGCTGCAAATCAGAGAAACCATGGTGAGGACAC
This sequence comes from Hylodesmum podocarpum, assembly GCA_026586105.1. Classification (NCBI taxonomy): domain Eukaryota; kingdom Viridiplantae; phylum Streptophyta; class Magnoliopsida; order Fabales; family Fabaceae; genus Hylodesmum; species Hylodesmum podocarpum. The sequence goes on from JALJEV010000219.1 coordinate 316,792, forward strand.
CTTCTCAACAAGGATTTGAATCTCCTCCATGCCTCACTTATGGATTCTCCATCTTTTTGCTTGAAACAAGAGATCTCAGCTCTGAAATAGTTGTACTTCTCAGGTGGAAAATATTGAGCCAAAAATGTGTTTACCAAGTCTTCCCAAGCAGTGAAGTATCCATGTGGAAAACTCTGCAACCACATCTTTGCTTCTCCTTTTAATGAGAACTCAAATAATCTCAGCCGAATAGCATCATCCGGCACTCCATTCATTTTTATAGTTCCACAAATCTGCAAGAAATTGTGAACATGTTGATTTGGATCTTCCTCCTCTAGACCTCCAAACTGCTCTTGTCTGACCAACTGTGTAAGAGCAGGTTTGATTTCAAAATTATTGGCCGCCACAATTGGTGGTGCAATACTGGAACCGCAGCCCATTGCATTTGGCGTATACAGCTCTTCCAATGTCATTCGCCTTGTGTTATCCATAGTTGTTGTTGAATTTTCTGGTATGGTCTCTTCTTTATTGCTTTTATTCTCTCTCAGATTTTTCCTGCAAAACCTCTCAATTTCTGGTTCAAACAAGAAGTTAGTTTCCTTAACTCTTCGCATAAACCACAAGTCAAAGAGATGCAGGGAATTCCAAACAGAGTAAAAAGAATGAAATTAATCAATACAAAACAAAAAAAAAGAAATGTATACAAAACAAAAACAGAACAAGTATGAATCAACAAATAAAAACAAATATCCTAATTAGCAAACACGTTAAGACTATCGATATTCAACCAATAGTCCCCGGCAACGGCGCCATAAACTTGTTGACTTTTAAAAATATGTAGGTGTCAATCTTCGGCAAGTGTACCGATCGTCAAAAGTTTAGAAATAGTGAGAAAAGGATGTCGAACCACAGAGACTAGTTGTGAATTATCGAATGCTTAATATGCTTGCTATTAGGACTAACAATGGAGTGAATCATGTGTGTAAACTAAGTAATTATGTAAAAGAAATTTAATGCTGTAAAAATGAATAATGAAATTCAGTAAATGTTTAAGTTTCAGAAATGATGAAAACAGTTAGGGAATAGGTTCATTCAATTCCTTCCTTCATGTAACTAATTCCTATATCAATTCAATGAATATCAATCAATTGGAGACTAGAATTTGTGATACCTTAGACTAATCCTATTCCTAGGTCTTTAGTCACTTTGAATGACTTCTATAATCTCTAATTCCTTAGATGAAAATAGGAATACATTCAAGAAGCGAAACAGATAAATTCACAATGTCTCATAACATGCAAGTTCTATTCCTAGACTCATGCACTGTTATAATGATGCAATTCCTCTCCTAATTCAACTATCAATCTTCCGAAGGTATAATTGAAATGAGAAACAAAAACTCAAGGAACAGTTCAATCCAATTCAAGTAGTTAATATTCCTATCACTATTCGAAATTCATGAATTAAACCTCAAGAAATTGCATTAAGTAAGAAGAGATCAATCAATCAACTTGAATTACAACTGAATCAACATAGAATTTCATTACAAGTGTTCTAGAATCGAAATCCCCTTCCCTAACCTAAGAGTTTAGCCTAACATGGAAATAGAAAAAGAAAGAATGAAAACAGAAATCAAAACCGAGAGAAGCTCCATGAATCCTTAGATCTTGCTTCCACAAGCTCCAAAACTTCAAGAATCTTCAAGATTTTGATGGAGGAAGATGGAGAACGAAGATGGAGAGAAGAGAGAAAAACGAGAAGTGTGCAGAAGAAGCTTAACAAGAAAAACTGAATTATGAAGTGTCCTTTTTCGCGCCCAGCAAGTGTATATATAGACCCAGAAATCGCGCTACCCACTTAAGAGGGACGCGCCCTGGCGTGTTTTGAGCGGAGACGAAAGTATGAACGCGCCCTTGTGTGCGCCCTGGCGTGTTTGTTCAACAAACAAACAGTATTTGCATTAGTTGTATCGTCTGTCTTCATGTCGTCTGTATTTGAGATCGTCTGTCTGAACTTGGTGTTGTCTGTTATGGACTTGGTGTCGTCTGTCTTAGCTTGATGTATCGTCTGTTGTGGACTTGGTATCGTCTGTTGTGGACTTGGTATCGTCTGTTGTGGACTTGGTATCGTCTGTTGTGGTTCCAGACGAAAACATCAATCTGGGGACTCAGAAGAAACAAGCACAGACGAGGCAACTCAGACGAGGCAAGCACAGACGAAACTAATCCGGATGAGGCAAGCACAGACGAAGCAACTCCATAAGAAGCAAGTGTAGACGAAGCAACTCCATAAGAAACAAATACAGACGAAGCAACTTGGATAATACTGGTACAGACGAAACAACTTGGAGAATACTGGTATAGACGAAGCTACTTCATAAGAAGCTCGCACAGACGGAATAGCTCTCAGATGAAGTAGGCATAGACGAACTAATCCATCGACGAACAAGAGTTCTTGCCTTGATCCCTTCATTTGAGCTTTCATAAAGCACGAGACGCGCCCTGCATTGAGTGAAATCGCGCCCTGGCGCGTTTGAATAAGTAATGATGGCATGGGCGCGCCCCTGAGCGCGCTCTGGCGCGTTTTCGCCGCAAACAGAGTATGAAGGCGCCCCATGAGTGCGCCCTGGCGCGTTTTAACAGACGATATCATTTTAACAGCCTTGGATGCTCAACTTGAGGTTTGGCTTGCTCTACTCTCTTGGTTTGAGCTTCTGTTCTAGTATTGGATCCACTCCTTGCTGCTTATCTCTTCTTCAATCCTTCATTGAACCTAAAGATTAACAAAAGAAGAATTAAAATGACTTAAAACTCAAGAAAAACTTACAAAACTCACAAAACACTCACTCAAGAACTAACACTAAGCAATTATGATATTTTTACTGTTTTCTTGACTAAATTATAGCTAAACCTAGTGAAAATAGATGGGAATGAGCTTAAAACACCTAGAAAAACATGTATAATCTAGCACTTATCAGTAATCGATTACCAAAGCACCAGTTTTCAATATTTTTGTGAAACACCCCTGGAGTAATCGATTACCACGAGCAGTAATCGATTACCACAGAACATGCTTTTTATGTTTTTAAGAGGAATCCACTAGAGTAATCGATTACCATTTTACAGTAATCGATTACCACGACTGTTTTCTCGTTTTTCTTTCTTCCCTCTATATAAGGAACTGAGATAATCGATTTCCAACTGCTGGTAATCAATTACCTCGTTCTTGGGCTAATCTTTTGGGCTTTGTTCTCTCTTATAAGAAGTGCAGGAGTGACTCTTCATTCACCACTCAACCTCTTACTCTGAAAAACCCTTCATCTTCTTCCTCCAAACCCTAGGTTTTCATTCTCTCTCAAACAATGGAAAGACAAGGAAAAGGTAAGAGAATCAAAATGAGGGCAAGCCGCTACACTCAAGAAGAGATTAAAGGAAAGAAAAAGGTGGGAGAATCCTCCAAGAGGAAGAAACCAACCACCTCAGAGCAGCAACCGGAAGTTCCTCCTCCTCCACAACCACAAGTATCAGAAATCAACCGATGGTTCACTTCAAAGGGACAAGAAACGCGGTTCAATCTGGACTTTGCAAACAAAGGTCTAGTTCCTCCAAAGATACTTGACCTTGGATGGCTTGACGCTCAGAGTTTCACATTTCAGACCTTCCTCAGGCAACAACATTTGGAAAGGTTTGTAGGGATGAAAGGATTCATCTATCCAGATTTGGTTCGAGTTTTCTACTCCAACCTCAAATCGAATATGGAGAGGATGACTGTGACATCTGAAATCAAAGGTATCAAAATTTCCCTAACCCCTGCACACTTTATAGATATTGCTGGGATTCGAAATGAAGGGATTATAGCACATACAGACAAACTCAGAGAGAAAGGGTTTGATTTTCAAAAAGATACCTTCTTTATGAGCCTTCTGAGGAACCCTCAACACTGGGAAGAGGACAGAAATTCTAAAAGGGCTTTGGGCAAGAAAATTACCTACAACATTGGTGGCCTCACAGCAGATGACCAGCTACTTCACTACACCGTTTGCTGGATCTTGGTTGCAATAGGAGCAAACCATGCCCGATTTGATCGAGGATGACATGATCCTCATTGCTTTGCCTTGAAGAACAACATTCAAGTGGATTGGACTCACGTGATCATGGACAACATCTTTGAAAACAAGGAGACTACTTGATAATAAGTGTCCTTACTCTCTTTTTATTTCTAGACTAATTGAAATTTTTCAGATAGACACTACTGATGAAGCAAGAGAATTAGTCAAGGATGTTCATGTCATCGGCGATGGAGCACTGAAAAAGATGAGACTCATCAAAACCGATGTTGGATGGATCACAAGAGAAGAGGCACAACAAGAGCATGACGTACCACAACAAGAGCATGAAGAAGCAGAACAAGAGCAAGAGGAAGCACATCATGAAGATATGGATGAAGACAATCCTGGAGAGTACATTCCACGATCTCGCTTCGAATCCATTATGATAGACCGATTGGATGAATTAGAAGCAACCGTCAACAAGCGCATTGATGCTCTGGGAAAGCGACAGGATCTGCATTTCCTAGAAATAAAGGACTTGATGGAAACTATCATGGAACGACTCAATCAGGATGATGACGACTCAGATTAGTAACTTCATTTACTTCTCTCTTTTGATTTGATATACCAAATAAGGGGAGTATATGTAGTTAGTGATTTTAGTTGTTTAGTCTTTAGCCTTTAGTATTTGATTTGCTCTGCTTTTACTCTGTTTTGAACTATTCTGGTTTGAAAAGTTTTAAAATCTGTTTGTACCTAGGCACCTGACTTAGGGGGAGCAGGTTAACACATTTGAAACTATTATTGGATGACTGTAATAGATAGATTTAAAATTTCTGCAAATGATTGCCTTTATATATCGCTAAATATTGATGTTTCTAACATGAGTTGGATGATACACATAACTGTATGTGAATTGCTGAATAGAATTGATGAAAAAAAAGGAGAAAAGAAAAAGAAAAACACTAACATTATAGGACATATCAAAGCCATCATCTACATAAGGGATCAACTACACAAGATTTGGTACATCAAAACCAAAAAGGGGGAGATTGTTGGACTTGAAGCTGAAGAAGTCTTTCCTAGTTTTAGTTTTGATATACTTGTAATTTTGATCTTTATGATAGACTGTATATAGGAGTTTATATGTATTGATTGTTATAGTTTAGGCTTTGAGTGTGGTTTTTATTCAATCTTTTCACAGAGAATTTGTTTTAACTCTTGTAAGATGAGCTAGAGTAGTTGTGAACCCCATTTTGTTTTGAAAAGAACTCAAAAAACTTTGGTTTTAAAGTTTAAGCTGAAGTAATCGATTACCCTGAAGCTGTAATCGATTACCAACAGACTTAGAAAATAGGGGAACTCAACTGGCTCTGGAGTAATCGATTACCACTCCACAATAATCGATTACTTCGTGCTTGAAATGCAAAGGAAGATAAAATCTCTCTGGAGTAATCGATTACCAACATCTGTAATCGATTACCACACCAGAATTCATCTCAAAATGGTTATGAAAACTGCTTTAAATAGATCTTCTTCATTTTGTTTTCAAGAGAGAAATCTTTTAATGTTTTAGAAAGGAAAAAAGAAGAGAAAAAACATTGGTTTACAAGTTCTGGAAACTCTCTTCAAAGATTTCAAAAAGAATTTCTCAAAGAGATGAATATTGTGTGAAGAAAGGATTGGATACATTTGGTTATCATTGTGATCAGAGCATACACAAAGGTGTAATCTTTACTGATCTTTATCTTTTGTTTGATAGTTTTGTTTTGGGTTGAAAACTCTTAAGAGAAGGTGTTCTCTAGAAGAAGAGTTAAAGGTTGAGAGAGGGACTCTCAAAGGAGATTCTTGAAGGATTCAAGAATTGGAGAGATATGTTCTTAGGTGAAGAACATAGAGAGTTTTGAGTATTTGATTTGTTTTGTGTTTGTGCAGAAGTGATTGTATTGAACACAAGATTATAGTGGAATACCAATTGCAACAGATTGTTGGATTGGGACTGGATGTAGGCCGAAAGCCGAACCAGTATAAATCTCTGTCTTCTCTCTTCTCTATACCTTGACTTTACTTTCCATTAATTTCTTGCATTATATTTTCCTGTATCTTTCTGCTGTTATATCTCTGATACATTGCTTATAATATAGATAAAATTGAATCGGGAAAAAGCGAGAAAAAGATTGGTAGTTTTAGGGAACTTGAATCTATTCACTCCCCCCCTCTAGATTCATATAGGGACCAACACTTAATGAGTGGAAAGGACATTTAATTCTCTTATATTATTTTTGCCTCTAATATCTTTCTTGCAACAATGGATAACTCCCAGAGTGTTGAAAATAATGTCTCCTAGAACCCAAAAGGTAATGGATGCCATGATGGAGAAGTTTATTCACTTGCAACACAACCTCAAGAATGAGCTTCAAGAGAGTGTGAATGAGGTGAGGGAGGAGAATTATAGGAGAATGAGGGAGGAAGAGGATAGAAGGAGAGACTTTGAAAGAGCACTAAGAGAAGAAAATGAAAGAAGAGAAAGAGAGGCATCAAATAGGAGAAGTAGGGAGAGAAGAGAAAGTAGTAGTAGGAGAGAGTATAACTCACCTAGAGAGAGTGTGGGAGAGAGCAACTTTGATGAAGACTATACTTTCCACAAATATGAAGATGAAAGGAGAACTAAAGGAAGGAGAACACCCCTTAACCATGATCGTGGCTTTGGTGCATTTCCCCAAGGTAGAGGAGCAAGGCAAGGTGGCTTGAACACCAAGATTAAGCTTTCACCATTCCTTAGAGAGGGAGGAGCCGAAACCCACCTTGATTGAGTGATGAAGGTGGATCAAGTTTATTCATATCACACACACTTGAGAGAAATAAGGAAGTTGAATCTTGACATCCTTCAATTTGAAGGTTATGCCTTGGTATGGTGGAACCAAGTGTTAGTAGATGCTTTTGCAAGAAGGAGGCCTCAAGTCACTTCATGGACTCAACTCAAAGATGTCATGAGCGAAAGGTTTGTTCCTCACTCTTACACTAGATATTTACATGTTAAATTGCAAATACTAACACAAGGGTCAAAGAGTGTTCAAGAATACTACAAAGACCTTGAATTGACCATGCTTAGGGCGGATTATCAAGAAGAAAGGGAGGGAACACTTGCAAGATTCATCCATGGGTTGAATCATGACATTCAAGATGTGCTTGAACTTTAACACTATGTGACTATTGGTGATGCACTTCACAAGGCCGAAAAGATTGAGAGCCAATTGAAGAGAAAGGCCACCTACAAGAGGAGTTCCACACCTTACAAAGCACCTTGGAAGGACAAAGGAAAGAAAGATTACCAATCTTCCTCCAAAGGCAAGCTTGACTGAGAGGACCCTAAAGGTAAGGAAGTAAAATCTTCTACTTCCAAACCTAGCTCCATTAAATGTTTTAAGTGTTTGGGTCATGGTCATATTGCTTCTCAATGTCCTAACAAGAAATCCATGATTGTGAGAGTGGATGGGGCTATTACTAGTGAGGATTCTCAAATCTCTTTAAGTGAAAGTGAAGCATCAAGGGAAAGCACTAGTGGTGATGATGATCAACCCGAGAATGGAGATCTCCTCATGGTGAGGAAGATGCTTGGAAGTGCTCTCAAAGAGTTAGATGATTCACAAAGGGAGAATATCTTTCACTATAGATGTTTGGTTGAAGGGAAGGTATGCTCTCTCATTATTGATAGTGGTAGTTGTACAAATGTAGTTAGCACTAGGTTAGTAGATAAATTAGGACATACATTATCTTCATATCCTAAACCTTATAAGTTGCAATGGTTGAGTGATAAAGGTTAATTGGTTGTTAATAAACAAGTTCTTATTAATTTCTCCATAAGTAGATATAAAGATGATGTATTGTGTGATGTTGTTCCTATGGAGGTCACTCATCTTTTACTTGGTAGACCTTGGCAATATGATAAGCATGCTATTCATGATGGTGCTTCTAACACTTATGTTTTCTCTCATGTAGGCAAGAAGGTCACCTTGAAACCTTTGACACCTAGGGAAGTTTGTGAGGATCAAATAAAGATGAAACTAAAAAGGGAAAGTGAGAAAAAGATTGAAAAGGGTGAGAGTTTAGGGTCTAGGCATGACTTTGCCAAGAGCTCCACCAAGAAAAACAAAAGTGAAACCACCCTTAAAGCTAGGAAAGCTGAGAGCAAATCCAAGGGAAAACTTAATGAGAGTTTGCTTATTGAGAAGGGTGAGTTAAAGAGAGAGTTTCTAGCTAGGAAAAGAATGTTTCTTTGTTTGCCTAACCCACTTGTTTTGAGTACTAATCATGTAGGTAAACAAGAAGAACTTGATGCATTATTGATGGAGTTTGATGATGTTTTCTCCAAGGATATCCCACATGGGTTGCCACCCTTAAGAGGCATTGAGTCTTGGAAAATCCTTGAATTTAGAAGTGTGGAATTTTTAATTGTGCCTACTAACTTTAACTCTCATGATATTGATGGTTCATATAGGTTGATGAAAGAATTAAAGAAGGAGGGCAAATTACAAACTTCCACATCTTTTGAAAGACTAAAGGCACCTTGTGAGAGAGATAAGAGTTTCACTCTAAAGAAGTATTATGTTCTAGGACCAACTGAGAAGTTGTGCATAAAGGAACCATGGAGTCACTTGGGAAGAAGGAAAGGAGTACTTGAAGATTATGCATTATCAAAATGGGAGACTTCCTTGCCTCTTACTTCTCCTATTAATTCTAATTTGCACAACACTTTTTGTGACACAATAGAGTCTCATGACAAGTTGGAAAATATTTGAGAATGCAAAGTTGGAATTCTTACTTGAATCTACTAATGGTTCTCTTTTTGATGTTGAATATCCTTTTAGGTGGAAGAATGAATTTAAGAAGGAGGGAACATCACAAGCTTCTACACCTAGAAGAACTATCTTAAAGAAGAATTTCAACAAAGTGGAGTACACATGGATTAAAGAACTAGTTTCTATACATTTAAAGGAGGAATTAGAGACTCCTTGTGATGGAGGACCATCTCCAAGCATGAGGATTACAAGGACAATGCAAAGAAGAATTGAAGCCCAAGTTGAAGAAGAGTTGACCAAGTCAAAGTCAAAGTCAATGGTCAACTCCTCAAAGTCAACAAAGTGGGCTTATGAAGCCTTGTAATCTTCTTATTAGTTTGTAATTAGTTTAGGATTATTTTGGTGTAAAGCTTGGACCATATTTTACTTGTGATTTTAAGCCAAGCTCACATTGGACATGTTGACTTCTATTTTGTGGTTAAAGCCTCTTAAGATGGGCTTAAGTGTCATATGACCCAACTAAGCAAGTGTAATACACTCTCTTAAAAGAGAGTGGATGGATTAGGAGAGAGAATTAGTAGAATTGCCACTAACTTCATTTAAATTTCCACCACTTGATTATGCCATAATCAAAGGTGCAAATTTAAGTCAAGTTTATAAGTGTTGACTCTCATCTAAGAAGGTATTCTAGCCTTTGGATTTGCTTCTAATCCAAAGCATAGAATTCCATCTTAATTAATCCATGATCATCACAAGCTTAGATGAGTTATGAGCCTCTTGATCTCATTAACTCTAGATCCTTCTTGAATTGATCAAGTGAGGGGTGCTTAGCATCACTTGATCAATCCATCAAGGATCAAGTGGACCAAGAAGCTCACGACCAAGAACCATTTAACTTAGGCATTTTCCAACTTTGTACTCACTTTGAATTTGAATGAAATTAGAGAATTTCTAAGACAAGAGTCTTGAAAAAAGGAGAGAGTTCTCCTATGGTTTCTTCCAAGAACCTTGAATCTTATCATGGATCCATGATCCAAGTAACGATTCTTCTACCTAGCTTATTGAAATCTTGTTCATGGCGCTATTCCAATTCCTAAACACGTATCCACTTTCATTTTCTTATCATTTTGGTCCTTGACCGAGAGGTCCTTACCTCATATCCCTTGAGTTTGCTTAATTCTTTGGAGTGTTGAATGATTTGGTGAATGAAGATGGGGCACACATTGTGAATCCGTGGAGATCACCTTCTAAGCTTCATGGGTTTGCATCACCTCGTAATTTGAGTAGAAAATCACTTGTATCCTTCCTTTACTTCTCTACATTGTGTTAATGATATTAGTAGACAAAGCATCTTGTTATTAAATGTTAAACTTGATAGAGTTTGCTTAATCTTTGATCCGGGTGGAATTTGCTGTGTAGGTAAGAAGCTAAGAAAACTTGAGGACAAGTTGGCCACAAAAAGGAGGGTTTGATGGAGGACCATCTCCAAAAGCTCAACAAACTCTTCAACCTTACATTTTAATAAATTGAGCTTCTAATAAAATTCGTTATGTTTTTAATTGTCTAACCAGGTTTAGTATTCAGATCATAACTTGGGCTACACAACTCCAATTGATCTGTTATTGGTGACCTTTTAAAGCTGACTTAAAGGGATACAAAATCTATGAAGACACAAAATCCCAGTTCTAACGAAATGTAGGAGGAAATTGGGGTTGAAAGAACGTTTTGATACTACCAGGATGTTCCAGCGGGGTGTTGACCAGGTTCAGTATTTTGAGTGTAATGTGGGCTACAAAACTCCAATTAAGTTCGTCTTTATGGAATTTTAAAGCTGACTTAAAGGGATACAAAAGTTATGAAGACACTAAAGCCCAGTTCGGACTGCATCTACGAGGAAATGGAGCTTGAAGTTAACGTTGGAATTCTACCAGGATTTTCCAGCGAGTTGTTTAATTGTTTAGGCCTATTAGTTTCTTTCAATTATCTATTTGTTTTAAGACTTGAATTTGGGCCTTGTAATTGTAAAGTGTGTTCAGCCTAGGATGTCTCTCATCTCACCATTGATCACTCATTTCATCCTAGGGTGGAGAACATTTCAGATTTCTAACCTTAGACCCATTGCACTTTCGTTTAAGTTGGTCAACTTTCTCATTGTACTTACTTTTGGTCAAATTTATGAAATAGAATTTCTAAGACTTATGTCTTGAGAGAAGGAGAGAGCTCTCCTAGGGGTTTCTTCCAAGAACCTTGAATCTTATCATGGATCGATGATCCAAGTGGCGATTTTCTAACTAAGCTTATTGGGTTCTTCATCCATGGTGCTTACCACACTTCTTCCTTCTTCCATTTTTGGTATTTCTTGTTCTTTTTCCTAAACCGTGAGTTCTAGTGTTAATTTTGCAAGCTACTTCAAATCAATTGAGTGTTGAATGATGGGTGAATGAAGATTGGGCACCTCTTTTCTTATCCATGAAGATTCCTTACAAGTTCCTCATGTTTGCATCAATAGCTTCCCAAGGAGCAAACAAGCTATCCAGAATTTTCATATTATTTTGTTTCTTGGTAAATGTGGTTCCCAATGAAGTGAATCCATTTAATATAGTTTGGAATCTTCCAAACATCATATCAATAGATTCTCCTTTCTTCATAGAGAACATCTCATATTCTCTTTGAAGAGTGGCAGCCTTTCGCAGTCTCACGTCTTCTGTTCTTTCATATGAAATTTTAAGAGCATCCCAAAGCTCTTTTGTTGATTTGTAGGCACAGAATCTATTCTATTCTGTCTTTGAGAGTGCACATGTGAGAGCATATCTGGCTTTGTTGTTCTACTCCATTGCATAATATTCTTCATTTCCCCCACTTAGGTTCGGGTTTAAAGATGGGAATATCTCCTTGTGCGATGATCCTCCAAAGTCTATACCGAGTAGACTTAATGTACATCTCCATGGGATCAGCCCAGTAGGTGTAGTCATCTCCCAACAAAGCTGGAGGCTTGTTCATGGATGACCCACCAGAAAGAAACATAGGCCCTTGAGACTCCATCTTGGATCTTTCCTCTAGCAGCTGTTAAGCGCTTAACCCTTAGAGGCTGAGCTCTGATACCAAACTGTAAAAGATATAAACACAAGAAGGGGGTTGAATTGTGTTAATTAAAATTTTTATCCCTTTCGTCTGTTGTTTTCAAAAGCGATCAGACGAAACTATAAACTCTTTGACTGTTAATTTTATTTTTCAGATGTTTCAAGTGAATTATCCCTATTAGTCAACAATATAAAGATTAATGAAAACAATTATTTTTATATTGGTTCGTCTATCCAAGACTACGTCCAGTTACGCAACAACTATTGAGTTTTCACTACAAACTGTGAAATGGTTACACAAGTATTCTTTGCACTCAACCACTTCTGGCTATATCGATATTCTTTGAATACAACCTTCTCATGCTAAACCACTAGGTATTCTATGGAACACAGCCTCCCCAAGCTAATACAAGAGGTATTCTTTGGAACGCAACCTCCTCAGGATAACGTACCACAACAGTGGATTTAAGGAGTTTCTAAGAAACAAAGATCCTCTTCACAAAGAGGGTTTTACAAATGAAGTACAAAGCTTAAAGCAAGAGAGCGAAATAACAGATGATAGCTTTTTGCAGCGTGTTCGCCAACTTGAATTAGAGTTGGTGAAGTCCTTTATATAGGCAACAACTTGATAGATCTGTTAGACTCAAAAATCTTTCTGTTGTCCTCTCCTCCTTGAAGTCTTCAACTTGTGTCAAAGTAAATCATGGATTTTACAATTTTGCACAGCGGAGTCAGAGCCTTTTTCTGACTTATCAGAGATAACAACGAAAAGTAGATTTACTTTTCGTGTTGCAGAGGTTAATCGCAAGTCTCTATTCTGATTTTGGAAGTTTCTTGAGTAATGTAAGCATTTGAAATCTGGCGCGAGTTACTCAGATGAAAGACTTGGACTTCACTAGACTTCATAGACAATGGGTCTTCATAATCTTCAGTCTGATACTTTGTCTTGAAAAGACTTCATTAAGTTTGGTATGAGGACTTCGTCTTAAGCATATCGTCTTATACTTTCGTTTTGAGGCATGCTTTTGGATAGACGAATGACTTGATCAGCAGTAGACTTTGAAGGGTCATCTTCGTCTGTTCTTGCTCCGTCTGACTTTGACTTGCAATGCTTCAGTCTGATAAGTTTCGTCTATTCTGTAATTAATCAAAAACTTGAGATGTTAATCATCTTGATCTAACAAAACTCAATTTAAAACCCATTACAATTAATTATGCAACTCAATATGATGCATGACACTCACAATTAAGCGATGTGTACATGTCACCTTTAACCCTTTCACTAGAAATATTAGGCAGTCATAATCAGGGCAACCAATGTTGCAACATGAGTAACTTCCTATTCATGGTGATCTGTCATAGTGAATGTTTTCCCCACTGCAAATACCATCAAAGGCTATTACATCGACCCGTCAAGGACAAACCGTCCTAGTTCCATTCATCTTCACTTTTCAAAAACATTTTCATTCACCTAGCATTCATGATAATCCTCGTCTATTTTCCAAAAACTCATTCTCCACAAGCATGTCCATTAGAGACAACCTCTTTGCTCTTTCATTATTCATTCTCTCGTCAAAATAAAACACAATTATAGTTGATTATCATGAACCTCATCGATGCAATATGTCCCACCAAGGCTAACTCTCAATCCACACCCATTATTTTACCATAATGGAATCTTTCATTTTACAACATCAACCAAATTACAATACAGAAGAACATGCACAAAATGATGTAAATGGAATAACAAAAGGAATAAAAATAGAGAAGATCATGATAACATAATAATTAGTAAAATTATACTCTAGACACAAATAATTAATTAAAATAGGAATTCTAAGATGAAGAACTAAGGGGTAAAGAAAGGGAAAAGCAGGGAAACCAATGTTATTCAACCAATCAACAATACAAAGCACCAATTCATGAAACAAAGACATCCTTACTCACATGGAACACTACTAATAAAGATCCCTAATCAAATCTCAATCAAACAATTCAAAAAGGGGTTTTTCCTAATTCTTAATCAATTTTCCACAATTTTCATCAAGAAACCCTTCAAACAAAAAATTTCATCACTATCATTAACAATGAACCACCCTAATGTGGATTCGGGAAAGAACACTCTTGGATTAAGAGAATTTCAGAGATACACCAACAAGCTCCGAAACTTACTCGGAGGCCTCCAATGCATCGCCTTCACCAAAAGGAATGATGTAGAAAAGGGGGCATTGATTTTCTACTCGTGGGTAATTAGAACTAGCAAAATTGATGAGCATGAGTGAGGGAAGAGAAAATTGCTTATGGTGATTGTTGAAAAAGGAGAAGAATACTTAGGGTATTTTGATAATTGCAACTAGTATCCCAAAATACTCAAATTTTAATAAATAAAATATGATAAAGAAATTTAAGTTAATTATTTTTATAAAAAGAAATTCAGGGTGTTACATGGGATAATATTATTATTTGTAGAAGGACACATAGGTAATTCTTTATTTGGGAATAAAAGACGAGACTTGTGTCATTGTTAATTTACTTACACATGAGATATGAGATGAAAGGCAAAGTCAATTTTGGACATTCAGCCAAATAATTGTGAATGTAACTATGCTTTTAGATAATTGAAGTTTTCTCCGTAACAAAATATAAAAGATTTTAGAAAATTGAAGTTTTCTTCATAACAAAATATAAAAGACTTGTAGGGAGCAGCCAGCGGACATTTTTAGAGGTTCTGACATACAATAGAATTCAACGGACAGTAAATTACAAAATTAATATTATCAATCATGGGTGAGGAGCCTATGGGTTATGATTTAATACAAAGATGTGTTATTTGTTTGGCTATTTATTGGAAGAGATGAATATTCAATTTTTAAAAACCAGAAAGAGACGTACTCACCAATGTTTGGGATTCTTGAAATACATGTTGATGACAGCCCAATAATAGAAACGAGTTGTCATCCATGTGGACATTACTCAATCATCTATCATTCTTTCAAATGCATCTCTCTCAAATAGTTTACCACCACTTTGCACTGCTTTTATAGCAGTCCTTAGACCAATTTGGCTAACAATCCTCCACGACAATCGAATAACATCTGCGCGCAATATTCCAAACATTCAAGGGCACAGTTTTTCACGGACCGTTTAAAGAGAAAAGAAAGAGTTCATAAAATTACCACAATCTGTGTCAAACGAGTACTGGACATCGACTTGTGGAATGTGAGCTATGTATTGCCAATCTTGTCCTGTGTCCTTCTTGCAGCGTGACTTCAGAACCACAGAGGAACTGTATAAAACTAATTTACGCAAGTTGGTGAGGCGTTGAAGGCTACTTGGTAGTGAATCCAATTTATAGCATCTGTGGATCTTTAATTCCCGAAGAGAAGTTATGTCTCCAAGCCAATCTGGCAATGAAGTGCATTTACAGTCATCTATGAGCAATGTCTGTAGGGAGGGGATACATTGTAAGCCTACTGGTATTGTGGAGTTGACGATTGACACCTCCCGAAGTGCAGTTAAATGTCTCACTCCATCAGACAAGGATTTTAATTTCTTACAGAATTCAATCTCCAATGTTCGAAGGGAGGTTAGACCTTGCAACACATATTCTGGAAAAGACTCCAGTTCAACACAATCCTTAATTTTTAATCTCTCTAGTGCACCACCAAGCCTGCCCAGTTGTTTGGGTAATGCCTTGAGTTTGCTACAGGCTTCAATTTCAAGGGTCTTAAGACAAGGCATATTCTCAACGACTTCATCCATGAAGGAAGCCACATCCTCAATATCCCCAACACGAAGATCTTCCATAGATGGAAGGGGTGGCAATTTAAGATCGGGGGCGCCATTGATGCTTAATTGGGAAAGAATAGGTAGCATTTCTACTCCGTCATCTCTCAGTATCCCCTCCAAATTTGGTAATTTCTCCAGACTGAGTTTCTCCAACGATGGAAATGCTTTCTGCTCCACGCCTTCATATGACTCAATATCTAAGTGCTTCACATTTTTCATTCCAGATACGAATAGCCTTTTCAAGTGTGAAAGTTTACCAAGTGGAGGAAGCAGCTCACAGTTCACGCATTCGTAGAGTACAACGACCACCAACTCTTTAAGAACTGAAAGATTTTTCATCCAATTGGGTAACTGTATTCCCTGGTATCCTCTCACCCCAAAACTCTTGAGAGTTGAGGGAGGTTCAAGGGCCTCCAGTATTCGCTCAGCATTAACATTACCACCTTCTGAATTTGCATCACAACCCCATGAAAAGTATAACCGATTCAAGTCCTTCTTACTTCTCAAATTTGCTTGTTTTGCATCCCATTCACTGGGGACATTCTCAAGGCCACAGATATGTAGCTTGCCACCGAGCTTTAAGCCATGCAACTCAGCTAACCCATGCCCTGGCTTTGAACCCACAATGAATTTGCTCAATGTTCTTAGATGGCTTAACTTGCCAATATTGGGAGGCATCTCAGCTATTGAAGGGCATCTATTAATCACAAGATGTCTTAAATCCTGTAATCGTGTTGAGTCTTTGGGCAAACAACGAAGGAACGGACAATCTTCCAGTTTCAATGCTTGCAGTTGCTGTAACCCGTAAATAAAATTAGGCAAGCTTGTGATAGCACTACTTTTCAGATGCAAGTACCTCAGATGTACTAAACCCGTAAGTGGCGACAGTTTACAAGAGCTTGTACTTAATGCTCGGAGACATTGGTTCGATGGAAACCGACGCAAATGCTCAACTGACAGTTCCACGGAAGTGAAATCAAGAAAAGTCCTCAAGGATTCAACTTTCTTGAAGGCAGCTCTGTTGACTACCTTGTGCGATTTTAAAGAGTGTAAATGGTGAACTCTAGTTGACAAAGGAGTCAGCTTCGTTTGCTCAGAAACCTGACATTCTTCACCCATAATAGACTGTGCAAGATCGTGAAATAGATCATGCATCTTGAAACTTGTAATGATACCAAAGGCATCATCAGCCTTTGCTTCTTGAAAAAATGATCTTCGGTACAAATTTTCCCACACCTTATTGCCAACATC
This sequence comes from Hylodesmum podocarpum, assembly GCA_026586105.1. Classification (NCBI taxonomy): domain Eukaryota; kingdom Viridiplantae; phylum Streptophyta; class Magnoliopsida; order Fabales; family Fabaceae; genus Hylodesmum; species Hylodesmum podocarpum. Next base: position 333,738 of record JALJEV010000219.1, read on the forward strand.
CTCCACTTGTAAATTTCCTTCAGATTTAATAAATCCATTAGCCATCCAAAGATGAATCAGGTCTTCCTTAACAATTTCAGAACCTTTAGAAAAAATTGCACAAAAGGTAAAGCATCTCCTTAATGACAACTCCAAATTAACATAGCTTAGTTTCAAAGCCCTCATGACAGAATTTTCCTCACTTGTTTGAGAACCTTCCGCTTGTATATTCCAAATCTCACTTTCCTTTACATTCTGCCATTGTTCTACCTGACTTTCATAACGCAAGAGGCTTCCCATTGTTTTGATTGCAAGTGGCAAACCAACGCATTTCTTCACTATATCTTTGCCAATTGCTACCAGTTCTTCACTCTTATGACTGTTTGGTCCAAAGGCATGATGCTTGAACAAAGACAAACTGTCATGCTCAGATAATTCTGTCAAACGATGAGCAGGGTAAGTTTCCATGATGGAAGCAACTTTCTTAAGTCGAGTAGTGACTAAAAGGACAGTGCCTTTAGTTCCACTTGCAGATTGCAACGTCCCCTTCAACTCCAACCATTTGTGTTGATCTTCATTCCACACGTCATCAAGAACAAGTAAATACCTCTTGCTCTGCAACACTTTTTGCACCTTTCTTTGCATTTGTTCTAAATCCTTGAGGTTGAGATTTTGTTCAGCGACAGAGTCTATGATGGATTGCAGTATTTTCTTCATATTAAAATCATTGGAAACACAAACCCAAATGGTAAGCTCAAAATGTTTGGTTACCCTGTCGTCATTGAAAACCTGTTTAGCGAGTGCAGTTTTTCCAAGTCCACCCATACCAACTATGGAATAGATGGAGAGATCTTCATTGTTGTAAGCGTGACCCAAAAGAAACTCCACAATTTTCTCTCTATCTTGGTCTCTACCATAGATCACAGGTTCAGTAATGACAGAGCTAGTTTGGCGCCATTCATCATCATCCACAGGTTGCTTCTCAGTGATACCAACACGTAATTCAAACTTGCACCTTTCTTCATGAATGTTATTAAATCTTTGGCTGATGTCTTTCATTCTGTTGCCAATTTGACAACGAAAGAGAATGTCCTTGGGATGGTAACGGGCCACGCATGAACTTCTTCCTTCACATTGGACCTACGATGCACAAACACAAAAGTGCATTAGATACAATACACAATCATAAGATTAGGGTACAAAGTCATTGTGATGTAAAATATGATTTTTGGTGCATCTAAATTTTCCTTTTAAGGTTTTTTTTTCAAATTTCTTCAAATTTTTAAATTTATATTTATAATATAAAATCATAAAAAAAAAACGCTATACATTGAAAGTTTAAGAAATAATTATGATGGTGTTGAGTCATTTCCTTAAAATTGTGTAGTCAAGTCTATTAGGAAACTTTTTGGTGTAAAGTAATGATGAAGTTTAGAACATCATTACATAGATTGTTTCTTTAAATTGTTTAACTTTTTCTGGTTTTAAAACTTGTTTGTTGTCATGTAGTTTATATAAGTATGCATTTTATGAATGAAAATTATTATTGTTGCTATTCGGTCTAACAAATTGGTATCAAGAGCTTTTTGATCTTGAGCAAACGGTGAGTGGAAAAAAAATGGCATCCAGCAACTCTTCCTTACCTTCACCTCCTATATTTGCAGGAGAAAACTATGATTTATGGACTGTAAAAATGAGAACTTATTTGAGAGCACAAAGTTTGTGGGAAGTGGTAGAGAATGACAACAATTCAAACCCTCCACAGGAGAACCCAAAAATAAATCAAATAAGGTTTCACAATGAAGAAGTGGCTAAGGATGGTAGAACACTTGCCATCATACATTCAGCACTACATGATGAAGTTTTTATCAAGATTTTGAATCTTGAAACAGCAAAAGAGGCTTGGGACAAGTTAAAGGAAGAGTTCCAAGGCGGTGAAAGAACAAAAAGGATGCGAGTTTTAAATTTGAGAAGAGAATTTGAAGCATGCAAAATGAAAGAATCTGAATCTGTGAAAGAGTTTTCAGAAAATCTTTCAAAGATTGTCACACAAATCAGATTGTTTGGAGAGGAGTAGACTGATCAACTTGTGGTGGAGAAAATTCTAGTGTGTCTTCCAGAGAGGTTTGAGGCAAAAATCTCCTCTCTTAAAGAAAATAAGGATTTTTCTCAAATATCAGTTGTAGAGCTTGTAAATGCTTTACAAACTACTGAGCAAAGAAGATTGTTGAGAAATGAAGATAATGCAGAAGCAGCCTTTGTAGCAAAAAAACAGAGGTAAAACCAACTCCTTGGGAACTAAAACAATTGGTGAGAAGAAGAGTAAGCAAAGAAAAGAATGGAGGAGGCAAAGATGCTGAAAAAAGATGGAAGCAGTTTCCACCTTGCCCAAACTACAAAAAATTTTTTGGTTCAAACCTGGAATACAATTCAGATTTTGCAATGAATTTGGCCGCAAAGAAATAGTGTTCAAAGTAAAAAGAGAGCAGTAAGGATAACAATGGCAGCAGGGGAAGCAAGCACAAGTTGTTGTTACACAACAACAAGAAAAGGAGCATCTATTTGTTGCAACTTCTTACATAATAAATAGCAGCATGGATTCTTGGTTAATTGATAGCGGATGCACAAACCACATGGCTCACAATGCTGAAATGTTTTGTTGAGCTGGATGAAAGTTACACATCAAAGGTGATGATTGGAAATGGAGATTATGTAGATGTTAAAGGCAAAGGTATTGTAGTTGTAAACACATCAACATGTACTAAGTTAATTTCTGATGTGTTACTTGTACCTAAAATAAATCAGAATCTACTAAGTGTTGATCAAATGCTTGAGAAGCAATATTCACTGGTTTTACAAGACATGACGTGCACTATACTTGACCAAAATGGGTGTGATTTCATGACTATTAAAATGGTGAACAAAAGCTTTCCTATTTGTTTAAAAAAGACTGAAATGGTTGCATATGTGACTGCAAATGATGCTTCTGCATTATGGCATAAAAGATTTGGTAATGTTAATTGTTTCTCTTTAAAATCCATGAGTTCCAAGCAATTTCAGAACATGCCTTCTATTTTGGACTGTGATGTTGTTTGTGAAGCATGTCAGTATGGAAAACAAAGCAGAATGCCATTTCCTGCTGGACATACTTGGAAGGCTCATGAAAAATTACAGCTGATACATACAAATGTGTGTGGTCCTATGAGTATACCATCCCTCAATGGCAGCAGATATTTTTTATTGATGGTTTTTCTAGGATGACTTGGGTGTTCTTTTTAAAAGCAAAAGTCTGAAGTGTTTGTTGTATTTCTAAAGTTCAAGTGCATGGTGGAGAATCAAACAGGGAAGTACATTAAGAAGTTATGGTCAGACAATGGTACTGAGTATACTTCCAAATAATTCAACAAATTCTATGAAGATTGTGGCATTCAACATCAATTGACAGCTCCTTACACTCCTCAACAAAATGGAGCGAGTGAAAGAAAAAACAAAATAGTGATGGAGATGGCAAGGTGTTTATTGTTTGAGAAAGTTCTTCCAAAGAAATTTTGGATTGAGGCAGTCAATACATCAATATATGTTTAGAATTGACTCCCATCCAAAGCTTTGAAAGATAAAACACCTTATGAAGTTTGGTATGGAGTTAAGCCATCAATTGATAACATGAAAGTCTTTGGTTGTATTTGTTATTCTCATATGCCTGATGTGAAGAGAGATAAACTTGATGCAAAGGTTGTAGCTGGGATTTTTCTTGGCTACAATGAAGATTCTAAAACCTACAAAATTTACAATATGAAGACTCAAAAAATTCTGGGGAGCAGAAATGTGAAGTTGGATGAATTTGCAAAATGGGATTGGGAGAATGAAAAGATTAAAGTCCCTAAAAACAGTTCAGACTTGGGGGAATTTACCCAAAGTGAAGATGAAATTGAGGAAGATGATGAAAATTTAGTAAGAGAGACAAGAACAATAGAAGATATCTATGAAAGATGCAACATTGCAGTTTTGGAGCCTGTCAATTATGAAGATGCTGCAAAATCAAATGATTGGAAGGTTGCCATGGAGGAGGAGATTAAAATGATATAGAAGAATAAAACTTGGCAACTGGTTGATAGACCAAGTAGCCACAATGTTCTTGGTGTCAAGTGGGTTTATAGAACCAAACTTAATTCTGATGGTTCTGTGAACAAATTGAAAGCAAGGCTAGTAGTGAAGGCTTATGCTCAACAATTTAATATTGATTATTCAGAAACATTTGCACCAGTTGCAAGGTATGATACAATAAGGCTTTTAATAGCCTTTGCAGCAAAAATGGGATGTAAAATCTTCCATCAGGATGTAAAATCAGCATTCTTCAATGGTGTGCTGGAAGAAGAGATTTTTGTTGAACAACTAGAAGTTTTTCATGAGGTGGGTCATGAACATAAAGTTTACAAGCTGCAAAAAACTTTATATGGTTTAAAACAAACGCCAAGGGCCTGGTACAACAAAATTGACACTTATTGAACCAATGGTTCAAAAGAAGTGAAAGTAAAGCTACTTTGTACATCAATTGCTTATAGCATAAAGTTCACATTGTAGTTTCACTATATGTTGATGATTTGTTTGTTTCAGGTGATAATTTAAATGTTGTAAAACAATTCAAGCTGGACATGGAGGCAAAATTTGAAATGTCTGATCTTGGAGAGATGGAATACTTTCTTGGAATGGAGATATGTTAATTCGATAATGGGATATTTATCTCTCAAAGAAAGTATGCTTTAGAAATGCTGAAAAAATTTCACATGGGGAGATGCAAACCAATTACTACACCACTTGTAATACATGAAAAACTTGCTCACATTGAAAGTGTTCTAAAGGTGGATGGTTCTAATTACAGAAGTTTGATTGGAAGCTTATTGTACTTAACCTTTAGCAGACCAGATTTGTTGTTTTCTACAAGTTTGTCTTCAATGTTTATGCAATCTCCAAGTCAAATTCATTATGCAGCAGCCATAAGAGTATTGATGGAGGACCATCTCCAAAAGCTCAACAAACTCTTCAACCTTACTTTTTAATAAATTGAGCTTTTAATAAAATTTGCTATGTTTTTGACTGTCTGACCAGGTTTAGTTTTCAGAGCATAACTTGGGCTACACAACTCCAATTTAGCTGTTCTTGGTGTCTTTTTAAAGATAACTTAAAGTGCTACAACAGTTATGAAGACACCAAAGCCCAGCTCGGACTGCATCTAGGAGGAAATTGAGCTTGAAGTTAACATTGGAATGCTACTAGGATTTTCCAGCGAGTTGTTTAATTGTTTAAGCCTGTTAGTTTCTTTCAATTATCTATTTATTTTAAGACTTGAATTTGTGCCTTTTAATTGTAAAGTGTGCTCAGCCTAGGTTGTCTCTCATCTCACCATTGATCACTCATTTCATCCTAGGGTGGAGAACATTTCAGATTTCTAACCTTAGGCTCATTACACTTTCATTTAAGTTGGTCAACTTTCTCATTTTAGTCACTTTTGGTCAAATTTATGAAATAGAATTTCTTAAGACTTGTGTCTTGAGAAAGGAGAGAGCTATCCTAGGGTTTCTTCTAAGAACCTTGAATCTTATCATGGATCCATGATCCAAGTGGCGATTCTCCATTCAAGCTTATTGGGTACTTCATCCATGGCGCTTTCCACACTCCTTACCTTCTTCCATTTTTGTTCTTCTTCTTCTTTGTTCTAAACCGAGAGGTTGAGTGCTTATTCTGCAAGCTTCCTCATAATCAATTGAATGTTGAATGATGGGTGAATGAAGATTGGGCACCCCTTAGCTTATCCATGAAGATCCCTTACAAGTTCCTCATGGGTTTGGATCAAGAAGTTTGATTGGAAGCTTATTGTACATAACCACTAACAGACCAGATTTGATGTTTTCTACAAGTTTGCTTTCAAGGTTTATTCAATCTCCAAGTCAAATTCATTATGCAGCAACCAAAAGAGTATTGAGGTACATTAAAGGTACATTTGATTATGGTATATGGTACATGAAGAATGTTAATGGGAAGCTTCAAGGTTATGCATATAGTGATTGGGCTGGACGTGTATTGATGATTCTAAAAGCACTTCTGGATATATTTTTTCATTTGGAAGTGGTATTTTCTCTTGGAAGTCAAAAAAGCAGGAGGTTGTAGCTCAATCTACAGCAGAGGCTGGATATATTTCAATAGCAACAACTACAAATCAAGCTATTTGGCTCAGAAAAATCATGAATGACTTGGGTGAAGAACAAAATGAAACTACCACAATCTGGATTGACAACAAATCAGCCATATCAATGGCTAAAAATCTAGTTCAGCATGGTAGAACCAAACATATCAATGTGAAATTTCATGCTATAAGGGAGGCAAAAAGGATGAAAGAAGTGAAGTTCAAAGCATGCAATTCAGAAAATCAACTTGCTGATATTTTGACAAAGTCTCTTCCAAAGATAAGATTTCAGACAATGAGAAACACACTTAGAATCTCTAAGGAAAACTTCAACGAGGAGTGATGATGTTGAGTCATTTACTTAGTATTGTATAATCAAATCTATTAGGAAATTTTTTAGTGTAATGTAATGATGAAGTTCATAACATCATTACATAAATTATATCTTTAAGTTATTTAACTTTATCTGATTTTAAAACGGTGTTTGCTATAATGTAGTTTATATAAATATGCATTTTATGAATTATTATTGCTTCTATTCAGTCCAACGTATTATCAAGTATAAGTGTTAATAGTATAAGTGTTAATGGTCCATTTCTTAAGTTGTGTTGCTTTGTTGAGTAAAAGGATATAAGAAGATATTATTTTAATTTGATTATTAATACTTGATGTTTAAATAGTGTTGAAGTGAATAGTTGTAATTAATGTATAAAGCAATAAAATAAATATTTTATTCTTCATGCTGGTCAAAAATTAATTTGAAACAACTTTAGAATGATAAAATAATTACTCAATGTAATTCCGTATAAAAACTATATATTAAAAAAAAAACACTAAGAGAATGTTCCTTTCCTGATGAAAAAATTATTTGTTTAAAAATGGGATCAGGATATATTTTAGAAACAATCTGACACAATTTTTTTTAAAAAAAAATGTTTCATAATATCATAAAAACCAAATATAACATAATGTTGGGGAAATTTTAATTTGAAACTACTTTATCTATAATTAATAAAAAAGTTATTTCAATCTTTATAATGGTTTTAATTTTTTATTTTTACTGGAAAATTTTACCCTTTTTAAACTTATGAAATCACTTGTTATGTTTAAGTAAATTTAGTTACATAGAAATTACAATTTTTATCTTGTATTGAAAAATAGAGATTATGCACTTTTTTACTGAAATTTTATTTATTCTAACATAAAAATCAAATATTACTTTATGTAGGAGAAAAAATTAATTTCAAACTAATAATAATAAATCAACTATATCTGTAATTTCAAAAAAATTATACATATTAAAATATTTCATGTACAGGATATTCTTCTTGTAAATAAAACATCATTTTTCGAAAAATGAAATTTGGACAGATTTAACAAACAATATTTAGTAATTTTGAAAAAAAAAATAATGATATTATAAAACTAAATGTTACCAAAAGATAATAGAGTTTAATTGATCAATTGGTCATGCACTGATAATATAAAACCAGATCAAACTTATCAATTTTAATTATTACTTTATTACTTACCCAAGAGTGATTATTTGAAATGAGAATAACAATATTATTACAGAAAACATGCTTTCAAGGTCAAAAGTTAAAAAATTATAACTCTATTAAAAATCTTAATTAATTAACCATATTCAATAACTCAAATTTTTTAGTTAAATCTACAGAGATATTTTGTTAAATACTAAAAATATATTAGTATATAAAAATGTATCAAAAGAAAAAATAAATTTAACTTTAATGACCCAAAAACGAAAAATCTCAAGTCCTGACAAGCTATGAAAATCCAAAAAAAATAAGAAAAAGCAAAACAAACACTAAATTGTTGGAAAGTGGTCTCATAAACTCCCCCATCCATATAATAAACTAATCGATTATATTTTTAAGTGTTGAGTAAACTTGCACTCTCTAAAACTTTTTATTATTTTCCCATGCTTATCAACAGTTCGAGGAATGTTATTATACTCCAACCGACCTGGTCGGTTTGTCCGGAAAATTGAATTTTTGATTAATCTGATATAGCGTAATACGGTGAATTTTACCATTGAACCGATGACAGATGGGTTATGTAATTAGTTTTTTTAATATTAGCTAAGTTTGTGTTATATAAAATAAAATATCAAAGAATTAAAATCAGATAGAGTGAAATTGCAAAGACTAAATTGTATATTAAACGGTAGGATGCTTCAGCTATTCATATTGATGAAATTCCCAAAGTATAGGTATGACAAACATATAGGATATGAAAACATGAAAGAAATGAATAAAGTATGAAAGTGCACCTTTTTGGAATGAATTGAACATTCGTCCAGGATATCTTCAAGAACATATGCTGCATCAGTGAGTTTCTGCAGCCAATCCTTGACAGCATGACTTGTTATTTGCTTTCTCTCTGCATCTTTCAGGACACCATGGATCGCACTCAGATTGCTTAATAGTATCTCAGTCTGTTCCTCAACGCCCCAAAACGTTGAAAGTTGGTCTTTCACAAAAGATCCCAAGTTTTCAATCACAGTTCCCACCAAAACCTCAGCCATATTTGCACTTTTGTGCAGAAACAAAGCTAGAATATGGATGAAATTAATGAAACCTTAATTAGTGACAATTGTGGTTCTATGCTAGAAAAAATCATACATAAAATAGAGAATCTATACTTTGCCATATGAGTAAGTTTCTAAGATACCTTTTTCAATCATTGAGCTAGTATCTTGCATAGCGTGAAGTGTTTATTAAACATGGAATTTCAGTAATTTACTTCTGTCATTGACCTAACATCTTGCTTTAATTGAAGTGTTAATTAAACGTGGAATATAATTAGTCGGAACTGAATGATGATGAAATTAGCTTAAATTTTTCATTTTATTTTATATATTTACCTGATTAAAATAATGATTGATAATAATTTTTTAGTAAAATTTTCTGTGGGTACGAGTAATACGTGACTCATTTAATTTGCGGATTAAATGGTCGCAGAATAAATGGAACAAGTTTAATAGTCTCAAGTTAAATAGATTAAAATAAAAATTAAATTTATATATAATGCAATTTACGATTTGCATGTCACGTGGTTAGTTAAAAATTAAAACTTAAATGTCTTGCTCTTCTTATACATTATATGATGATTTATAATTCAATCATTATATAAAATTGTTTTATATTCATTCTCCTTCTATACCAACTCAATTAAATTTAATTGATTTAAATTTGACCTGAGAATAAATTTATCCTACACATTTAAATGTATTTTATATTATCATATAATTACATATTATTATGTGAAAAATTTAATAATTTTGTCAATTTTAATAATATATACTTTAAATTTATATAAGAAAAAAATCATTTAAAATCTTTTATACTTAATAAAACTATGCTTATGTAATATTTAATAGCAATTGTTAACCTTATTCTCCGGTGATAAGAACAAGTCGGATCAAAGATCCTTTCTTTTGACTTAAATAAATGGCTACTGCCATCTAAACAAAGATTAAATTTTTTTTCTAAGAGATCATAGGAACCCAGAAATACTCAAATCGGAAAAAAAAAAAAAAAACTAAATAGTAGAATTCAGGGTTTTACATTTCACCAAATGACTAACAAGTAAAAACCTTCGTAGATATAAAAAGTAAAACTTCTTTTAGTCACATGCCACGATCAAAAAATCATTTCATTATTGATTAAAACAACAAAAAATTAACTTTACACGCGACAATAACCTATAATGTAATCCTAAAATATAAGCTACAGTGCAATCCTATGATAAAACTCAACTTCTAACAGATGAACACTTACACTGAGGAACTATAAACCACGGGTGAGGGGCTCATGGTTATGATGTAAATGCATTTAATGAGAATAGTAGTTATGTTATTTGTTTGACTATTTATTGGTAGGGATGGATATTCATCTTTTAAGAAATAGAAAGAGACTTGCTCACCAATGTTTGGCATATAGAATGAGATTCTTGAAATATGTTTATGGCAGCCCACGAATAGACATTAGTTGTTGATACGAAATCCATGCGAGGTGAGAAATATGTTTAGAAAAATATTTGATAGACAACTATAATAAATAGACAACCAGACAATCAGTTATAAAATGTGAAGAAATGGTAATTTCTCAAACACTCCATATGTCCTATTTTGGTTTTCCCTCTCTCTTCATTCTTCGAATGACAATATTTTTAATTCCCCTCTTAGACTAGGAGCATTTTTTAATTCTCCTCCTTCTTTCTTCATTAATTTTCTCTCCTTTTATTATAATGTCTAACAATTTTACCACTACACCATACAATTCTTAGTGTTTATATTCTTTTCATAAATATATTATGTTAAAATTTTGACATCAGTTGGATCAAAATAATTTTAATTATAATTATAATAGAATAAATCCAACTCAGAATCTAGAACTTTCTAAAATTAAATTAATTACGATAAAAAATGAACATTACTTAAAAATAAAAAATAAAAAACTTTACTAATTTTATTATAACTACAAATATATTTAAATTTAAATAATAAGTATTACGTAAAAAATAATAAACATTACGTAAAAATAAATAAACTTTACATATTATAATATAAAATATAATATAATTAATATTGAATTATAATATTTTTTTAGTTTTCTAAATCAATCATATATTATAAATTTATTTTTCTTAAATTATGGGTTAAATTTACTCTATTTTAACTAAAATTATTTTAGTCATGTCAAAATTTTAATATAATATATTTATAAAAAGAATATAAACAATATAAATGAAATGATGTAGTGGTAAAATTATTAACCTTTATAACAAAAGGTTCTTGATTTGAAACTTACCGGATAAAATTTTTTACATGATCAACTTTATATTATATGTGACATTTAAGATACAAGATTTGATATTTGAAATTGATTTCCTTGTTATTTTAATTAAACTCCTAACGTAGAAAGAATGGTTTCTGAGTTTTTGAACTGTTGACTTGAGAGAAAAGAAGTTGGGAAATAATTACAACTCTGTCTCTGCATGAATTCTCACTCAATTCAATCAATATAGAAATTTTTACACATGCCAGCTGCCAACTTAGCTAGAGTAAACAAACAAATATTTCTGAGTATCCGAGAGAGCAGAGAATTTTTAGATAAAAAAATAAGCCAAACAAAGCAAGAAAAAATGATCAAATATGCAAATTTAATGTAAGGGTAAAATGTTAGTATCTAAATGCTCCCACAGTTGCATATTTTTGTCAGTCATGGGTGAGGGGCTTATGGGTATGACGTAACTGCAAAGAATAAAAGTAATAGTTGAGCTATTTGTTTGGCTGTTCATTGGAAGAGATAAATATTCAATTTTTAAAAACAAAGAGACGTGTTAATCAATGTTTGGGATTCTTGACATACACGTTGATGACAGCCCAATAATGACAGAGCTAGTTTGGCGCCATTCATCATCATCTTTTGGTTAATTCTCAGTCAGTGACAGCAGCACGTAATTCAAACTTGCACCTTTCTTCATGAATGACGTCAAATTTTTGGCTGATGTTTCTCATTCTCTCTCGCCAATTTTACAAGGATAGAGAATGTCCTTGGGATGGTAACGGGCCACGCATGAACGTTGTCCTTCACATTGGACCTATGATGCAAACATAGAAAAGTGCATTAGATACAATACACATTCATAAGATTAGGGTATACAAAGTCGTTTTGATGTAAAATATGATTTTTGGTGCTTCTAAATTTTCTTTTTAATTTATTTTTTCAAATTTCTTCAAATTTTTAAATTTATATCAATTTCATAAAATCAAGAAAAAGAAAAAAGAAAAAACGTCATACATAGAAAGTTCAAGAAATGATTATAAAGTATAAGTATTAATGGTCCATGTCTTAAATATGTGATAATTTTGTATTTTATTTTGTATTTTTATTTATTTATTAAATATATTCTCTCTTTTTGTATACTTTTTGTTTTATTTTATTCACAAGTTTTTCTTTTACACGTAGTTTTCCCTTGTTCATGTTGCTTTGTTGAGTAAAAGGATATAACAAGATATTATTTTAATTTGATTATTAATATTTTAAGTTTAAATAATGTTAAACTGAGTTCGTGTAATTAATGTATAAAGAATAAAAAAAAATATTATATTTTTGGTGTTGGAGAAAAATTAATTCGAAACAATTTTAGAATGATAAATGAATTACTCAATTTAATTTTAAAACAATAAATTAAAAACAATACATTAAGAGAATATGTTTCTTATGAAAATATTATTTGTTTAAAAAAGAGAGTAGGATATATTTTTTAAAACAATCAACACAATTTTTTTTTAAAAAAATATTTAGGGAAATTTTAATTTGGAATTGTTCTAGCTATAATTATTAATAAAGGGATTCATATCTTTGTAACGTATTTTGATATATATTTTATTTGATAATTTGATAATTTTAAATTTATAAAATTATTTGTGATATTTTATATCTCAATCATTATTTTTTCTCATGCTACCTTCAATAAAATTTAAAAATAATTTTTATGTAATATTTTATTCCTCACCACTCAAGTTTCATTTTATTATAACTTTTTTAGTTTATTTAGAAAAATAAAATTACCAAATGCATTACCTCTTCTAGTTTTATTTTAAATTGAATATGCATTAATTACTCACTGTCCTTGCTTTTTTTTTCTCTTGTGATATTTTTTAACATCATTTTCTTTCCTCCTTCATATGCATTTGAGATATCTTCTCGTAAGATTTACTTGTATGAAAAATGCAATCACGCATGCACACTTCTTTTTGCTTGTAAAATCATAAATTACTTGCTCATCTAATTTCAAAAAATAATTGTATAAAAACAATACATGTAGCGATTATGCTTTTTGTTCTGAAATTTTATTTATTCAAACATGAAATTTAGATAGATTTAAAAAGAAACCTGTAAAACAATTTAAAAAAGATAATATCATAAAAATTAAATATTACTTAATGTTGGAGAAAAAATTAATTTGAAAATACTTATAATGATAAATCAACTACTCGTGTAATTTCAAAAAATTATATATATATTAAAATAATACATGTAGAGGATATTCTTCCTGTAAATAAAAAGTCATTTGTTGAAAAATGAAATTCGGATAGATTTAACAATATTTGAAAATTTTAAAAAATATTTAATAATATTATAAAATTAAATGTTACCAAATAATAACAAAGTTTAATTGATCAATTCGTCGTACACTAATAATATAAAACCAGATCAATCCTATCAATTTTAATTATTACTAGATTACTTGCCCAAGAGTGATTCTTTAAAATGAGAATTATTATTACAGAAAACATGCTTTCAGCGTCAAAAGTCAAAAAATTATAACTCTTATGAAAATCTTAATTAATTAACCATATTCAATAACTCAAATTTTATAGTTAAATCTACAGAGATATTTTGTTGAATACAAGAAATATATTATCATGTAAAAATATCAAATTAAGTAAGTTTAATTTAACGACCCAAAACGAAAAATCTCGAGTCCCACAAACTAAGAAAGCCCAAAAGAAATTAAGAAAAAGCAAAACAAGTCCTACATTGTTGGAAAGTGGTTTCCTAAACTAATATATTTCTACGTGTTGAGTAAACCTGCAATTTGAGCGATCTGAGTTTAATGATCTCTAAATTTTTTTATTATTTCCCAAGTTCATCAACAATGTCACATAGGTAAGGAATGATATTTGATTCGAATTGACGGTTTGATCGATGGGTGATGTAATTATTTTTTTATTTTTTAATTTATATTAATTAAATTTGTGTTGTAAAATTATTAATTTTATTTATTTGAAATTTTCTTATATCAAAATCTTATTATTTATTCAATTAGAATTTATATTTTGATTACATATAAATTTAAAGAATGAATTTCTTAAGTTTGAACAAATAATTTTACAATAATTTGTGTTGAATTTTAGTATTCTTATAAATTTTAAATTATAAAATCTTACACATTATAAATTATTAAAAGAAAATTAATGTTGATCGGGTCAGTTAATGACTCTTGAAGTTGACACCCAACACTCTAATTAAGTTGTTAACCCCGGACTAACCTGCCAAACGAATAAGGGTAACTAATGATGTTTGAAATTTTAATTATTTTCCATTTTAAGTTTACTAACAATAGCACAGGCATAAGTAATATAATAGTTTTCTTATATTAATCAGTAGCAAATGAATTAAATATTAATGTATTTACCAGAATTAGGAAAGAACTCATGAGATTCATCTATTTAATAGAAAATAAAAAATATTTGATAGACAACTATAATATACATATAAACAAAATAATCAGACAATCAGTTATAAAATGTAAAGAGAAAAAATACGTATATTTTGTAAATTGATTGATTACGTATTATAATTATTAACAAAGTAAAATTAATAGAAAAATATTATTCTTTTAAAGATATTTTTATATAGTTAATATTATCATCACTCTCACTTTTATTACGATAATCGTTACTAATGTTATTCCGTTTATTTTTCTATTACTATTACTATTATTATTATTATTATATATTAAGATTTAAGAAGCAAATTTGATGTAAGGGTAAAATATAAATATCTAAATGCTCTGACTATGTATACCACATTTTTTGCACCACTTTACTCCATGTAGTATGCCTAACGTTAAAAATTTATCTGACCAAAACCGCTTTTCAAGAATGAAAAAAAATTAGTTGGTTCCGGAGGTGTATTGGAATTAAAACAGAGAACAGGTTCATGGATTCATTTGGTTCTTGGGTCCTAGTTGATAGTTTAGAGCACACATTCATGGGTTTCTTATGGGTTATGATGTATCTGCAAAGAATAAAAGTAATAGTTGTGTTATTTGTTTGGCTATTTATTGCAAGAGATGAATATTCAATTTATAAAAAACAGAGAGAGACGTGCTCACCAATGTTTGGGATTCTTGAAATGTATGTTGATGACAGCCCAGTAATAGACACGAGTTGTCGTCCATATGGACATTACTCAGTCAGTTTTTCAAATGCATCTCTCCTAAATAGGATACCACTTTGCACTGCTTTTACAACAGTTCTTAGTCCAACTTGGCTAAAAATCCTCCATGCCAAACGAATAACCTCTGCACGCAATATTCCAAACATTCAAGGACACAGTTTTTCACGACCGTTTAAAGAGGAAAGAAAGAGTTCATAAAATTACCACAATCTTGTCTTCTGTCCCTCTTGTAGCGCCACATTTCTACTTAGTCGTTTCTCAGTATCACCTCCAAAGCGCCACATTTCTACTTAGTCGTTTCTCAGTATCACCTCCAAAGCGCCACATTTCTACTTAGTCGTTTCTCAGTATCACCTCCAAATTTGGTAAGTCCCATCAGATACGTGACTTCATACCCCTTTGACATCTAGGACAGGCTTTGATACCATGTAAAAATTTGAAATTTGTGGATTAGACCTAACTTAATCTCACAAAACCAGCTTGTGAAGTGAGGTTTATACCCACTTATATATAAGTAATAGGTCCCATCACTACATGATGTGGGATTTCACACCACCTTCAATATTGGACTTTCAACATAAATGCCTTCTCCTCCAAGCCATCATACGACTCAGTATCTAAGTGCTTCACATTTTTCATTCTAGATACGAATAGTCTTTTCAAGTGTGCAAGTTACCATTCAAGCATTCGTAGAGTACAACGTCCACCAACTTTTTAAGAATTGAAAGATTTCTCATCCAATTGGGTAACTGTATTCCCTGGTATCCTCTTACCCCAAAACTCTTGAGAGTTGAGGGAGGTTGAAGCGCCTCCAGATTTCGCTCAACATTAAAATTACCACCTCCTGAATTTGCATCACGACCCCAAGAAAAGTATAACTTATTCAGCTCCTTCTTATTCAACAAATTTGCTTCGTTTAGCATCCCATTCACTAGGGACATTCTCAAGGCCACTGATATGTAGCTTGCCACCGAGCTTTAAGCCATGCAACTCAGCTAACCCATGCCCTGGCTTTGAACCCACAATGAATTTGCTCAATGTTCTTAGATGGCTTAACTTGCCAATATTGGGAGGCATCTCTGCTATTGAAGGGCATCTATTAATCACAAGATGTCTTAGATCCTGTAATCGTGTCAAGTCTTTGGGGAGACAATTAAGGAACGGACAAAGTTCCAGTTTCAATGTTTGCAATTGTTGTAACCCACAAATAAAATTAGGCAAGCTTGTGACCCAACTGCATTCCAGTTTCAAGTACCTCAAATGCGCTAAACCCGTAAGCGGCGACAATTTACAAGAACTTGTCTTCAATGCTCGGAGACAATGATTCGATGGAAATTGACAAAAATTCTGAATTGAGAGCGGATCATGAGTAAAATCAAGAAAAGTTCTCAAGGATTCAACTTTCTTGAAGGCAAGTCTATTGACTACCTTGTGAGATTTTATGGAGTGTAAATGGTGAACTCTAGTTGACAATGGAGTCAGCTTTGTTTGCTCAGAATCCTGACATTCTTCACCCATAATAGACTGTGGAAGATCGTGAAATAGATCGTGCATCTTGAAACTTGTAATGATACCAAAGGCATCTGCTTCTTGAAAAAATGATCTTCGGTACAATTTTTCCCACACCTTATTGCCAACATTCTCCACTTGTAAATTTCCTTCAGAATTAATAAATCCATTAGCCATCCAAAGATGAATCAGGTCTTCCTTAACGATTTCAGAGCCTTTAGGGAATATTGCACAAAAGGTAAAGCATCTCCTTAATGACAACTCCAAATTAATATAGCTTAGTTTCAAAGCACGCATGACAGAATTTTCCTCACTTGTTTCAGAGCCTTCCGCTCGTATATTCCAAATCTCACTTTCCTTTACATTCTGCCATTGTTCTAACTGACTTTCATAATGCAAGAGGCTTCCCATTGTTTTGATTGCAAGTGGCAAACCAACGCATTTCTTCACTATCTCTTTGCCAATTGCTACCAGTTCTTCACTCTCATCTCTGTTTGGTCCAAAGGCATGATGCTTGAACAGAGACAAACTGTCATGCTCAGATGATTCGGTCAAACGATGAGCAGGGTACGTTTCCATGATGGAAGCAACTTTCTCAAGCCGAGTAGTGACTAAAAGGACAGTGCCTTTTGTTCCACTTGCAGATGGCAACATCCCCTTGAACTCCATCCATTTGCCTCGATCTTCATTCCACACATCATCAAGAACAAGTAAATACCTCTTGCTCTGCAACACTTTCTGCACCTTTCTTTGCATTTGTTCTAAATCCTTCAGGTTGGGATTTTTTTCAGTGATAGATTCTATTATGGATTGCAGTATTCTCTTTATATTGAAATCATTGGAAACACAAACCCAAATGGTAAGATCAAAATGTTGGGTAACCCTGTCATCATTTAAAACCTGTTTAGCGAGTGCAGTTTTTCCAAGTCCACCCATACCAACTATGGAATAGATGGAGAGGTCTTCATTGTTGCAAGCATGTCACAAAAGAAACTCCACAATTTTCTCTCTGTCTTGGTCTCTACCATAGATCACAGGTTCAGTAATGACAGAGCTAGTTTGGCGCCATTCATCATCATCCTCAGGTTGCTTCTCAGTGACACCACCACGTAATTCAAACTTGCACCTTTCTTCATGAATGTTATTAAATCTTTGGCTGATGTCTTTCATTCTGTTGCCAATTTGACAACGAAAGAGAATGTCCTTAGGATGGTAACGGGCCATGCATGAACTTTGTCCTTCACATTGAACCTACGATGCATAGACACAAAAGTGCATTAGACACTGTAGATGCTGCTAAAATTTTTTGTAACCAGTATTTTATAATGTGACATTTTTATTTTATTTTATACTTTTAAGTAAGAAATAGTGTATTTTTTTATTAAAGTGCAATGGTCCATACCTTTTGGAGTTTGTTCAAAAATGTAATGATGTTTGGCCATAGAACCCATGTTAGGTAGTAGATAATGATTTTATTTTGTTTCTCAATATATGTATCAGAGTACCAACCTTAATGTATGTATGAATGCATTTTTTCTGTTTTTCTATTCTAAATCAAATCCTCTTGTGCCAACAATTGGTATTTAGAGCTTAAGAGATCTTGAGGGACTATGAGAAAACCTTGAGTGAGATCTTGAGGGATTGTCAGAAAATCTTGAGTGTTGAGAGAAAATAGAAACAGAAACAAAAAACAGAGTTAGAGAATATCGCATAATTATATATAGTTAGAGAAAGAATATCTGATTAGTTAAGATTTTATCTTTTCCTTCTCTAGTCCTTCATTTGTAATACTATAAATATAGTATCATGTATACAAAAATTTTATGAATGAATGAAATAGTGAATTATATTAGTTTTTCAAGTTGGTATCAGAGCTTTGGCTCTGATTGAATCAAAAAAAACCTTCGCTGCTGGACAGATGGCTGGAAAATCAATTCTAGTAGTGGTCCAACCTGAAGATGTCTTCAATATAGGCATCATTCTCAATGAATCCAACTATGACATATGGTCACAATTAATAGAGATGCACATCACAGAAAAGGGAAAAATTGTCCCACATCCGCGGTAGGGTGAAACCACCAACAGAAGATGAGGAGGGATATGAAAAGTGGTATGCTGAGAACCAAAAAGTAAAAAATGGTTGTTAATGTCCAAGAAGCCAGAAATCATGAAAAGGTATATTCGCTTATTCACTACCCTTGATATTTGGAATGCTTTGTCAAAGGCGTTTTATGATGGAAGTGATGAGTTGCAAGTGTTTTCTCTAAATCAAATGACATTCAAACAAAACTACAGAACTTTAACTGAATATTATGGGGAGTTGGTTGATATTT
This sequence comes from Hylodesmum podocarpum, assembly GCA_026586105.1. Taxonomy (NCBI): domain Eukaryota; kingdom Viridiplantae; phylum Streptophyta; class Magnoliopsida; order Fabales; family Fabaceae; genus Hylodesmum; species Hylodesmum podocarpum. The sequence continues at coordinate 352,739 of JALJEV010000219.1, forward strand.
TTAGAGAATTAGACCATCGTGACAAAATAGTCATGAAAAACCCTGATGATGTGAAGTTGTACCAGAAGTCAATTGAGAAATTGAGGGTACATGATGGAGGACCATCTCCAAAAACTCAACAAACTCTTCAACCTTACATTTTAATAAATTGAACTTCTAATAAAATTCGCTATGTTTTTTACTGTCTGACCAGGTTTAGTATTCGGAGCATAACTTGGGCTACACAACTCCAATTTAGCTGTTCTTGGTGTCTTTTTAAAGTTGACTTAAAGGGCTACAAAAGCCATAAAGATACAAAAGCCCAGTTTAACTGCATCTAGGAGGAAATTGGGCTTGAAAATAACGTTTGGATACTGCCAGGATGTTCCAGCGGGGTGTTGACCAGGTTCAGTATTTCAAGCGTAATATGAGCTAAAAAACTCCAATTAAGTACGTCTTGGTGGCATTTTAAAGCTGACTTAAAAGGCTACAAAAGTTATGAAGACACCAAATCTCAGTTCGGACTGCATCTAGGAGGAAATTGATCTTGAATTTAACGTTGGAATGCTACCAAGATTTTACAGCGAGTTGTTTAATTGTTTAGGCCTATTAGTTTCTTTCAATTATGTATTTGTTTTAATACTTGGATTTGGGCCTTGTAATTGTGAAGTGTGCTCAGCCTAGGGTGTCTCTCATCTCACCATTGATCACTCATTTCATCCTAGGCTAGAGAACATTTCAGATTTCTAACCTTAGGCCCATTGCGCTTTCATTTAAGTTGGTCAACATTTCTATTGTACTCACTTTGGTCATTTATGAAAAGAGAAATTCTAAGACTAAAGTCTTGAGAAAAGGAGAGAGCTCTCCTAGGGTTTCTTCAAAGAACCTTGAATCTTATCATGGATCCATGATCCAAGTGGCGATTCTTCTGCACAAGCTTATTGAACTCATGTTCATGGTGCTTTCCACTTCTAAATCACCATTCCATTTTTGATTTCTTTCTTCCCCCTTTTGTATTGACCATGAGCTATCATTGCTATATATTGAGTTATTCCGCTGTTTAAGAGCGATTGAACATTGGTGAATGAAGATTGGAAACCCCTTTGCTTATTCATGAAGATCCCTTACAAATTCCTCATGGGTTTGCATCAGTACATATATTCCTTGAGGACTAGATGATGATTTTTGAAGTAGTTCGTGGAGAAATCTTGTGCAAGGAAGTGATACCTAATTTAGAAGAATATTATGCATTGATCCAGCGAGAAGCTGCTCGATGAACAACGTTAAAAATGGAAGATATAAATTTAGATGCCACAGTTATAATGACAAAGAATCGAACAAGACAACTAAAAGGTTTTGTAAAAGGTTATTATAAGTACACACATTGTAATCAGGTTGAACACTCCAAAGAACGATGCTATGAAATCATAGGATATCCCGAGTGGTGTGATCACAGTCGAGTATCGAAGAAGAATCCAAGAAAAACTCAAACTACTATTGCTACGATTGTTGAAGTGGATGAGGCTAACAAAGGGGTGGTGCTTGCTACTATAACTACAGGTAGTTATGATTGTAATGGTAAGGCCTTAATAAACACATTTACTAGTTTGAATAAAGCATGGATAATTGACTCTGAATGATCAGATCATATGACTTTTGATGCTAGATAAATTGAAAATCTTAAACCTTCTTCACAAACAAGTATCTCCATAGCCAATGGTAGAAAATCCAATATCACTGGAAAAGGAAATATTTCTATTTCAAGTGATCTAAACCTTGATATTGTTCTTGTTGTTCCTTCTCTTAAATATAACCTATTGTCTGTCTCTCAAATAACCAAAACTTTGTCATATGTTGTAAATTTTTGGCCTAACTCTTGTGTTTTTAAGGACATTCGAACGAGGAAGACAATTAGTTATGGTATTAGATGAGGAAATTTGTATTACCTAGATTTAACTGAAAAAGATTCAGAAAAATTTGGTCAAATGCTAGCAGCAATAGGTTCTCAAGGAGTAAGGAAAGGCGAATACATTTGGCTATGACATAAGTGTGTAGGACATGCATCTTTTAGCTACATAAGGAAATTATTTCCGAATATTTTTGATAAAATAGACACTTCAACTTTGTATTGTGATGTTTGTGAGTTTGCAAAGAGTCACAAAACTTATTTTCCATTAATTTCAAATAAAAGTTCGCTTTTGTTTATGATTATTCACTCTGATGTATGGGGCCGTCCAAAGTTAAAACGTTGGGTGGATCAACATGTTTTGTGACATTTATTGATGATTGATTGTACTCGAATGACTTGGCTTTGTATGATGAAATCGAAAAGTGAAGTTGGAGGTTTATTTCAAAAATTTTGCAAAGTGATTGAGACTCAATACAAATCAAGAATTCAAGTATTGCATAGTGACAATGGAGGAGAGTATATGCAATCAGAACTTCAATCTTTTTTGGTAGCTAAAGGAATTGTTCATCAGAGATCTTGTCCAAATACTTCACAACAGAATGGAGTAGCTGAATAAAAGAACCGTCATCTATTAAAAGTGGTTCGAGCTGTACTAATTGGTGCCCACATGCAAGCAGTATATTGGGGGGAAGTTCTTGCATATGCAGCATACACAATCAACCAAACATCGTCTAGATCTCTTGAGTATAAAACACCTCTTCAATCACTTATGGATGCAATAGTAAGTCTGAAAATTGTTGAATTAACTCCTAAAGTTTTTGGTTGTGTTGCTTATGTTCACTTGCACAAGAATCAAAGAAGTAAGTTGTCTCCTAGAGCTAAAAGGTGTGTGTTTCTTGCTTATGCTGCCCATCAAAAAGGGTATAGGTGCTACCATCCATAAACTAAACGAATGTTCACCACTATGAATGTTATTTTTCATGAGACATTGACATATTTTTCCTCTAAATCTGAAATTCAGGAGGAGAATTGTGAAGAAATTCAGACTTTGGTCCTTGAACAAGTTGATATCTTGGTACATCATGAAATTCAAGACAATGTAACAAGTAGTGATGAGAGTGTGCAATAACCTAATGATCAACTAACGTAGAATGAAGAAGAGGTACATCATGGAGTTATTGAGAATGTCGATATTGAGAATCTACCTATTGATGTTGACACTACAGATGACGTCAATAATATACCACATCCGTCGTCTCCTCAAGAACCTAATATAAACAAAAGAATTCTACTGAATCATGTCACTAGAGGTATTTCTAAGCTTACTTATGTTCCTGACCTCACTAGCAAAGTTAGATACCTTATGAGTAATTACATTTCTAATCAAAACTTGTCTAGCTCAAATAGTGCATTCATAAGTCAATTATCTAGTGTATCTATTCCTAATAGTGTGCAGGAAGCGTTAGCTGACTCTAGATGGAAGGATGCCATGAATGAGGAGATGAGATCCTTGAAAAAAAAAATGAAACGTGGGAACTAGTGGATTGTTTAGTTGGAAAGAAGCCAGTGGGATGTCGATGGGTGTCTACAATGAAGTTTAATGCAAATTCAGAGCTAGATTGGTGGCAAAAGGGTATACACAAGCATATGGAGTAGATTATACTGAAACGTTTGCTCCCGTAGCAAAAATGAGCATTGTTCGGGTATTGTTATCTGTAGCTGTAAATCTTGATTGGCCCTCATAACAATTTGATGTAAAAAATGCCTTCTTACATGGAGAATTATCTGAAGAAGTTTATATGGAGCTACCGGAAGGATGTAAAATCCCTGATACACATGGCATGAAGGTATGCAAGCTGAAGAAGTCATTATACGGACTAAAGAAATCACCCCGAGCATGGTTTGGAAGATTTACCAAGTTAATGATTGCTTTCGGATATCAACAAAGCAATCACGATCATACCTTGATTTAAAAAAGGAAAGAGGAAAGATTACAATTCTTATTATTTATGTTGATGACATGATAGTCACGAGAGATGATCAAGAGGAACACAATTCATTAAAGGAATACTTGGCAAGAGAATTTGAGATAAAAAATCTTGGTTCTTTGAAGTACTTTCTTGCGATTGAGGTCTTAAGATCAGGTATTTTTCTATCTCAACGAAAATATGCATTGGATTTGTTAAAAGAAACTGGATGGACAGCATGCAAACCGACAAATTCTCCAATCGAAGGGGGATTGGATTTGTGTATTGAAGAAGATCAAACTCTGGCCAACAAAGGAAGATATCAGAGACTTATAGGGAGATTGATGTACCTCGCACACACGAGGTCATATTTAGCTTATGATCTTAATGTGATGAGTCAATTCATGCATAATCCTGGTGCACAACAAATGGATGCAATCATACAAATCTTAAGGTACATGAAGGCTACTCTTGGAAAGGGAATTTTGTTCAAAAAGGACTCTAACTATCAGGATGTGGTGGTTTATACTGATGCAGATTAGGCAGGTGCTCTTGATGATAGGAGATCAACTTTTGGACACTTTACATTTGTAGGAGGTAATGTCGTCACATGGAGAAGCAAGAAACAAAATGTTGTAGCTCGTTCCAGCGTTGAAGCTGAACTTAGAGGAATGGTTCTTGGACTCTGTGAAGTATGTGGCTTACACTACTTCTCCAGAACTTAGGATATATACATACATGTCCCATTTAATTGTATTGTGATAACAAAGCTGCACGAGACATTGCTCACAACCCTATCCAACACGATCATATGAAACATGTGGAAGTTGACAGATTTTTTATCAAGGAAAAGCTTGATAAAATTATTCTAGAATTGCAAAATATTCGATCTGAATATCAACTAGCATATATTCTTACCAAGGTTGTTACAAGTCAGATTTTTGGGAAACTATTAGACAAGTTGAGAATGTATGACATCTATTTACCAACTTGAGGGAGAGTGTTGAAAATGGAGAATATATGATCAGTTAAGATTATGTTTGCATAGATATTATCTAGTTAGTTAAGATATAGAGAATATCGCATAATCAGATATAGTTAGAGGGAGAATATCTTATTAGTTAAGATTCTATCTTTTCCTTCTCTAGTCCTTGATTTGTAATACTACAAATATAGTATCATGTATACAAAAATTTTATGAATGAATGAAATAGTGAATTATATTAGTTTTTCAAGTTACCCAACCTTCTAAATGGCCTCCAACAATGTTCCACTGTCAGCACCTCCTTTTTTCACAGGAAAGAATTATGAAATCTGGGTTGTGAAGATGAGAGCTCAGTTAAAAGCATATGATCACTGGGAAGCAATTGAAATAGTTGAACCACCAGCTTTGTAGAAGAATCCCACCGTTTCCCAAATGAGATTTCACAATGAGCAAGTTGCAAAAAGAGCAAAGGCTCTTACCATCTTGCACTCTACTATGGATGATGATGTTTTTATAAGGATCTCTCAAAGATAAGTTTGACAGAGCTTGTAAATGCTCTTCAAGCTCAAAAACAAAGGAGACTTCTTAGACAAGAAGAGACAACAGAGACAGTCTTACAAATGAAGCACAAAGGGAAAGGTCCAATGGTGAGAGGAGAGAAGAAGTTTATTAGAGAACATTCTAGAAAAGACTCAAAGAAAAGAGAAAACTTTCCAAAGTGTGGGATTTGAAAAAGAACCAATCATAAAAAGGATGATTGGTGGTACAATGGGAAGACACCTCCCCCAATACAATGTGGATACTGCAACAAATATAGTCATATAGAGAGGTTTTGTAGGTTGAAACAACAAAAAAAAAAATCAGATTCCTCAAAAAGAAAATGTCAATGAAATTGAAAAGGATGAAGAATTATTGTTCATGGCAAAAAATACCAGGAGTTCGGAGGATGAAGACACCTGGTTTATTGATAGTGGCTGCACTCAACACATGACAAGCAAACCAAATTTTTTCTTAGAGCTGAAACCAGCAGGAGGATCAGTGAAGATTGGAAATGTAGATAAACTTGCTATCACGGGTAAAAGAGTTGTTGAGATCAAACTGGCAACAGGTATTAAACATATCTCTGATTTTCTTTTTAGTTCCTGGACTTGATCAAAATTTGTTGAGTTTGGGACAAATGATGCAAAATGGTTATAGCTTGTTGTTTAAAGAAAAAAGTTGTGTGGTTACTGATGAATAGAGATGAGTAAAAGAAGTTTTCTTGTTAATTGGAATTTAATTTCTGAACATGAATGCAAAGTTAGCTAGACTGAACTTGATTCTAAGTTTTGGCATAAGAGGTTTGGTCATTATAATTTAAGATCTATTCAGTTTGCTCAAAAGAATGATTTTGTCAAAAATTTGCCAAATATTCAAGTTGTTTTATGAAGTTTGTGAAGGTTGTCAACTTGGTAAACGACATAGATTGTCTTTTCCAAGTTCAGCTACATGGAGAGCAAATAAGAAGCTTGAGTTAGTGCACTCTGATGTTTGTGGAGCTATGAAAACTATTTCACTCAATGGTACTGAAGGTGATTGTCGTTTAAAGAAACTCAGAACTGATAATTAGAAGGAGTATACCTCTGCTGAATTTAATGAATTTTGTGAAGATTTGAAAGTTGAGAACCAACTCATAGTGAGTTATTCACCCGAACAAATTGGAATTGCAAGAGAAAAAAAAAACAGATCATCTTTAAGATGGCTAGATGCATGTTTTTTGAGAAAAAATTGCCAAAGACTTTTTGAGCAGAAGTTGTTAACGCATCTGTCTATCTCCAAAATAAACTTCCTACAAGAGCAGTAGAAGGATTGACATCCATTAAAGCTTACAGAGTAGTTAAACCATCCATTAGACCTCTGAAAGTGTTTGGTTCACCTTGTTACACTTATGTTCCAGCTGTGAAAAGAAGTAAGTTGGATGAGAAGGCTGAAAAAAAGATTTTAATAGGCTATAGCTCAAAATCTAAGGGGAATAAAGTCTATGGAATTGATTCAGGCAAAGTCTTTATCAGCAGAGATGTAAAGGTGGATGAAGATGCATATTGGAATTGAGAGACTTCTCAAATGGCAAGGCATTCAATTTCGCCTTCCTGAGAAAGCTCCAATGAAGATGAAGAAGAAGAGGTTGATGAAGACTTCCCTGTGAGAGGAACTAGACCTCTTTTTGATATTTATCGTAGATGTAATGTTGCTGTAATTGAACCCACCAGCTTTGAAGAAGCTAGTAAGGTTGAAGAATGGAACCATGCTATGAAGGAGGAGATAACCACAATTGAAGACAACAAGACATGACAGCTAGTTGAAAAACTAGAAGACAAAAATGTTATTGGAGTTAAATTGGTCTATAAAGTAAAGTTAAATCCTAATGGATCCATCAACAAATACAAAGCCAACTTGTTATGAAAGGCTATGCTCAACAACCAGGAATTGATTATGTAGAAACATTTGCTCCAGTTGCAAGAATGGATATCATTTGCATTCTCATAGCTTTATCAGCTCAAATGAAATTGAAAATTTGGCATTTAGATGTCAAATCTGCATTCTTAAATAGGAATTTAACTGAAGAAATTTATGTTGCTCAACCTGAAGACTTTGTTGTGAAAGGAAGTGAAGATAAGGTATATAAGCTTCATAAAGTTTTGTATTGGCTAAAACAAGCTCCTAGAGCTTGGTATATCAAAATTGATACTTATTTTTGCACTCAAGTTTTCAGGAGGAGTGAAAATGATGCAACTCGTTATGTGAAAAGACTGTTGGATGGTGACTCTCTAATAGTTTCTTTGTATGCTGATGATTTGTTAGTAACTAGCAATAATCAACATGAAGTGCAACAACTGATGGAGGAAATGCAAAATCAATTTTAGATGTCTAGCTTAGGAGAAATGAACTATTTTCCAGGCTTGGAAGTTCATCAAACTGAAGAAGGAATTTTTCTGAATTAAGAAAATTATGCACAAGAAGTCTTGAAGAAGTTCAAAATGGAGTGTTGCAAAGTTGTTCCTGCCCCTTTGGTGTAGAATTTGAAGCTTTCCAAAGAAGATGGAGCTGGAAAAATTGATGTTTCTCTTTATAGAAGCTTCATTGGAAGTCTACTCTATCTTACTTCGTCTAGACCTAATCTTATGTTTGCAGCGAGCTTACTCTCAAGATTTATGCAAAGTCCTAGTGAGATACACTTTGCTACAGCAAAAAGAGTGCTTAGGTACTTGAAAGGCATTAGTGAATTCGGAATATGGTACAAGCCAAGTAAAAATGGAAGTTTGATAGGCTATGTTGATAGTGATCGAGCAGGAAATCTTGATGACATGATAACACTACTGGTTATGTTTTTTCCTTAGGTTCTGGCATGTTCTCTTGGAACTCAAGGAAGCAAGAAATTGTATCTCAATCTACTGTTGAAGCAGAGTATGTGACAGCAGCTGCAGTAACAAACCAAGTTGTTTGGTTGAGGAAAATTCTACTTGATTTGGGAGTGCCACAATTGAAAGCTACTGATATTTTTTGTGATAGCAAATCAGCAATTGTTATTGCTAAAAATCCTATTCAACATGGAAAGACAAATCACGTTCAAATAAAATTTCATGTTGTTCGTGAAGCCATTAAGAATTGTGAGATTGAGTTGATTCATTATTGTTCTGATCTTCAAGTTGCAAATATATTGACTAAAACTCTTCCATGAGTAAGATTAGAAAGAGAAATGCTTAGAGAAATGCTTGGAGTGTCCATAAGAAATTTCAAGGAGGAATGTTGATGCTGCTAAAATTTCTTGTACACAAATATTTTGTGATGTCACATTTTTATTTTATTTTATGCTTAAGTAAGAGTTAGTGTATTTCCTGATCAAAGTGAAATGATACATACCATTTGGAGTATGTTCAGAAATGTAATGATGTTTAGGTAGAGAACCCATACATATTAAGGAGTAGATAATAATTTTATTTTATTTCTCAATACATGTATCAGAGTAGAGCAGCCTTAATGTATGGATGAATGCATTTTTCTGTTTTTCTACTTTGTATCAAATCCTCTTATGCCAACCTATACAATAAACAATCATAACAGGGTACAAAATCATTTTGATGTAAAATATGATATTTGGCTCTTCTAAATTTTCCTTTTAAGATTTTTTTTTTCAAATTTCTTCAAATTTTTAAATTTATATTTATAATATAAAATGCATAAAATCATAAAAAAAGAAAAACGCTATACATTGAAATTTCAAGAAATGACTGTTAAGTATAAGACTAATGATCAATGTCTTAAATATGTGATAATTTGTATTTATTTTCTATTTATATTTATTTATTAAATATATTCTCTCTTTCTTTATACCTTTTGTTTTGTTTTATTCACAAGTTTTTCTTTTACACGTATTTTTTCCTTGTTCATATTGTTTTGTTGAGAAAAAGGATATAATTAACGAGATATTATTTTAGTTTAATTATTAATATTTTATGTTCAAATAGTGTTGAAGTGAATTTCTGTAATTAATGTATAAAGCAATAAAAAATATTTTATTCTTCATGCTGGAGAAAAATTATTTTAAAACAACTTTAGAATGATAAAACAATTACTCAATGTAATATTTTAAAAAAAAAAACTATATATTAAAAACAAAACACTAAGAGAATGTGCCTTTCCTTTTCCTGATGAAAAAATTATTTGTTTAAAAATGGGATTAGGATATATTTTTTAAGACAAACTCACAATTTTTTTAAAGAAAAATGGTTTCATAATATCATAAAAAAAAAGTATAACATAATGTTGGGGAAATTTAATTTGACACTACTTTATTTACAATTAATAATAAAGTGATTTCTATCCTTATAATGATTTTGATTTTTATTTTTATTAGACAACTTTACCTTTTTAAGCGAAATTATTTATTATATTTAAGTAAAATTTAGTTACATAGAAATCACAATTTTTTTTCTTGTAATGACTCATCTAATTTCAAAAAATAATTGTATAAAAATAGAGATTATGCTTTTTGTTACTGAAATTTTATTTATTCTAACATGAAATTTGGATATATTTTAAAACATATACACAAATATAAAAAGATAATGTTCTTCTGAAATTTGTCTCTACTAAGGTCTCTAAATCTTTCCAATTTGAGATCTCCTCTGCTCGGTCTTGTCAAGAATGGGATTTTATTAACGGAAGGGGGAGGTACCTGCAAAAGACACTTTGATGCTTAAGTTAACTTTTGCTACTTGAATGACAAAAATCGAGAGAGAAATCAGATAAGATTCAAAGGGATCAAGATATCACTTATCTCCATAGGAGGCCGAGCTCTAGGTTTTTATACCTATCCTCTGGTGGCTTGGTAGGTGAGTTCCAGCAGTTAACTTCCCTCGTTCTGAGGTGCACGTGTCACCAGAGGGGTAATTTTGTGAGTTCCCAGGACCACGATTGCCTTTTAGGGAAAGTGTCATGTCATCCCGTCAAATCGCTTAAATGCTCGTATGTCCCACTTTTTGGGCATGAGTATCTTAGTCAAGGAGTGTCGAGCTGGCATATGGATTCTTTCGAGCTGGGTTCAGCTCGGCACAATACATAAGCCCCCAAAACTCGAGGACGAGGTGGTATCATTGTCCTCGAGCAAGAGTTTTTCTAATGTATCTTCTCTAATACACTTCTCAATCTTAATCTCTCTCCTCTTCTTATTGGTTGGCGTCGTTTCGCATGACGTTACATGTTGGCACACCATTTTGAAATTTCCTTTCTTAATGGCGGGAATGATTACTTGACGGTTTCTCTTCCCAACTTTTCATTTTCCCTCTTTTCTTTGCCTTTGAACCACTTTCATTCTTGCCTTTTTGCTCTCGCTTCCTCCTTCTTCCTTTGCTTCGTTTGTTCTCGCGCGCTTGGCTTCTCTTACTTCTGCTGTCCCGCGTTCTTGGAGTTATCTTTCCTTTTGGGTTTCCCTCTTCTTCATCCCTCGTTCAATCTTTAGGTATGTTTCCATGTCTTTACCTTCTTCTTCTGATTCTTCTAAGGTGAGGTTGTTGGTCTCTAGTGAGATTTCTCCAATAAGTGGGTCAGTCTCTTCTGAGAAAAACCCTAGTCCATCCATCTCTATGGTCCATGTGGGAGGTCCGGCGAAGGGCCTTCGCATGCGGTTGCCGGAACTTCCACGACGCCTACCGCCGTGGCTGTCCCTCTTAAGAAAGGGAAAGCCCCTCGTAAGAAGAAGGTTTTCCCCCAGCCCCTGCCGAGTATGCTTGGGTTCTGGATGAAGCCAACTCCTATTCATCCGACCTGTCCCCTGATTACGTTGCCAACCTAATGAGAATTGCTACCCCCTGTTGGATCCGACTGGACAAGTTTGTTGAGTTCGATGTGTGTTTTCCTTTTGAGCGAGTGTTCATGAAACCTCCCATAGATGGGGACAACTTTTTTTATGTTTATGATTATATGTTTAGCGAGTTCAGCATCACTTTCCCTTTGAGCGACTTCGAATGTGAGGTGCTGAGGGCTTTGAACGTTGCTCCTTCCCAACTTCATCCTAACAGTTGGGCTTTCATGAGGGCCTTTAAGATTTTAAGCATGTTCATGGGTATCACGTGCTCAGCGAAGGCTTTTCTGTACTTTCATCAGCTCAAGCACGGGTTGAAAGTTGGTTGGTGCTCTCTAAATGGAGCTCAGTATGACTCTTTATTTACTCTGTACCATCAGTCCTTAAAAAGTTTAAGAGCTTTCTATTGCCTCGTGCGAGATAGACTCGCACCAAGCCCAAGTCAATTTCAAGAAGCTATAAATAAACCTCATTCAGCAGAGTTTCATTATTCAGTCCTTAGCTAATTTCTAAAAACCTAGTTCTTAGAATCACGACGGCTAAACCTAGACGGCGGTTGCTATTCGACTGAGATACTCTTCCAGTTCATAGACGGCAACAGAATTCAACCACGAGGAAGGAGACACTAGACTTCACTATGTATTCTCTTTCCATTATCTGTGTTGTTTCTTTTACCACTATAAACTAACTCCCTCTTTGATTGGGAGAACGATGTAGCCCTAATTATTCCCTTTATATGATTCTTGATGTTATTCAGTATATGTTTGGGTGTTTTATTCTTCGTTCTTAATGCTATTTATTAAACTGAAAAGTTGATAAATTGATAAGGTAATCTAGGGGTACTTCAACAAAGTAGATTTCTAGAGAAAACAGGAGAATGAGATCATTATTATTCTAAGATCCTAGAGTTGGGAATAGGTAGTAATGCAGACTACACTTAATCACATTTGGATTCGTGGAACAAAAATCCCTAAATAATTTGGTGTTAATTTAAGAGGTTGAATTAATCCAAGTAGACATAGGAGGTGTGAGCGGTCCTGAAAGGGACGATCACAGGAGAGGAAATCCAATTTGACCATGATTATATGTGAATAACTTGAGGGGAGAGTATAAAAGGGGGAATTAATGGTAAAATCAGGATCTCAATCACCTTCTTTTTTGCATTAAACTTAATATAAATTTGTGTTATGCTCTTTACTTAAATCAATCTCTAAACAAAACACCTTCATGCTTCTCCCCCTCTTGGGAAATTAATAAAGTAAATTGAATAAAGATACAAGTTTTCTAGTTTGATTGTCCTCGTGGGATCGACAACCCTCGTTTATAAATACTTATTACTTGATGATCGTGGTATACTTGTCATAACAAAGGTATGTGTTTGGTGTAATTATCACGCACATATTTTACGTATCAATGGTTTGATGACAGACTAAAGACTTGAATTAAGATGATCTTTGAGGGGTCATCTTCCATCTATATTTGTTCCGTCTGACTTTGGCTTGCAATGCTTCAGTCTAATAGGTTCCGTCTGTTCTGTAATTAATCAAAACTTGAGACGTTAATCATCTTGATCTAACACGAAGAATTTTTTTTTCAGGTTATTTATCGTTCCATCTTTGAAACTATTCTTTGCAAAGATACGTCCAAGGATATTTGGGATTCAATGAAGAAGAAGTATCAAGGGTCTGTTAAAGTAAAGCGAGTCCAACTTCAAGCCTTGAGGAGGGATTTTGAGACTCTACAAATGAAGGATGGGGAATCTGTCACTAGCTATTGTGCTAGAACCATGAAGATCAACAACAAGATGCGGTTCCATGGACAGAACATGAAGGATGTCACCATTGTGAAGAAGATTTTGCGCTCATTAGCACCAAAGTTTGACTATGTTGCTTGCTCCATTGAGGATTCAAAAGATATAAATGTATTCTCTCTTGATGAATTGTAAAGCTCCTTGCTGGTCCATGAGCAGAAGATGAACCAGAGTTTATCTTTTGAGGAGCAAGCTTTGAAGGCCTCTACTAATACTCATTTCTCTAACTCTAGAGGAAAGGGCAGAGGTAAAGGTAGAGGAAGATGAGATCGTGGAAATAGAGATGGTTGTAGTAGAGATAGCAGCAAGAGTTTCAAAGCCAATGATGATCAAGGCAAAGACAGAGGACGAGACTTTCACAAATCAAAGGTAGAGTGCTTCAGATGCCATAAATTTGGTCATTATCGTTCTGAATGCAATACTAGGCTACCTAATAACAAGGAAGAGAAGTCCAATTTTGTTGAGAATAAAGAAGAAGATGTTTTGTTGAGGGCAGTTCAAGCTGAAAAGGAACCTGATAAGCAAGATGTTTGGTACGTCGATACTAGTTGTGGTAACCACATGAGTACAAGTAAGTCTCCTTTTTCTCATTTAAATGAAGGCTTTTGTTCTACAGACAGTTTTGGTGACAACTCTACTGTGAATGTAATGGGAAAGGGTGACATTAGGATTAGAACCAAGAATAGCTTAGTGAAAATAATCTCTAATGTCCTGTATGTTCCTGCTTTGAAGAGCAATTTGCTAAGCGTTGGTCAATTGCTAGAAAAGGGTTATATTATCACCACGAAGAATGGTGCTTGTGAGATTTTTTGACCCAACAGTTGGAGTTGTTGCTATTGTACAAATAAGTTCAAAAAGGTTGTTCCCATTGAAGATTGAGATTGATCAATCATGCTTAATGGTGGAAGTAAATGACCTTTCATGGTTATGACATTTTCGGTATAGTCACTTGAGTTTTGGTGGATTGAAGATCCTTCAAAAGAAGAAAATGGTGACTGGTCTTCCTCAAATTACTGCTCCCTTTCAAGTTTGTGAAGTTTCAAGTTTGTGAAGAATGTGTTGTTGGCAAACAACACCGCTCTCAGTTTCCCAAGGGCAAGTCATGGAGAGTCAAGGAAGTTTTGGAGTTGGTTCACTCTGATATTTCTGGACCAATAAGTCCAATTTCGAATGGAGGTAAAAGGTATTTTATTACCTTTATTGATGATTATTCCCGGAAGACTTGGGTTTATTTCGTGCAGGAAAAATCAAAAGCTTTTAATGTATTTAAAAGCTTCAAGACTTGTGTAGAGAATGAGAATAAGGGAAAGATCATTAAGACTCTCTGAACTGATTGAGGTGGTGAATACTAGTCTAAGGAGTTTGAAAATTTTTGTGAAGCTCAAGACATTCGAAGAGAGCTCACGGCAACCTATGCACCGCAACAAAATGGTGTATAAAGAGAAAGAATATAACCATTCTCAACATGGTTCAAAGCTTATTGGCTAGATTGAGTATTTTCCCATCATCTCTAATTTTAACAAAGAGTGTGTGTTCATAAGGACACTTTTGAAAACCTGTTTTGAAAAAATAAGCCTCAATGTGACTACACCAAGCTCTTGGAGCTTGTTTTAGTCCATAAAGAGCCTTTTTTCAATTTATAAACTTTATCCTCATTGCCAATAAGGACGGGGCCAGAAAAACAATTTGGGAGGAACAAAATCTTTTTTGAAAATTCTTTTTTAATTTCTTTTAATTTTTATTTTATTTTTTTTAAATTCATTAGACAGAACCTATTAATTACATAACAATTTTTTTTGGAGATTAAAATAAATTTAGAAAAGATTAAAATTTATTATTAATATATATAAATTTATTATTAATATAAATAAATTTATATACATAAATTAATATATATAAATTTATTATTTATTTATATATAAAAATTTATTATTAATATATATATATATATATATTAAGAAATTACATATATATATACATAAATTTATTATTAATATATATATAATTATTTATTACATATATATATATATATATATATATTAAAAAAAAACCAAAAAATTTTTTTTAAGGGGGGTGGGCAGTTGCCCCTCGGACCCCTGATTGTCAATCTTAATATAACCAGGAGGTTGTTCAACGTATACCTCTTCCTCCAAGTTTCCATGCAAGAATTTCGATTTAACATCTAGCTAGAAAATAGACCAAGAATTTTATGCAGCCAATGCAACCACCGATCTCATTGTGTCATGCCTTACAATTGAAGCAAACACTTCTGTATAGTCAACTCCATACTCTTGCTTGTAACCCTTAGCCACCAATCTCGCCTTGTGCTTATCAACCTCCCTATTTTTCTTGAGTTTTATTTTGAAGACCCACTTTACACCAATAGTCAAACGTTGAAAATTTGAAGTAGAGATTACTTTATAAGTCGAAGCTCTTGCAGTTTGGAAACTCAAATCTTTTGCTTGTAAAAGTCTTTTCTGTTCTTTATTATGTATCCCTCTATGCAAGAGATTGTTTTAGTTAGATAAAAACCTTTAAGTAAATCATGTACCCTTAATGATAGGTATTAACCTGAAAAGGTTGTGTTCGAAGAATACTTAAAGTGTTTAGCTTGAAGTGGATGAGTTGAAAGAATACTTAATGGGTTAGCTAGAAGAGGTTATGCTCAAGGAATACTTGAGGTGTTTAGCCTAAAGAGGCTAAATTCAAAGAAAAGTTAGTAGGTTAGACTGAAGAATGTGTGTTCAAAGAATACTTAAGTTAACTAGAAGTAGTTAAAGATCAAACAATACTCTGTATCATGTTGAAGATAATGGAAACTTAGTTTTTACTAAGAAACTAAACATAGTCTTCGAGATAAGACGAAACAAGATAAAAACTCTCTTGTTATATCTATGTTCTATTATTGTTGTTTCTACTACTAACTGAGTCTGACTTAATTTTTTTTTTTTAAAAATTATCCTTTGTGAAAATCTTTAAAAAAAAAAATTCTACTTTTAGAAAAATTGTGTTTGATCCATCAGACGATACATAAAAGTTTTTCTGAAAAAGTTTATGAAATTATTTTTAACACAACTCAATCCCTTCTTTGTGTGTTTACATTTATAAGATGAACGAGTATAAAAATATTTGTGATTTTTTCTATTTTCTATACTTTCATTTTAACTAATATAAGGGATGAATTATAATCTATATAAACCTTATGTAAAATTGTTTTAAAAAATTAATTTTAAAAAACTGATTGATTAGACGTAGATATCATCTATTTTAAAAAAGAACTTACAAGAAATTTTTAAAACATAATTCAATTTCATTTCCTTTTTATGTTTTCATTTGCATAGACACTTAAATATGAATTGAAAAGGAAACATAAAAATAAGATTAATCTTATAGAGCAACTTTCTAAAGAAAAAGGTTAATAAATTTAATTAAACATAACTAGCATGAAAATAATAAATAATTTAATTAGACATATTTTAAAACCTTGACAGATTACGGAAATATTTTAGGGAAATGCACTTTCAAAATTATCTTTTTTTAACTTCATAATAATTGAATTAAAAACAATAAGAGTCATACACCCTCTTTTATTCAAAGGTTGGAAAGGGAAATAAAATCCATTCTCTCTTAATTTTAGCTCGATGGGTTACAATGGATGAAGATTTTAAATTTCTTTTATGTAATTTAATTAATTTATCTTATTTCTTTTAAAAAATGCATAATATGATTTATAACCACCGATAAATATAAGTAAATTACTTTTACAATATTCTCCCTCCCTTCCGCTTTTCTCTTTCTCCTTTAAATTTAGTTCCCTTCGCGCATCCAAACATGCAATTGGTAATATATTTCCAAGTCTAAAAACTTTCTAAATCTAAAATATAGTTAAATAAATGTTTCTTATCATATTAGTTAACTCATATATGGTTACTTTGTTAAATTCTGAATCGTGTATCATTTCGTATCACATGAGACATAAACATATTCATAAAAACCTAAAATAATATAGTTACTTTAAGAAAACATAAAGATGATACTTTGATCCTTTGTCTTGTTGTGAATTGTTTAAAGGTGTTGCATCCTCTGTAAAAAATCATCTTCATCTTCGTTATTTTCTTTTTCTCCCAAAATCTTCATGAATAGATTCTTCACATCTTCTAGAACTTGAGGACACATAGTGACCTTTTTATAAGTTCCTCCCAAATGATGTTTTAATAAAGAAACACCATCCAACATAATGTGTACACAATAATTTACATTGAACTGTATCTCTATAGTTGCTTTCAATTTTAATACCATGATCCCACCCAATGTCTTTCTTAACCTTTGCTCCCTTCCCGTATGTTGTTGAACTAGAAGTCACTTTACGGGTCATTTAAGTTCTTAAGGGGAAAAAACAAGAGGCAGAAAGCAGCACCACAATAGCCAAAAATTCCAAAGTCTTACAGCAAACAAATCCAAATAGAACCAATAACAAACAAATAACAAATCTATAGCTAGGGACAAAACAGAACTGCAGCAGTAGAGACAAAACAGAGACAACGATTCTGCTTCCCCAGCAAAGGTTTGATCTTTCATCTCCCTCTCTCATTTTTTTTTTTTAATTTATATTTGAAAAAAAATTAATAAAAAAAAACCCAAAATACACTCATAAAAAGCCCAAACGAATGAAAGTCTTGAAGACATAAAAAAAATGTTGCTACTGCGTTATCATTATTTTCACATCGCTACCGTATATCACAACGAATAACACGATTCTTATGCAATTCAAAACAAAATCAATTCACACATGTATCGCGCATCACCACCTAGCCTCCGTATCATTGAGTTTCTTATCATCTATCTATGTTATCTTCATCTTTTAAATTAATCTCTTGATATCTTTCCTCAATTCAACAACAACCGTGCACTTTCCTCAAATATGCACTTATATCAGTTTCATCAGTTCATCATCTTTCGTAATTTAGAAAGATGCTTGGTGGGAAGAAAAAGGTGTTTTAAATGAATGACTTATATAAATAGGAGCACGAGACTATATCCAAAATAAATTGCAACAATAAGAACTCTAATGTATAATGCATCATATTGAAAATCAGGATTTAAAAATTCTGAAACCACAATTGCAATTGCATTATGATGATTTTTCAAGTCTCGGGATCAAACACAATTGCAATTGCGGTTCTCTCAGTTGCATTTGTCTACAATTTTCTATATCATTAAGGTTTATAAAAATTCTGAAATCACAACCCCAATTTAAAACCTTAATCACAATTAAATAGGCAAGAAAGGAATTTGCTAAAGAACTAAATTAGGAAGGGAAAAATAGCCAACAAAATTTATTCTACGACTAATGACAATTAACAATATAAGCTTGCAGAAATTCAGAAAAAAAATAAAGGATGTAACACCTCCCAACCCAGATATTAGCTAACCCTTCTTGATCTAGCCTGGTCACAACTTTGCAGATGAGAAAAAGCAATGCCTTCACAAACTGCATGCTAAGCAATTACAGTTAATGTCTCTATTGGGATAGCATTTGTCAAGAACTTCACTCAAATCATACCATGGAACCTGCTGTGTCCAACAGTACTGCTTTAATTTGCTCTGGCAGGACATCCTGGTCTTCTCGGCATTGCTGGCAAAAATATGATGAAAAATAAAAATTTCAACAACAATGATAAAGCAATAATGAATGAGGTCAAAATCTAAAGATGAACACTTGTTACAAACAGCCAGAGAGGGAGGTTCATAAGATTTAATACCATTCATTAAGCTGATATTTTACTCTTCTCAAAATTTTGCAATGCATTTTGACTTCAGATAATTCACAAATATTTTAGTAAATTTCATCTTACTTAACCTGTAGTGTCTACTAATTTAAAGTATACATTTTGTTCTAGGGAGAGCCTTGTAACAACCACTCATGGAAATAATAATAATAATAATAATAATAATAATAGTAATAATAATAATAAATGCTTGGAATCATTCACCAATTGAATGAAAAATGATGGAACCCTCAGTCTCCAGCTCAAGTTTTAGCAGTGGTCAACTCTTATAATTGACAAGCCTCTTGCATATAGCTTCTTCTTCTTGTTTTTTTCTTATCAGTAAATGTTAGTTCATAGTGGGAAGGTTTGAACTTGTGACCTTGCCCTACCCCCTCCTTAAGTCCCCTTCATCATCTTATAACTTCTATTAGTTTTTAGTTGTTAGCGGAAGAGTTTGAACTCATAATCTTCCCCTCCCCCCCTCCTCAAGTCCCATTCTCGAACCGCTAGACCACCTTATAACTCCTGCCCTCATGCATATAGTAAATAGTTCAATCATACAGAGGGGAAGAGAGAGCTGAGAGTGCTATATTTATAGTGGTCTCACCATGCTTGTCATCTAATTATGTTTCTGTAAGAGAATTCATAAGTGGTTGGCTAGATGTTAATATTAATAGAAGTATTTTGCTTAGTTCATGTATAAAGTTTTGAGAAGTGGGACTAGGTTCCTAAACTCATGTATCATGCATAATGTCTCTACTAAACCATATTGTAGCTATCAAAGCATCTGTCTTTCATCCTAGCCATAGTACAGTGTGCTATTGCCCAATCAAAAATCAGTAATATAAAGCATAGAAATAAAAAGGGAAACATTGATGTAAAACATGGTACAGGGAAAAGCAAATTACATACCTCAGCTCTGAACACATCTAAAGCAAAACCATTGAAACAGCTGATAACAGCCTGCTGAACATCCAATCCAAGGTTATCCAATGCCCTCATGGTAGAAAGTAAAAGACCTGGTTTGCGGGCACAAAACATATGGATATTGACAGCTTTCCCTTCCCCTATCTTAACCTCCACCTATAAATTTCAGTGAAACTCAAGTTAACCATTTTAATGTTCTGTGAACCAATATTGGCTTACAATATTAGTTAATACACATTTGGGGTTTGCATTAATGGTCATTGAAATACTATCCTTGGAAGGTGAAAAAGCAGTAAAACAAAATGAACAAAAAAACCTGTCATTCATATTTCAAGTTTTCAACTATGTGAAATTGTTTATACATCCACAAGTGAAATGCATGTCATTTCCAAGCTTTTAAGTATTAAAAAACTTCAGTTATAAAACCAATACATCTCAGTTCTCACATTATTGTATAAATCTTCGATACTTTGCATACTTAACGAGTGTAAATAAAACCCAAAGCCATCAAAACAATGACAGAAAGATATAAATAGGGGTAGAAGGATAGAAGGAAGGGGAGTCTTAATCATTTTTGTAAATTGAGCTTTAGCTCTTTGTAAAAGGAGAAATCCTTTGTGAAGGGGAAACCCTTGGAGGAGAGCTTTCTCTCCTGTTTTTCTTTGTTCTTTTGTCCTAATCAGTAAAAAATCTCTCTTTTCTATCTCTTCCTAATTGTGGGTTCCTAACAAATTGGTCCGACCTGCCGGATCCAAATTTGGGCCAAGAAGGAGCTGCCGGATCCAAATTTGGGGCCAAGAAGAAGGTTCTGCCAGATCCAAATTTGGGGCCAAGAAGAAGGTTCTGCTGGATCCAAATCTGGGCCAAGAAGAGTGGGCTGCCAGATCTTGATCGCGATGGAGAACAGAATGATGATGGTGGAGAGGACGACCAGCGAGTTGCAGAAGGATGTGGCCTACATCAAGACACACATGCCAGATTTGCAGCAAATCAAAGAGCTAGTGATGGAATGTCTGAACAAGAAGAAAAAAGAAGACAGTGATCAAGAAAAGGGGTTATCGCGTTCTTGGTTGGAAAGAGCCTCCGATTCTTGTGGACTGCCCTATCATTCTTGCAAGGTCACCATTTCAGAGCAGAAACAGGAACAAGAAAATAGTCTGGAAATCATTCTTGAAGTGAAAGGCGGAAAGGTCACCATTTTAGAGCAGAAACAGGAACCAGAAAAAGGTCCGGATGTCATTCTTGAAGTGAAAGGTGAAGAAGAAAGGATGGGAGCACAACCACCTGAAATCAAGATCAAGAAGAAGGTTGACGGACTTAAAGAGAAAGTTGAACCCATCAAATTGTTGGATCCAAATCTCTGTACAACACTAGTTGGATCAAACTACACCATGGGTACTGCAAAACTGGGTCATATGAGCTACCCACTGGTGAATTCCTTAGAACAAGATGTGGCTGACAAATTATGGGTTTTAGATAATCTGGTCAACGGGTCAAAGCAGTTAATGCAGAATCAGCTCTCCCTTCACCACCACCAAAGCCACCTGATGCAAGCAGCAAAGGTGGAGGCCAGGGTTTTTTTTTCTAACAGTTGAACAGCCATGGATGCTGTTATGTTCTTGTATTTGGGAGAAAAAAAAAACTTGAGTAAATTTGTTACTTTTTTTTTTTTTTTTCATTGTCAGATTTCAACCTTGAGGACAAGGTTGTTTTGAGGTGGGGTGTAGTGTTAGGATATTAGGATAAGGGGGTTAGTTAGGACAGTTAGGATATTAGTTAATGAGTGGAGGGGTTTATTAGATATAAATAGGGGTAGAAGGATAGAAGGAAGGGGAGTCTTAATCATTTTTGTAAATTGAGCTTTAGCTCTTTGTAAAAGGAGAAATCCTTTGTGAAGGGGAAACCCTTGGAGGAGAGCTTTCTCTCCTGTTTTTCTTTGTTCTTTTGTCCTAATCAGTAAAAAATCTCTCTTTTCTATCTCTTCCTAATTATGGGTTCCTAACAGATGTGAAAGTCAAAATCAAAGCAATGACAGTTACAAGAAACAAGAGATTAAAATGACTAGAGCTATCAGGGCAAATTGATCTACCTAGCTTTCAGGTTAGAAAAAACTGAACCCACCATGCGGATTCAGAAGAATCAGAGCTATCATTTAGCTTGCAGTCTAAATGATTTAGCCGTCCTAATAAGCCACTAATAAACTGTCAAAGATCCCAATAATTCAAGGCATTATGGAAGATTTTTTGGGCCTGACACAAACTAACAGGGAAGAATAATAAGTTCACACTACAACAAACATACCTTTGCTGATTGGCTTTTAGGACTTGGCAGAGAGGTAGGACATAGTTCTTTCACCCGGCAGGGAAGGGTAGGCAGAGTGGGTGTCACAGGGGAAAAGCTTGCAGAAGGTGGAAGGGATGAGCCAGGCGGGCTTGACTCTAGTTCATTATGAAGATCATTAATCCGCTGTAGTAACTCCTTCAAGTAGTCAACCGCATCCCCAAGTATTGATGCCCTGTCCATCTACCAAATGAGCAAAAGAAATTCAGCTTCTACCATCACAAACACATCAGTGAAGCAAATTATTTATGTCAGTAATTGAATCAATAACAACCAAACCAACACATAAACGCAGCTTAAATTTCAGATTCATAAGAGCCACTACATAAAATTCTTCACACATAAACAACCACAAATCACCTCACATCACAAGATAATCCAACATGATTAAAACACATCATAATTATTCCACATAACTAGAGGTGACAAAACAGACCAAAGGGCTCAATGCATGCTGCGGGTTATAGTGGGCAAGGGCACAAAAGTCGCAGACTCAATTTGAGTTTCTAAGATGATGTCCAAGCCTGGTTAAAACAATTTTTTTTTTTGGCCTAAGCCAGGATCAGGCTTGATTGGATTGAGCTAAAATTGACAGATTTAACTCAATTTAAATCACAAAACCTTACTTTTTGTGGGACAGGTCCAGACCAGCCAGCCCATATCACCACCTCTAGACACAACCAACCACTTCTAACTCTAAAAAGTATGAACAAACATTAGAATTAAAGTAATATTACTCAATTGGTCCCTATATTATTTGGAAATTTTCTAGGAGGCCCCTAAACTAATTATTTTAATTGGGTCTTTGATCATGTAAAGTTCTTTTAACCGAGTCTCTAGGGTTTATAAAACCACTACCAACAAGTAATTAGTCCGAGTGACACGAGTTCATATCCCTTAAGTATATGCTCAGGGGTTTGAAACCCAACTCGTGCATATAGAAAAACCTTGTTACAAAGAGCCAGCTTATGAGTGTCATGAAATCCTCTAGAGACTAAAAATCTCGGTTATACCCAAAACATAGGTTTATAAAACCGCCATGAGTTATCATTTTCTGGTGATTTCAAGCAGCTCTAAACTAACACTAGTGCCCTACATTTTTAGTTTAGCAATTAACTATCTTTCTCTCTTGAGTTAATTACACTGACATCCTTTTGTCGAGATTTCACAAATACCTATTTCTTTTACCTTACACAAAACTTCATTATTGTTTAGAAAATATTACAGGCGCCCCTTTTAAGTATTACAGGCACCCCTTTTGTATAAACATTACTCTAACGTCCCTCAAAGAGTGTAAAAGTAATGGCAAAAAATGGAGGGTAACCAAATGCAATCTTACCCTATCAAAGGCTGTGTGAGTGTAATTAACTCCTATTTCCTTTTTTTTTAACCTAGAATCAATCCACAAAGAAAACAAAGTTGAATAAAAAACATTGATACCTTGCTAATCTTTGGCACAACAGACCTAAGCATGTACAACCTATCATTGAGCTTCTTCCTCCGCCTCCTCTCCGCCAAGAGATTCTTCGCCGGCATCCCCTTGTTCTTCTTCGTCCCCTTCATCACCTCTCCACCATTCTCATTTCCAACCTCATCACCATCACACTCACAATTCAACCCACCCTCCCCATCCTCTCCCCTCTCCACCTCCGTCCCCGCCGCCATAGCGAACCGCGGCGGCACCAACGGCAGCTTCAACTCCTGCAGCACCAATTCCCCCAACTCGCCACCATCCCGCCGCTCCGCCCGCTTCCGAAACAAAGTGGGCGGACCTTCCACAGGCCTGACCGCCTTCCCCTTGCTAAAAACCACCTCTTCCTCCTCCACCGACGCGTCCCCCGCGAGTTGCTGACTCGCCGGAAACGAACTCAGCTCGGCGAGGAACTCGGTCTGCGAACCCAACTCGAAGGCGTTATCGTCGAAAGGGTTAGTGAAGAAAGACGAAAAATTCGATTTTGAAGGAAGCGCGAAGTGAGAAGAAGAGGAATCAAAATGGTGCGTAAGAAACGATTCGTTTTGGTCCATATACCAGTCAGTGTCCAGCATTGACTTGAAGGAAGGTAAGAGAGCATTGTTTGCTCCCATAACGACGTCGTTTTGGGGTTCGGGTTCAGGTTCCGTCCATGAAACGCTGTCAGTGTGAGTGAGAGTGTTAGCTCTCATTGGAAGCATTGAGAGAGAGAAAGAGAAAGAGTTAAAGTGTTTAATTTAGTGAGAGTGAAAGGTATTTGTTTGTGTTGATGGGTGTGGGGTTGAGGAAGAAGCAAGCAGTGTTTGTTTGCAGAGAAGTGTGGTCTATTTATGTGTCTGCTTTGAGCTGTCTCTTGGATGCTGTTTTAACTTTTCAGTCACAATTCTCAGGTGCTGTCTTTTCTGGAGGAAAATAGAATGAAAAATTATATATATTTTTTTTTATTTCATGTCTAATATTCTTAGATTTCATGAGATTTTGTTATATTATTAAAGTCATTTTGATCTAATTGTCATCTAAGAAGAATAAATTAATATACTTAAAATATAACAAATTGATATTTTATATATTTTATATGTTTAGTAATAATAATGACAACATATTATGGGAGTCATGTAATGTAATGAAATAGCTAAGTTTATTTATTAATTTTTAATACTAAAGATTAATATGATGTCTTGTGAAGAAGAAAATTAAATGGATAGTAAATTTAATTTAATCAATGGTTTTATATTTAAATCTTAGAAGTAGTCAAAGTAAATATTGGAAGGGCTGCTCATAAAAATTATATTACATAACTTAAGTAAGATTAACCTTTAATAAAATGGTAATTCCGTTATTAATATTAATTGATATAAATAATACAGGTTCATATTTCTGAATTAAATTGAGTCATGAAGAGTTTGTATATGAGTAAATTATGTTCAGAAGAATATCATATTTAATGTTCTATGGTTTGTTTGATAAAGAAAAATGTAAGAGAAAATAATAGAAATTTTAAAAAATTTAATGTGAATTTTAGTTCTTATCATAATAAATATTTTATGTCAATATGATAATTAAAATATATATATATATATATATATAGTTGTGTGAAAAATATAAATGAAAATTTATTTTCATTAAACTAAGTATAATTTGTTTATGAGAGACAATTTAACAGGGTGGATAAGATTAATAAGGACATATTGTTGTAAGAAAAAAAATTAACATGGACATTAAAATTCTTGGTTCAATCATAGGACTGCATATCAAGACTTAGACTTGAATCAAGGATAGATGGTCAAATTGAATAAATTCAATGATGTTTAATTTAAATAATTTGAATGAAAAAGTGATTTAGATGCTTTAATGGAATAGAGTAATTGCAAATATAGAATCAATTTAATAATTAAGAGATTAAACAATCAGATTTTGAAAATAGTTAATGATTTATTCTTAAATAGGCAGTACATTTAAATATTTAAAAGTAAAGGTGAGAGCAAATATAAAATGAATTTAAAATTAAAGTGTTAAACAAATCAGAATTTGAAGATGATTAATAATTTATTATTAATTCGGTATGACTTAATGTAACTGATTGTGTTATTTAATATAATTTGTTCAAATTCATTGAATGGCAAACTCATAGTTCCTTCTTTTTTTTATTTTTTGATAATCAAGAGGATTTTGTTGAATGATAAAATGCATGGAAATTTGAATCTGCATGAGAAAATATGAACAGTTGTTATGACATGTTTAACACGAATTTGTATTTCACAATAAGAATATTTTGTGTGTTTATTTATTTTTATTCGATATATAATGAAAGTGTTAGAATTATATATTTTTTTCCATTATAACTAAAATTCTATTTCATCATTACTTTGTTGGGTCTTGTTAACGTGTTCTTAAAATTATTGATTAAAAAATTAAAAAGATGCTGATCATCATCATGAATGATTGTAAAAAGAATATTAATTAACATAATTTATGCATCTCAATAATTTTTCTTTAAAATTCTTTAACTGATAATCTTAAAATATTGATTATTATTTACCTAACCCTTTATATTTTTCCATTGATTTTTCTTGATTTTTTCTTACTTTTCATTAATGTTATTTCATTTATTTTTACCCATAATATTTAATTTTGAGTTAAATGTAACTTTTTTAACGGATTAAAAATTATAACTCTTTTATTACTATTTTACAGAAATGATGGTAAGAAAAGAATATGCGGGATTGAAAAAATTCGATATATTAATTTTTAATCTAACACATAATATAATATTATTTTATATATTCATATTAATACAATATTCTTTAAGAATAAATCTAGTTGTTATATTTTTAGTTATATCTTAAATCTTTATTTTACGCTCTTTTTCATTATTTTTAAACTTTCATTTCTTTTCGTAATTTTTAACTCTCTTTTTATATATTTCCTATTTTTTATTTGAAATTTTAAAATTTTAAAATAATTTAATTGATTTATTGGATACATGATTAACTCAATAAATTACATTTTTCTTGTATATTTTTCATTGCGCGTTTTCATTAATTGAAAAGATTGTGTTTTCATTATTTGGATTAATTGTAATTTTATCCATACTTTAGTTGTGTTTTTTTTCCGTCTCGCATCCTAAGTTTTTTTTTTAAAAACTTTATTTTTACATTCTATAAAAAATAAAACTTTTTGAATAGGAAATTTAA
Organism: Hylodesmum podocarpum; assembly: GCA_026586105.1. Classification (NCBI taxonomy): domain Eukaryota; kingdom Viridiplantae; phylum Streptophyta; class Magnoliopsida; order Fabales; family Fabaceae; genus Hylodesmum; species Hylodesmum podocarpum. The sequence goes on from JALJEV010000219.1 coordinate 379,432, forward strand.
TTTTAAAAAATATTTTTTTTATTTTTTTATTACAACTTTTTAGGATTAATTAATTTTTAGATCCTTAAGTTTATAAGATTTTAAATTTTAATCTCTAATAAATTTTTTTGATAAAATTTACTCCCTCGTTAAATTTTTGACAAAATTTAATAATTTTTACCTTAATTTCATCAACAAAAATTTCTTATACTTTGATGAACTACCGGCAATAATATTAGATCTAAAAATCTCGTACTCACCCATTCCACGGACTGATATTCTCCACGGCTTTATATTCTCCGTCAACTTTTCACTATATGAATTAAGGTAAAAATGACTAAATATTGTTAAAAAATTTAACGAGAGAGCAAATTTTATCAAAAATTCTAGTACAGATTAAAATTTAAAATCCTAAATATTTGAGAAATTAAAACCTTAACTAACCCATTTTATTATTTGAATATCTCATTATTACGAAAGTATAAGCTGGGATGTAATACCTTCTATTCTAATAACTAACATAAAAAAAATGAGTTTAGTTAAATTAGTGATCCAAGTAATATTCTTTTTATGTGGTAGTTGATAGAGTAGAAGTTACAGTAACTATACTACTAATTTGTATCTCTAATCTTCCATCACAATATTTATTTTTATGTGTTAGTTATTAGAATAGAAATTATCCTAACAATATTCTTTACTTGTACCCTTAATCTTTCATCAATCATTTAACCGTCCCTCTCTTTATTTTAATCACTAGTCCAATCCTTACAACTCTTAAAAAACGAACATCCAACAACAATTAGAGTATTTCTTCTTTTCTCTAAGTACAGTTTAAAGATCCTTGGAACAATTGCTAAGGTGTGGAGTTACCCTTCTCTATGTAATCTCAAATTCTCTCGACAATTTGTGTTCTCCTTACGTTCCAGGTTAGGATAGGGTAGTTCTAATTCTAATGGTAATATTGGATTCTCCGATTATTCATTAGAATGAGTAAGTTTCTATTATGGTTTATTGATGAGAAGGATAACATGATCTGTTTTAATGTTTGTTAGAATTTGACTCACTAAAATTTATATGAAATGATTATATGTTTTGTGATTCCCACGATTTCTGTTGTTGTTAATGAGCCATTGGATTTTCTGTCATGATCTGAACTGTGGTTGAGAAAATGAGTGAATGCGATAATGAGAAATTTAAAGGAAGCCAAAATATATATGAGTAAAGTAAGAGGTGGCTTGACCTTAGGGATGAACTTTTGTTTTATGAGAAATGGAACCCAATTAAATATTTGGAAAGTTTATTTTAAACCTCTTAGACTTATTACAAACATGAAATTAACATTTGCATGAGTTTTGCCTCTTTGGACCCTTGTAAGTTAGTAAACTTAATGTTTTTGTTTTTAAGGATTAGAGCATCAAATGGGAAGTTAGAGGATCTTGATTGGAATTGAATTTTAATACAACTTTAGAACATGTAAATGAACTTGTTGCTAGGGTTAGCTCAAACACTTTACATTATTAGGACCTTTGGAACTATTAGGAACTCATTGGAACAAGAATTGATGCCTTAGGACCTCTTGGGCTGGAAATTAGGTTGGTTTTGAGGTGTGAACAACGAGCTTTGTAAAACTGATAGGCTTGAACCCAAGTAATATCTTAAGCAAGTTAGCTTTAAGTTTTTTTAATGATGTATTGAGGGAAATAAGTTGAGATTTGGTTGTGTGAGAGAAAGCATACTTGCATATGATAAATCACTAAGGATCATGATAATCAATGTTTTGAACTTTATTGGAGTGTATTCCTACTATTGTGGGGATAGTGAGGTTGCCCGAGCTTGGATATGCCCATTGAGATATGGATAAGTTGTTGAATTATTTTGAAAAGTGAAGATGAATGAAATTAGTGTAGTATTTCTATGACAAGTTAGAGAAGATAGCTGGGACTTGAAGGTTAACACTTGATAGGGAAAGTTTTTATTATGGCTGATCACTATAAGTGGGTAGCTTGACCGGTTGCAACAATGGTGGTCTTAACTTATATTGTATAGTATTCTCTAGTGAGAGTGACTGGGGTTGCATGTACTCCTAGACATTGCCAAGTTGTTTTATTGATACCACATAGTACGAAAAAGAGTTGCGATGCATTATTGGTTAGGCCTTGCATTGTTGTGATTCATTGTGTTTGTATGTTATAAATTTGTTCTTATTATTAGCACTAATTCTATGAGTTAATCCTTCAATGTATCTTGTATTGTATGATACCTGTGATGACCCTAATTACTTGGGTGAGCAGATGATCAACAAATGAAATAGTGTATCGAAGAGTTTCGGGGAAAGGTGCTTTCGAGCTTAAGCATCCTTTCCTTGTAGAGACCTCTTATATGCTTTTATAAGTCCTTGTCATAGGTTTATCCTTTATATCAAAACTTTGTTATGTTTTGTCATTTACATTTTAATGAAGTTTTATGCCTTGATGAACAATGAGACAGTTGTAATGACCATTGTGATTTATGATTAAATATCATTATTTCTTCTCCGTCATTTTCTTTTATTGTTGAATCTATGTATGTATAAGATATTCAACCTCACAATTTTATAATCAAATTAATAAACTCTTCCAAAATAATAAAATTAGACCACGTGTAGGAGTAGTCATGTAGTACTAGTTAAGGTGTTACATCTCCCATCATCTCTTTATCTGGGAATAGACTAGACCAGTTTTCTATTTTGTAGGCTTGAGTCTGACCTGTGGTCTGTAATAGACTGTTTGTTTCAGACAGGCCTGAACTATTTAAAAAGCCTAGCCTGACTTGTGGCCTAATAGGACTTAGCATCTTAATTTTGATAATTACATAATAAACGGATGAGTCATCAGATGCAGACGGAAGAATGATCAGACAATTCATTAATGAACATATACGAAAGATGCATCCTCAAACAGAGATGCACAAGTATAAGACGAAGTGATGTATGAACATCCATCACTAGAAGAATTACTAGAAGCATGCATGGAGGATTGAAGAAGTGGAGAAGCTCCAAGACCTACCTTAGCTTAGAAAATGATTTTTGCCATGTACTTGTAATTGATTTTG